>BPLR01005157.1:0-350641 GCA_021605095.1 Caerostris extrusa | reverse complement strand
TTAGAAATAACTCATACTATTATTTGATATACTTTAGAAATAATTGCTCTGGGAGTTAACTCTAAAGCTTCCATCAGATTCCTTGATTGTCGATGCGAGACAATTTATATCGCCACCGAGTTTCTTTGCTTCTAAAGACACTCATTGAAAATTACATCTCCGCTAGGTGTGAATTTTATGTAAAGCGGATTTTATTTTTATTTTTTAAATTATGAGTCTTATGAAATTGATATTTTTTTTCTTTACATTTCCTAAAATTTCACCAATTTTGATGTGTGAAAGTAAATAATTCTTCTTTCTTTTTCTTCATTGGCGCAACAGCCCCATGGTGGGGAAATGTCGTCTGGCAGACTGGCAGATTTCGAGACAGGAGATGTTTTATTTTTATGGAGTAGGGCTGTCAGCCCTACGTCCAACGCTATGCAATCACATTAGACCGGGATCTACAGTTTAAAGAGGATTCCGAAACAATTCAAACATCCGATGACATCGCCGGGATTTGAGCCAGAAATTGCGGCTCCGAGCTCCACTATGCGATCGAGCCCTTATGCTTCTTTTAATACAGAATATTTATAATATAAAATACAGTAAGCAGTAATATTTTGAACATCAGTAAAGAAAAAATGCAGCCAAAGAATTTTTTATTTTTTTCATGAAATCGAATTGTGTAATTAAACAGTCAATAAAGTTTTAGTTGAGCAGTCTGTGATTACGTATTCATTCAATGTAGATTATAAATCTTCAATTCCCCAAAAGAAAAAAATCTGAATAAAAGGAGCTTGATATATCAATGGAAAGCTTCTGTGACTTTCATAGATATGAGTATTTTAAATACATGGGCTGGAAAGTCCTTTTAGGTTCTAGAGTTAGGGAGTAAAAATTGCAAGCAGACTCCTAGAATCCATCTTTTGGATTTTTGTAATAATTTTGAATTTTATAACATGAATGAAATGTAATAATCCTCCTATAAATTAACGTAATGCTAAATCTACTGCAGATCCACCATTGTAGAGACAAAATAATCTCAGAGGAAAATATTCGGCATTGAAAAGTAATCTCTTTCTGAATAAATTTACTTTTTTGTTCCTCGAAATAAGGTCGTTTCCATTAAAGATTCATCAAAATTGTTATTATTTCTTTGATGAATAATACACTCCCTTTTATTATTGGCAGAATTTAATCTGTAGAATGAGAAAAATTACTTAAATATAGATATAAATAATAATTAGTAATTAACTTTCCCATTGAGCTGTAAAGGTTCTTGCTTTTAAAAATATTATTTATAAACACAATTTTTGTGACATGCAATCCTTTTTAACAAATCATTAGTATTATTCTCTATCTTTGCCATAGTCCGTGTCTTATAGTCACTAAATTATTTAGAAGTCAAAATAGATGCAGAATAAACTCCTTCTGACAGGCGACTAAATAAATGATAAATATTTGATGTTATGTATGTCCTAAGAGAATGACGAAGCGATATATTGTAAATTTAGAAAGCAGTCACTTAAAGACGAAAATCTCTTATAAGAGCTTTTTTGGGCATTCTTAAAAGCTCAGTTCAGATTTATCACCAAAAACAAGTCAATATTTCATTTAATATAACACTTTTTTACAAATACAACACAGTCTAAATGGATTCACCTTCCAAAATGTTGACAAAATCGTAACGTTGAAAAAAATGTTGCACAAAAAGGTAAATAAATACTGTTGATAAATGTAGTTTTATACATTTTTGTAAAAACGTAAATCGTAATATGTTGTAATTGATTATGTCGTAATATGTTGTAATTGACTCTATTTATCATTTGAATTAATTAAATAGTTAATAATCATTAAATTAATTTAAATGTTTATATTTTCATTCTTTTTATCTAAATGGATTGAGAGCTACTATATTTTATTCGACACCTTAGTCTATAAAAATATTTCCAATAAAATCACTAGCTTAATTTCGATTAATTATCCAAAATCAAATGTATAATAAAACAGAATGTCAGAAAAAAAAGCCACAATAAATTGTATCAAATAATTTATAAAGGAAGAGATGAATTACTTAAATAGCTAATGTATTCAAATTTTCAATTCAAGATGAGGAAATAATAAAAAGCCATGAATGTGTTTTCCTATCAGTGAGTCTTGATACCCCAAACAACCTATGATCGTATGACATTACCTTTCAGGATTTCTTTTAGGGCTAACCGCCTAGTTTCTGTCTTATGGAATTTCTTTTTCGGGAATTCTGAAGGGTGATGTAATGCTGTCTATATCACCACTACGTTTCCTCTTTTCTGAAAACAATAACTGTACGAGATTTTTCTGTCGGTGTATTATTTGGTCCATATATGTATATCACGAACAGCCGTCCAACGTACGATATTGGTTTACCTTCCTAAGATAAGGTTTACCTTCCCTAAAACAGTTCCAAGATACTGTCTTTATCATTTGCTAGTTTCCCTCGTTTCTAAAAGCAATAACTGCAACGAACTTGAATCGGAATCTTCTCTGTTCAGTTTTATTTTCCCACGTATGTATGCAACGAACACCCCACAATGTACAACCTTACCTTTCAGGATACCTTTTAAGAATAACTGTCCACATTAGCTGTCGTATGAAAAACTTTTTATCAAAAGCCTGATGATGGATGTAAATGTTACTTAATAACACTACTAGGTTGTTTCTAAAAGCAACAGCAGCGGATTTGAATTGGAATTTTCTTCTTCTGGTGAGTTTTATATTCCACATATGTATACTACGAACACGTCTTCAATGTATAACATTACCATGATATCTTTGATATGATATATTCCGACATGATATCTTTCAGGAGTAATTTACCACATTAACCAGCAGTATGGGGAAAAGTTTCGTCAGGAACCTGACGGTGGATTTAAAATGCTGTCTATATCATTTCTAGGTTCTGTCGTTTCTAAATGCAATAACTGCAGTGGATTTGAGTTCAATTCTTTTTCTATGGGGAAAGGGGAGGTTGTCCCACATATGCAGGTACTACGAACAGTCCACTTTACGTGTGATTTGGGGGAAAATCCTACCAGGTAGTGCTGAGAGTCTCTTTTCACCCTTCCTCTTTCATTTTTCACCCTTGACATTTCCCAATCTTCAAATTTATTATTCATCATAAACAGTCAATTGTTTAGTACCACAGATCAAACCAGTTGGTGTTATTTGGATGGAAATCAGAAATGTTTGCGGTTTCGTTTGCTTGCTTTCAATGAAGCAGAATTTTCGCGCCACCTAATATTTGTTTTTGATCACGCATCAAATAATTTATGGCATACTAAAGACATTTGGAGGCTCGTTCGTAAGGGCAATGCACATGTTTTTAGAGTTCAAACTGCAATTTAGTTCAAACTGCAATGCCCATTTGGCAGACAAATATTCAGTCAAACGTTTCAAATCTGAATACGACTTCAGGTGTAGGAAAGGAATATCTACAATGTGTTAGACTTGGGAACGAAGTTTTGTGCGACACATACTAAAACACTCTAAACATTTCTTCGCAGTTTGGATAGAAAGCGAAATGCGCCTAGTTCCGTTTGTCAGATTCTGAGGCAACAAAATTTCCCCTTGTCCTATTGTTGGTCCCTTGTCCTATTATCCTATTGTTTTCGGTCACTCATCAACGCATTTTCCACTTAAGAAAGACGACTAAAGACCTTGTAAAATGGGGTAAGCGTATTGTTTTTCGTATTCAAACTACAATGCCCGAGGGCAAACACATATTCGCTTTATATACAAGGCTTTAGGTGCAGCCTTAATATATAACTTCTAAAAATAATACATCCTTTTAAAGGTACAACTTCAGGGAACCACTATTTAATCTAACTTTAGCTATATTTCAATTTCCAGAATAATTCCTGACAGGGATCAGGATGTTAAGCAGGGCAAAAGAAAGAAACCACAGTGAGCAGGAGGAAACAATTAGTGTTATACATCAATGCCGGAACCTTGTAAATCCTCCTTTGTCCCTGTCTCTTCCGGAAAGCTCTCGGGGCGGACCGAACTGTCGCGCCAGACGTTTTCTTGGCGAAAGATGAATGATCGGGGTGGAAACCGCCATCCACGAATCAGTAATCACAAGCTTTGGGACGTACACTTTGCCCACGTCCGCAAACAGAAGGAACTTACGAAAAATATTTTGACACCTTTTCAATGTCAAGAAAGTTTCTCCTAGCTGCCATGATAAAATTCTAGTATTCCATTTGTGAAGAATTAGAATTTTCAATGGAAGATGTAGCGAAAATAAAAATTTACGCATGACTAAATCTTGAAGAATATTAAGTAATAAGTGTTTTTGGTAAAGTGTGAAATAAATGAAAGCATAATCAAAACCATGCTAAATAACTGCGACTGACTTTATAATTACTTCTATCAAGACACGCAGCTGTTTGTTTATACGTTACCGGCAGCACCCCCCATCGAATTCAAACGGAGGTTTTAATACCATAGTTTAATAGATTCTACCATAGTTTAATCATGTCACCAAATCTCGGTTCTGGTGCCAAGTTGGCGATCGCAAATTGAAGGTAGTTAACTCAACATGATCCGATACTTAAGGAGCTTATTTTTAGGCTAACCTTGTTTTTTATGATCTGTTTTAGACCCAAAGTCATTTTTATGGCATTAACATATGGTCATTTCTTATTTTCGTCTCGTTGCAGGAAGTGCTTTTTCGTGTGAACTTTTTCATTGTTAAATTGTGATATTTTTAATATTCTCGTAAAATTTTTCATTGTTATATTGTAATATTTTCAGCATTCAAGCAATATTTTTCTCGTCAAAATAAGAAATACTTTTTATTTAATATTATTTAATTACTTTTTATCTATTATTAGTTACATCTCATTCAAATAATCACCAATTATAATCATTTTACATTTGCTATTGAAGGCTATTTATTTCTGATTCATATTATAATTTTTTGTGTCCTAAATGTTGCAGAAACGTATCATGTATTATTTGTGTCTTTAAATATTACAATGTTTCCTGCCCTTATTATATTTGTTATTTCGTGGACAGCGATCCTTCTATTATATCACGAGAAATTATCGTAAATTTTACTTTGAAGTCCAGTAAATTTTCTAAATATTTGTGGGTAATAATCGTATTTGATTTTCTCGTTGAGAATAATTTAACACTTTCTAATTTATTTAGAGAATAAGGCAGAAAAATGAAAAAAAAATTTTAAAACACACTTTATTAGGTTTTTATTAAAAAAAAATATTTAAAACTATTGAAAGTATATTAAGTGACCAAGCAGGTGCATGGGATGTATGTATAACATCCCATGCACCTGCAAAAAAAAAAAAATGAGCAATGCAATGGGAACAATAATACAACAAATAATTTTATTAATGCAAAAAAAACAGATGCCACTATGTTGTCTCAAACCGTTCCCAGTAATCTGCATGATATTATAGAATATAGAAATGAATTTAGACGATCCATGGCATTGGAAATTCTAGAAACCTTAGGCATATTTATTTAATTTTATTATTATTATTGGATTTGTGAGAGATTTCTAGATTAGTGAGATTTAATTTAATTGCGAATTCGAAGATTAAAAATATTATGTATTGTGAAAAGTGTTCCCTGTTTTCTAATTACTTAAGTCGGAAAAAAGGGCTCACACATTGCTGGATATTTGGTTATAAACATATATGGCAACCGGCAATATGCATTAGAATATATTTCCCGACACCAGGAAACCAAGGATTTGATTCTCTCTTAACTTTTGAAAAGTTATTTTCTATACAAGAGTTGGAGTTTGTAAACCTCTTAAAGGCCATCCCTGAGGATGTTTCCAAGGTTTAGCTATCGCAAGTTTGGTTAGCACAATATGAATGCTGTGAATCTCTTAGCTCAACCTAGATAATGCTCAAATTACCGTTACAGTGACATCAGTATTTGCTCGTGTGCTGTGGGAATTAGTCCCTTATGAGCACACTTCATATCGTAATGTTGAAACTGAAAGGGGAAATCTTTTACTAATTCATTATTTTCTTTTTATAATTTAATTCATAATGGACTTTTTCTTATATAGATAAGTTTACAATTTTTCAGCCTTTAACCATATAAAATTGAAAATATAAATATATAATATTCAGTAAATTAAATACTATTTAATATTAAATTAACTGTAAAGATATGTTAGTAAACACTTCATTAAATAAATAAAACAAGTTAAATAAACATTATTATATAATTTAATTTTGTTTTAAAAATAAGATTAGTGAAAGAGACATCCAGATAATATGAAAGCTTTTTACAGTGATTTCTTTAAACGACATATTTAATATACATATTTTAGATATAAATAAAATACAGTAGTAAATGTGTTGTAGAAAATCTAAGCAAAAGTGAAATATATTTAATGAAAAAAAACCAAAAACTTATCAGTTCCATTAATTGTCAAGTCCTTTCAAATGATATGATTTTAGCCAATCAGATTATACAAATAATTTTCAATTTAATTTTCTTATTTTTTACTTTAAAAAATATAATTATTCAATATTTGGAATTCAAATTGAAACAGGAAAGTAGATATAATTTATAATAAAAATTTTTGAGAATTAAATGTATCAGTTGTAAGACAAATAATCACAGAATCCACTTAAAATTATATGCGATATGTAAATATATAAAAATATTTTTTTTAATTTTTAATAGATGTAAAATATATACTTCAATTGGCCAATTGAAAGTTCTAGAATGGTATATGTATATATGTATGTGTATATATATATAGAGAGAGAAAAAATCAGAGAGACTAATCAAAGTTATATATAATAAGGAATTTTACTACTTGATGTTCATAAATCGTTTAGGAATAAAAATTTAAAATATTCCCTTGTTACATCTCATGCTGGTAGACAAATATCGTGTTAGATCAAGTTATTTTATTAATGTTACTATGAAGTTTTTTAACCTTCTAAAAGTAACAAACGCGAAACATCCATAACAAGATATATTGCCTGGATATATTATCACGAAGCTTGTGCCACACTATTAGCGCAGAAGATCGCCATCTGTGTAAACTGTAACATATTAATCTTTTTTTTTTTTTTATTTTATAAATATTATTTATCTAAACGCATTTTTTTCCAATTTATCACGACAGAAGAAGCATTTTCATCTCTGCTTATACATAGAATATTTTCAAAATATATATATGCAAGCTGGATATTTTGATATATTATTTATAATAGATACATGTCATTATGAAATTTCAGACTGACATGCTGAGGTGTCTAATGGTATTATGATGAAAAGACATCCATCGAATGTTGGCATTAACTCTATAGGACAAAAGGAGAATAAAATATCCAGTTGTATTTTTGTATTCAAAATAGTTTTTTTCTCGTTCAAATATCATAAACGTCAAACCTGTTCCGATAGTCCGATGGTAACATGCAGGGTTCATCTAGTGTACCCCAGGTGGCTCGATCCACTGGTGACATCCATGCAGCCACTGCTTTCGACTGGATCAAACTTGGAGATCGATGACGATTCATGTTAAAAAAATATTTTTAATGAACGTCTGTCAGTAAAGATTCGCCAGGTTTGCTATTTTCTTCCAACGAATACCATGATAGGAGACATAATCAACATCATCGGGTCGTTCGCTCGTCCTGCACCATATTTCATAAGTGGAACTAGAACGACTTCCAGACTAAAACGTCTTGCTGCACTAAAAAGATAGCCAGGTGCGCTTTTTTTCTTCGTACCATGATCTCGGAGACATAATCTCTGCTTATACATTTGGGTCGTTTTATCGTGATATACATAAGTGGAACTTGAAGACCATCGACAATGAAAAAATTTACGTTGAGTACTGCATTTATTGCTTTCAGACTTGATGGGCAAGATGTGGTAGGATGCAAGGAGATGTCGAGGTGTAAAAAAAATTTTTTCACGAGTTAGTTTTTCTGATGGAAGATTTCCTGGTTTGCTTACCATAAAGGAGACATATTCGTTAATACCAAACAAGTTACTCAGAAAGTATTCAATAAAGACATCAATACTTTTTTAAAGAGTAAAAATGTATTATCTCTCAATATATCTCTTAATATATACTTTGATCTCTTAATAGACTTAAATTAGACTAATAGACTTAATAGACTTTAATAGACTTAACTAATATACTTAGATCTCTCAATATATACTTTGTAAAACTTTGCTTTAAAAAGAAAATAATTAATGTTCTTTTCTGAACAGAAAAATTTAAAATTAATTTCAGGATCAAAAATTAGTGCTTAATAATCTTATAGATATATATTGCTTTGGAATAAAACGAGATACAAAATAAAAATTAAAATTGTGGAAAAAAATTGACAGGTAGCAATATTAAAAAGAATTACATTAAATTTCAAATATTAATGTTAAACAATGCAACATAACCGCAATATTTGGCTTAAATAACAATAACTAATTTTCAATTTTCATAACTTTTCATGTGCTGTATCTTTTTTAAAGTATTTACCATTTTTCTATCCTTTTTATTTTTTTAAGATTTATTAAATGTGTTTCTCTTTATTAACATTTCTAATCAGCTTTTTTTCACTATTATAAATACAATGTTGAATAAACATTTTTAAAAGTTTTTAATTTTTTTAATTGTAAAATATTTTTTTTAAAGAATTACTTAGAAGTATTACTTGAAAAGAATCATTTGGCGCCTTTTTTTAAAACTACATCTATTCCTCAAATAATAATAATTATTTTAAAAAATCTTTTTGCATCTAATGTTACTATTTTTTATAATTACTAAAATTAAATTTCTTTCAGAATTTTTTTCATTCCATAAATAATTTGTTTTGTATTTTTATTATATTCAAATAGACATTTTTAGAAATATGCAAAAAAAAAAAGTGAAAATGCTTATTTAAGAAACTGTATTAGTAATATATATGACTAATAGATGGCAGCACAAATTCGCATCAAGGATTTTCTGTTTTAAAAAAATATTCTTTCAATTTTCAAATTTCTTTAAATTGAAGTCATAGCAAAATAAGAAAAATATAAAAAATATTTTATCTAAATTAAAAAAAAAATTATTAACTTTAAATAAAACTGAATATACATGTTTTTGTTTGCAAATTCAAATAAAGTAAATATATAAAAGGAAAAAAAGAAATCGTTTGTTCTACTAAATAATATAATTATATACATGCTAGTTTATAATCATAAACGTTATTTATGGCCATACTAATAATTCGCCAAGTTTACCAGCGTCATAGCTTCTTCTAATCGACTACATTTAAAAGTGTATTATTCTTTAGTTGTTTTTTAACTATAAAAAAATGTGCCCTTAATTATTAAAAAATTTGATGAAGAATTTATACTGAAAATATTTTTTTTTCTTCAATTTTAATCATAATTAATAATAAATAAAAATCATTTTTTTCTTTTACAAAAAATGCAGTTATTATATAATTTTACATAATAATAAAATGTATATATACATTTTATTATTATGTAATATTTAAATTTATAGAAAAAATTTTTATATTTTTAATATTATTAATTTTTTATTGAAATGTTTTTATTTTTTTAATATTATTAGTTTCCGTGTTTTACTTTTTATTAATAAAATTGACGTTCTATTCAGTTATAAATGAAACCGATAGATGGCACCACGAAACAACTGCATTTGTTTTAAAATTTAAATTTAAAGTGCTCTTTTTAAACCAAAAAACTAACATTTTTAAAAAATCCTATTTCCAGTGAAATTTCTGAATATGATTTCTCATATCAAATTTTCGAATGCTATTATTTTATTTTTAATAAAAATATTTTTTTATTGTTATTTTATTTAAATAAAATTGTTATGCAAATATTTATTAATAAATATTTCAAATGAGATTCATCCACAATTATTAATTAAAATATAACAAAAAGGAAATTGAAATCTAAGAAATTTAATGAGAAAAAAAAATTATTGTAACCAATCAAAATGAATAGGCAAAGTTGATTATCGAAATTATTGTTACCCATTCATTTAATATCAGCAATAATATAGAATGTAAAATATAAAAAAAATATGTGCCTTTAATTATTAAAAAATATATAAGTTATTTACAAAACATTTAGACAATTCAAAATTTATTCCGTAATAATTCTGATTAGAGAAATGCATTTAATTTTTAACTTTTTAAATATTTATTTTATAAATTTAACAATTTAGAAGCGCTGTAAGATTTAGATAAAAATTTATTTGTAAAATAATTGCAAATAAAATGATTTTCCTGAATAACAGTTACGTTCATAACAATTGAAGAAAACTGAATTAAAAATAAAAGAAGAATTATACGCCGCATTCCTTAATTAAATATTTAGACTTGTAAAAAAAAAATATTAAAGAAACTCATCAAATACAATGTTTAATTTTTATTCTGCTTTTCATACCATTTATTTAATTTTTATAAAGAATTTAAATTTTAAAAAGTAGTATATAAATTTTAATTTCTTTATTTAATTTAAATTTAACTTCAGTGAAACATTAAGTAATATATATATATATATATATATTTCATTATTTAAAGATAAAATGGAATTATTGCAGTTCTTGTATCATCAGATAAAATTTATCAGTTTTACCAATTAGATTAAATTATCAGTAGATGAAATTTATTAATTAGGTGATATTTATCAGTATCAATTAGATGAAATTTATCAGTTTTATCAATTAAAATAATTTTATCAATTTTATCAATTAAATGAAATTTAGCAGTTTTATCAGTTTCACGAGGGTTATTATTTACCAACACTGAAGTACAGTATTTTTTTTTTTTTTTTTTTTTTTTTTTTTTTTTGCAGTTCATTGCTATTATTTATATAATAAAACTACTAAACGATATAATTAAATATATCTTCCGTAATTGCTACTTAACAAATAATTTTAACAAACTATAAACCACATTAATAAAAAATAGGAAACAAAATTACAAATTCTTTTGTATTTGATGAAATACGCCTTTATCACAAATTTTGATAATTTTTAAATGTATAAATCAATTCATTAAAAATTGAAATTTAAATTCATATTGATGAATTTGTTGTAAAATTTTATTTCACTTTTACAATAACTCATTGTATTTGCTAAAATAAGGTTACTTCCCTTTTTAATAGTAAATGGTTTTAAATTATGTATAAAATGTTCATCAAAAAGAAAAATTCACCGCTTTGAGAAAGTCTGCATTAGGCTTTAATAGTAAAAATTTCAAATCAGGCCGTGCCTAAAAGTTACTAGGGAAAAAAAAAAATTCAAACAAAGAGGAAATATATCTAGTTTTAATATCCTGTAATATTTAGTATTCACAGATAATTCAAGAAGATAGTAAAGAAAATATTAATCCTCAACCAATTTAATGGTTGTTTTTTTTTTTTTTTTTTAATAAATGAGTAAATTTCTTAGTGGTCAAGGAAACAGTCATCATGAGTTTTGGGATATGTGGCGTAAGTTACTACTCATATATTTTAGGATACATTAAAGAAGAATTATATACCTAACAATGAAGAAAGTAAAGATATACAAGTAAAACATGCGATCGCCTATAATAACAGTGACTTGACATTCAATCCAATGTTACATTGATTTGCCATCGGTGAACTTTGTTAACACTTACGATGTGGCACAACAATTTTCTTCTTTTTTTGTCTAATGCAGCTGGCAAACACTTATACAGTTGTCTTTGATGCCTTAAGGCAAGCGCTGCTCCGACGTTATTCATTTTGCACTACCCAAGAGGTGCGTGTACCTTGAAGATAAGCTATGGACGTAAAGGAAAACTACCCCCGCAACGCTCTACGATCATGTTAGACCCGGACCACCGGATGATTCAAAATGGATTTCGAACTTCTACAAACATCCATGACACCACCGGGACTAGAACCAGAAACCTATGGTTAGATCTATACCGGGATTTAGCCACTCGGCCATCAGGCCCCTTGTGACACAACAATTTGGAAGAAAAGTTTCGGCATTGTATTGTATTGTAATAATTTTTAATCCTGAGTTAGGTGTTTTTTTTTTAATTTAATCTTAACATTTGGATCTATACTGCTTTTACACATTTTTCACATCGACAACAAGATTATAGGCCAGGCCTTCCTGTGTAATTGACGGCATATCTAAAGTAAGGAAATAATTTATTTGATCAAAAAAAGGTTCGAATTCTTCAAGATGGCGGAAATTTACGAGAATATATTTAAATTTCCCAAGCTTTTATACTTTAACTACGAAGCTTGTAAAGCGGGAATGAAAGTAATCCTTGTGGATGTTGGAGTTCATATGTTGCGAAATAGCTGTTTTGTATCTGGTTGCATTGCAGTGTATTTCGAAAAGGCAAGCGTTCTTTCCTATGGCGTAAGCCAGGGATGGGCAAACTACTGCCCGCAGGAAGGTTCTATCCGAAATATTAGAAAATCCGAAAGATAGAATTTTAATTTGCCAGGTCCGAGGTAAATTAAAAGAAATACATATTTATACATTATATATCCATCTCCTTTTCTACTTTGATTAAATATTATTTTTTTCTTCCTTTTTTTCAAAGGACTGATGATCTTTGAACTTTCTGTTCTAGACGGAAATAGCAAGCACAGACAGCTTTCAATCGGTAAAGTGTTAAAAGCGGAAGTTCTTTGTCAGTTATAGCTGTAGATTGGCGTCAACAAGTTACAGTTTTACCAATCATTATCAAAAGTAAGTTTCCCAAATTTAATATCTCACGCCCAGAAAATCAGTGCTATGCTTGTTTCATCTTATATATGTGAACAAGTGTTTTCAACTATGAACCTTAGAAAGAATTATTTCAGAAGTAGACTGACAGATGAGCATTTAGCCTCGTTCCTTAGAATCAGTATATCCCACTTCGAACCGTAATATAAGGAATTTTTAAAAATGAAATCGCAATTTTATTCAATTCATTAACATATTTAAATTATAATAATTGTGCATTGTTTTTAAAATTTTAGAAAAATTTATCTTGACCCGCCAAACTTTTTTTCGATTTTTGGCCCGCGACAGAAAAAGTTTGCCCATCTCTGTATCAAGGTATCGAAAGTTTCACCCATTGATAGCAGATACTGAGAACGAAAAACTGCGTGGGACACATTGAAACTGCATTTTGAATCAAGTTCACGCGTAAAACTTGAATGCCTGGCCAGTGAGTTCTTTGAAATGAGATACAACCACAAAGAAGAGACTATTGGCATATTTAGCAAGAGAAAAGCCGAAAAAAAAGGAATCAAATAAAAGATGTCGGCTTTACTGTTTCTGAACTACTCGTAAGTTTATATACTTTATTATATATTTTAATCCGAATATCATTTAATTGTAAATTATATGTAAATGGAACTTTAAATATTAATACAATACACAGAAGATTTAGTTTTATGATAGAACATAGGGACAAAAAAAAAAATAATGCTAAGGTATTGAGAAGCTATCTTCTAAACCTAGTGATACAAAATTGTAATGTTTGTAAAAGGGCAAAATCAACTATAGTTTCCTGTAAGAATAATTATATTCATGAAAGACTTGCAGCTAGAGTATTAGAACGAGTATATATGGATTTATGGGCATCTCCTCACGTTCAGTTTTTAGGTTGGAAAAAGTATTTTTCAATTATTGATGATTATTCAGGTAAAGTTAAGTTATTTGCAATAAAGATTAAAGCTGAAATTTTCACTTGTTTTGAGAAATATTTAGCTAAAGTAGAATTGGTAACTGAGGTCTAATAGCTGAGTTACCGACACTCGGCGCCACAGATTTCAGGTTCGAGTCCTTGCAGTGCGATGGACGCTTGTAGTAGTTCGGAATCCACTTTAAACCGTATGTCTAGGTATAATATTACTGCAGAGTATTAGGCATAGAGCTGAGAACCCTACCCCCGTGGAAAGAAAACATCTCGTGTATCGGAATCTGCCAGTAGGCAGACGGCTTAGCCTACTATGGGCTGTAGTACCGGGGAGTTAGTGACTAGTTAGTAAAAACTAATCGTAAACTGAAGAACAGATACAGTGGGCCACAAAATTGAGTATACACCTTAGAAACTTAGAGACTTTTTGCAATTACAAATTAAATATTGCTTTAAGATGATTAAATTTTTTACCTTATATACTTTAGTCTATGCTTTACCGTACTATACTTATAAAATTGTTACGTTTATTTATTTTTTACGAAAAAAAATAAAAGATCTGAGACGAGAGGAAAAACAACACCACAAAAATAAGTATACACCTTTATTAATTTCCTTTTAACGTACAAATTAATATTTTGTTGCATAACCTTTTGCTTGAATTACAGCTTGTAATCTTCTGGACATAGATTCTACTAGTATTTTAGTGGTTTCACCAGAAATTTTAGCCCATTCTTCTCTCAGAACCTTCTTAAGAACTTCCTTGCTTGTGATTTCGTGCTCATGTACAGCTTTCTCTAATAGCGACCACAAATTTTCGATGACGTTTAGGTCTGGAGGCTGGGCTGGAGTGTGTAATTGCTTCTTGCAATGGTAAAGCAAGTATAACTGCACAATCTTCGCTGTATGCTTGGGGTCGTTGTCCTGCTGGAATATGAAGCTTGACCCAAGCCCCAACTTACTGGCACTTTTTTAAGTTATCATTTAAAATCCCCAAATATACATGTTTGTCCATAATACCATCAATAAAAGCAAGCTCTCCAACTCCTCCAGAGGACATACAACCCCAAACGAGGACAGATCACCTCCGAACTTGACTGTCTTAATGGTGTTTTTAGGTGCCAGTGCTTTCCCAGCTTCTCTCCATATTTTAAATCTTCCATCGCTTCCGTAAAGATTAAAGTTACTTTCATCAGAAAATATTACAGTGTTCCAGAAAGAAATAGGCTTTAAACGATATTCTTTGGCGAAAATCACTCTCTTTTGTCTATTCACATACTTGATGAGTGGCTTTCGTATTGGTGTACGGCCATATTGGTGAAGGGTACGTCGAATTGTTTCAACTGAGATCTTTTTCCCGATTGTAGAGGACATCGATAAAGCTAGTTTAGAGGCACTCACCCTTGGATCTTTCTTTACTGAGTGAATGATCTTCCTCTTCGCTGTAGTACTCCGTATTTCTTTACGTCCTCTTCCAGGAATATTGGCCACAGATCCAGTTTTTTTATACTTCTGTAGTATTTTTGGACACAACCATGAGTTACACCAATCAACGAAGCGATTTCTCGAAGAGATTTGCCCTCTTTCGACCATTTTACAACCAATAAACGCTCAGATTCAGTAGTTTCTCTACGACTCATTTTACGATTTTTAATGAGAAAAATACTATTTAAAAGCGTTGAAGTGCAATAGCACGTGTTATAAGCAGCAGTTACTCCTGAAACTCTTTAAAGAAAATTTGAAACTAAAAAAAGTGGTGACATAATTTACAAATATAAGAAGTGTATACTCAATTTTGTGGCATAGTTTTCTATCTTTTCTTCGAATCGCTTAACTTTTTTTCGTAATAAATAAGTTAACTATAGAATTGTGTTATTATAGGATTATAAAGCAGAGGTTAAAGTATGTAGGATAAAAAAATTATCTGTTTAAATCAATATTTAATTTGTAATTGGAAAAAGTCTAAAATTTTTAGAGATGTATACTCAATTTTGTGGCTCACTGTATATCGCTAGAGTTTATACACAAACAGTTTGAAGATTTTCTTAACAAATTAAGTTTCATATATGAACTTACGCCCACATATACTGCTCAGTAAAATGCCGTAGAAGAAAAATTTAGTACGACTTAAGGAGTACATGCTATGCTTCGAGATAGTGGACCACAACCACGTTTTTGGGCAGAAGTCTTCGTGACATTTTTTCGTATAAGAAATGGGTGTGAGCATATATTAACAGAAGGGTTAACTCCTGTCGAGATTTGGAGTGGTAACAAAACTTCAGTAATACACCTTAAAGTCTTCAGATCACTTGCTTTTGTACCTGTCATGATCATCAGTGGCGCAACAGCCCATGGTGGTGCAAGGCCGTTTGCCTTCTGGCAGATTTCGAAACAGGAGATGTTTTACATTTTACCTGGTGATGTTATCAGTCCAACGTTCTACAGTCATATTAGACCGGGACCTACGATTTAAAGTCGATTACGAACCACTACAAACATCCATGGCACCGCCGGGACTCAAACCCGAGCATCAGAGTGCTGGTCACTCGGCCATCAGGCCCTTTTTGTATATGTGCAAAAAGTTAATAGAAATAAAGCCTCAACCTCGAGTTAAGCTCGAAATTTTAGCTGGCACTAAAGGTTATAGGATATTTATTCTTAAGGAACTTAGTTATTGAAACTATTCCCATAAATATCGGCAAAATAAAAAACGGTGTTGCATGTCTGTTTGAAGAAAAAGTAAAAATTCGGATTACACGAAGTGTCACTAGCGAATAAAATCGTCAGATTTAACTGATCCCGAAGATCCTTCAAGAGTTGATCAAGTTCAAAGAATTAAAGTTGAGGAAAATTCCTGAAAACAGTAATAAATACATTAGTGATTGTGAAAGAGTCCGTAATACTGGTAAGTGAATTGATGTTTATTATTATCCATTTAATACTAAAATAAGATTAAAATCTTTAAACGAGGTCAAGAAATATTGTAATGAAAATAATATCGAATTGATCCCTGATAAATTTAATTTTAAATTCTAAAAGTAAAGATTATAACAACGTTATTAATTTTTAAAATACTGAATATCCTTAAAATGGCATATTTCAGTTTGAATGCTATGGAGTATAAATTCTAAATAGTGGGAAGAAATATAACTTGGGTTCCTATAAATTAAAATGGGACAATGGAATGCAAGAACTTCTTGTAATGAAAGAACGTCACGTATTTGATTTGGTTGATTCAACAAGTGATGTTCCTATAACTGGAAGTGGGTATTTAGTATAAAGAAAGATGAAGAAAATATACCAAGGAAATTTAAAAGTAGATTAAGAACAAAGGTTTTGACAGAGGCCAGGAGTTGATTTTGACGATATATTTTCTCCTGCAGTTAAAGGAATGTAAGAATGTAATAAGTTTGTTAAATTATTTTTTATATTATTGATATCCATGTAGCATTGACACAATGCTCAACTGGTTATGAAATCTGCATATCTTTATGGGGAATTAAATGAACCCATTTATATGAGACATCCACCTGGACATGAATTGAAAGGATTAGAAAGTAAAGTGTGCTATCTTAATAAGTCTATTTATGACTTGAATCAGAATTGAAGACAATAGAGCAATGAGCTTTATTACGTTTTGAAAACTCTAGGATTTGTTAAATTACAATGGTGTAATTGTGTATATAAATGTAATAGTATTATTTTGATTGTGCATGTAGATTGCATTGTTGGTTTGTAAAAAAATAATGATTTAATACGCGATACTGTTAATTTGAGAAAAAATAAATTTGATGCAACTGAACTTGGAAGAACTAAGTTTTTATTGGGTATAAATTTTGATTATGTTAACTATTCTCTATGCTTGCATCAAATAGCATACATAGAAAGGTTAAGTCAAATTTAAAGAGTTACACAAGTCATTTTCTAATCTTCTTTTTTAAAATTGATTATTCCTTGGTAAAGAATAACCAATGATTTGTGTGGGTTTCGCTTCAGGTACTTTGTTAAGTGCCTGAAAGCGAAATTGTTGAAAACAATTTAATGCAAAAATATCCTTATCGGACAAGGATAGGATAACTTTCGTCTGTAGCCGATAGAAGTAGGCTGAATGTAAGTTACTCTGTAAATTTAATGTCCCAATTTTCAAACAATTACACTTTTCAGTACTGGAGAATATTTGTAGATATTTTCAATTATGTATTTTCTATTAATAACTACAAAATAAACTTTTCAAACGTCAAAGGGTTTGCTTTAAAATGTTACTTTGATGCTAATTAAGAATCACATTTAAGTAACCATTATTTTTTTCGAAAATGGGCCATTTGCGTGGCGATCAAGCAAGCAAAAACGTATTGCTGTTTCGTTTATGGAGACGGAATTTGTAGCTCCATACGAGATTGTAAAAAAATCTATCTGATCTTCCATAAATGAATTAAATTTGATTCCTAATTGCATCATACCATTGCATTACTCTGAGACCTACTTACTATTTATTTCACTAAAAATTAATGGAAAATGTTAAGATAATTTATATTGATATAAGATAAAACTTTATTCAAAATTTGATTAATGATAAATTAATTGCAATTTTTCATGTAAATTCTAAAGACAATTTTGAGGAATGCTTTACAAAATCTTTATTAATAAAGAAATTTCAAAGTATATTGAGCAAAATTTTCTACTAAAATTGAATTTTTTATATTAGTACGACGAACGAATATTGGATTGTTATTGTTGAACTCAAACGGAAAGTTTCTGTATGGAATCATTGACTTCGTATTAAAACCGTCAGTGTTTATGTTGTTGTATTTAATCATCAATGTCCTGCATGGATGAACGGAGGCATAGGGCCAGCATCTATTGGGATGGAACATCCGTAGGTAGAAGTCTTACTTGGGTCCATGTCATTGAAAAAGGAGGGCTGTGCCTTCAATAAGAATTCTCAGAGAAAACTACCCCCATATTTGCGTATCGTATGAAAGGAAACCCAGTAAACTCCCACCAGCTACTACGACTCACGAGGCAAGATACTGAGAATCAAAAACGCCATCGAGTCTCCTGGCCTTTTTTTGGCATACATTGCTTTTTGTAGACATTATTTATGTCTACAATAAAGCCGCCAGCGGGTTGAACCTCAGCTCTGATGTTCATCAGTGGCGTATGTTGCCACTGTTTAAAAGTGTAGTGTTTAAAAGCATCTGATTAGATGGAAAAAGAAAAAAGAAAATACAAAAAAAAAATATATCTTCTAACACTCTCTTTTTATTATGAAGATGTATCGTTTTTGTTTTAATTTTTAAATCCTTAATCAGGTTATTTTTCCATTAAAATAATTTTTTTATTTAATATTATGAACATTTTGATTTATGATGCCTTTACACGATTTACATGGCAACAACAGTATCAACCTTCTCAATTACAGGAGAAACTTTCCGGCCTACAGATTCATGGTTTCGATCTCCGGTATAGACACAAAGCTTTCGGTTCAGCTTTGCTAATTGAATTTCAAGCAAAACCTTTTTAATTTCGGGAGTCAAACTCGTGACTTCATTTTACTTCCTTATATAAATATATGCATATATATATAAGCATTTATTTGTTTAAATGTATTAATGCAAATCTTTAACCTATCAACAATAAAAAAAATCGCTTGCAATAAAATTAAGAACGCGCTGCAAATTTTCAGTAAGAATACATTCTATAATATAAAAAGAAAAAAAAACTTGATAATCACCAAAATAATCTCATCATTTTTGCATAACATTCCAGTAACACAGCGCAACAAAAAACTACCCGATACACACTGAGCAGGTGCTATCCTACACGAAAGCAGGCCTATCATGGCTTAAGTGATTTTTCACCAAATCTCCAGTGAGAATTCCCACTGCACATCATTAGGAATACGTCAACCTCTGCTAAAGACCTGTTACGGTCTTTTGGCGATGACGTCACTGCAACAGTGTTCTTCTTTTGTCCCTATCAACTCTAAAGAACTGTACACCCAAGTACCCCCCCCCAAGAACCCCCTCTCGGAACTGTATGATTTGGGGGCGTCGCTGTATGACGGATGACCAGGGATTTTGCGAGTGTCCGCGTGATCAGCCCAGATCACTTACACACATGGACGGGCCTCATCGACTGATTTTGTGACGTCACACCATTATTTATAGGGCCCCTTGATCACGCCTCGATACACGGTATCGGGCCCTTTTTCTTTTTTGTTAATAATATGCATATCTGCCCGTTTGGGTTTGGGAGGGAGAGATAGCGATTAAAAGAATTAATCTTCGGTTTTCGCTGGTTTCGATTATTCCGCTTTTTTTGATTCGGCGATTATGATTATTGAATCGATGCCTTACTAACAAGGGCAATGGCTTTTTGAAGATTTTTTTTTTTTTTTTTAAATATAATAAATGGAATAAGATCTGAAATCGATTGTATAAAAGGTTTAGTTTTATACAAATCTTAATTTTTTATATGCATTTAATTCCATGCGACGTGATTAGAAATTACTTTATTCTTTCCTAGTTTTCCTAATTCATTTCCTAATTTACATTTGTCATGGCTTTACACCATAATTTTATACATAGAAATAAATCACATAAAAACATATTTAGAAAACTCTGGACATAGCTGAAGGATTAAATATTTTAATCTTATGCTAATATATTTCATTAATTATTATTAGAATTCAGCATTTAATTAATTATTTAACTTAGAAACAAATTAAAAAAAAATTTTTAAATGTACAATTTTTTATTTAAACATAAATATATTTTGACTCATTGAGGTACACATTTTAGTACTGTCTGCACATATTATATTGATGTAAGAATCATTTTATTTCCTTTTTTTTATTAAATGCTAAATACCCCCCTCCCTTCCCCCCGTCAAAAAAAAAAAAAATTCTAAAGGAGACAATAAGCTAATATTTTCTGACTTTCTTTTAAAAAATGGAACTAGTATAAAATTTCAAACTCAATTGAACACATAATATTTAAAATATTAATTCCTTTTACTCCATTTCTTAATATTTCACATACTTAAGTAGTTTTTTCTTTTCAGTGCTTAATATTTCAGATATTCAATATATTTTGATATATTGAATATATATCAAATATATTTTTCGTATTATTTTTCTTTCAAAATTTTAAAATCTACCTTCATCTGCCAGTGTTAATAACCAGCATTCACTGACATACAGTATAATAGGTCTGATAAGAGTTGTATAAAGATTAATTTTGAAAGATGTGAAAAAATTTGATGACTCTGGTAATATTAAGTTGCGCATACTTTCTATAGATTTTATGGTTAAACAAAATTCTCTATCTATCATTCTCTCTAACTGAGCTAATAATTTTTCGGAGTATTATTCTTTCAGCAGTACTATAATAAAAAATTTGTACAACTATATATACATATATTAATGTGTTCAAGAAAAATTTTTTTCTGTTTTATCACGCACATTTTTTTTTTTTTTTTTTTTATGATAAAATACATCTAAAAATAAAAATAAATTTATCTTTTAACCATTTCATTAATAAATTTTTTTTTTTTTTTTTTTGCTACTTTACTTATGAAACAGCAACAAAATTTCAAAAAACAAATGAAATTTATAACCCAAACTTCTGAATACATAACTCTAATCGACAGCCCACTCGAAAAACGCTGCTCTTATCAATGTATTCACACAAACACACACTAAACAGCCCTTTTGTCTATTGAGATATATATCCCAGGGAGAAAAAACAAACAGACGTTAGCGAAATTCGATACCAGTCGGCGCACCGCAAAAAATGAAAATATCAAGACCAAAAAAAAAAAAAAAAAAGGCCATCATAAATCACTGAACAATGCCAAGTGGCTGGAGAGAGAGGGAGGGAAGATTGTTGTGTGCTCTGCTCTTCAATACTTGCCGGAAACTGTTAGATGATGCATAGGAGCAGTTGAAGATAAAAACACCCCTCTTCCTGCCCTATCTTGGTTTTTGAAATGTCTCCTTCATCTCTGCATTGGCAGAAGCCGCGTGGCTTAACAAACTTTGAATAAAGATCACGGTCAGAGAAATGGATGGTCTTGCTAACCTGTATTCATTAGAAACAGTACATTAAATTGCATTTTTTGTGATATCTTGATCATCTGTGTTGCATAGTATATTGGGTTGGCAAGAAAATATTATCGATTTTCACCGTTTAGGTAAAAGCAAATCTGTTTTTATGCGGTCCTTTTTGGTACGATTTTTTTTTTTGTGCGATTTATTTATTTATTTATTTATTTTTGGGAGGTATATTAAAAAATTCACCAAATACATGTTATGAATAAAAGTTAATTCAAAATTTAATTCAAAACGAAAACAACAGTTAGCTGTCAAAATAAAATAAAAAATCCTCTTAGCCATAGTCATCGCCTGCGATGGGGTTTTTTAGGTCTAGTGTAGGCTTTCCTCCACAAAAATAATTTTTTATAACAACTTTATATAATTTTTACATTATTTACAAAAACAACATTTTATTTATTTTTATAACAACATTTATAATTTTTTTTTTTTTTTTTTTGTAATTTATAATAATATTTTTTTTTGGGGGGTTAGATACAAAAAGTAGTGCTACATCCTGAAGTTTTTTAATTACATATTTTTATATGCAGGACTTTTTTTATGCTGCCCTTTCTCTATTTTTCCATACATTTTTAAGTGTTGTAAATAATGTATTTTACAGCTACTTATGAAGTTTCCAGACATTTTAATTATACGATTTATTTTATGTGGTCCTTACACAAAAAAATAAGTTTGATTGTACATGTTAAAAACCAAACGTACTTTCTTGCCAAGTCAATAAAAAGTTAAATTCACTTTTAAGAAGCATTTAAAAAAACAATAAAGACAAAAGAAAGTCGGTATTTATCGAAAGCAGTTAGATAATGCATAGGAGCAGTTTTAAATAAAAAATAAAAATTCCTCATCTATCTTGGTTTTTGAAGTGTCTCGTCCTTTTCTGCATTGACAGAATGCGTGTGATTTAACAAACTTTGAATAAAAGATTAAGCATAGAGGGAGAAATGAACGATATTGTTAACCTGTATTAAACAGAAACAGCATATCAAATTGTATTTTGTGATATCTTCATCAGATGTGCTGCATACAAAAAGTTAAATTCAACTTTTAGAAACCTTTTAAAAGAAACATCAATGATAACAAAGGTCGCTATTTTTAGTATATAGTAAATAAAAAGTTTCAATTTATTTGCCGAAAATTGTTGGATCATACCAAAGAACAGTTGAATTATTTTAGTTTTAGACATGTCTTATCTATCTCTGCATTGAACAGAAGCCATGTGATTTAACAAACTTTGAATAAAGATTTTTGGTCTCTATATTGTTAACCTGTATTCAATAAAAACAATATATAACATTCAAAAGGACATTAAGGGAAGGCAGATATTCTTTAATCTGGAATTAAAAAAAAAAAGAATCAATTTATGGTTTGTTTTGCTAAATTTAAAAGTTTGAAGCAGTTATTATTTCAATTAAATTCAAGCATTGTTGTCTTTTTTAAAAGTCAAAGTCACAGAAATTTAGATGTATTTTTGAAAATGTCTTTATCCATTTTGAACTGATAGAAACTACAATTTATAAAGCTAAATAAAGATGATAGAAGAAAATGGATGGTAAAAAGTTAACGTACTTTTACTATAAACAATAGATTAAATAATATTTTTGAGATGTCTTCATACGGAAGTTCCATACAAAAAGTTAAAATTCCTTTTAAAAAAAAAAAAAAAAACTAAAGAGGAAAATTAAATGCAAGCAGGGTAGTTATTTTTAAATTTGAAATAAAATAATAGCAATTATTTCTAAAAGTTTAAAGAATCTGAAACAGTTACCATTTCGTCTAAATCAACCAACCGGCATTGTTTGTCTTGTTTTCAAGAAATAAAAATCATTGTAACTTAGATGTATTTTTGAAAATGTCTTATCTAAATGTTTTGTATTTTTATTTTTATTTTACTAAATTTAAAAGTCTAAAGCAGTTATTATTTGAATTAAATTCCACCAGGCATTGTTGTCTTTTCTACACCTTCTGAATCCGAAATTTTTCTAAAAAAAATGAAAGTCGCAGAATTTTAGATGTTTTTATGAAAATGTCTTATCCATTTTGAATTGATAGAAACTACATGATTTCTAAAGCTAAATGAAGATGATAGAAAAACTGGAAGATAAAGTTAATATACATTCAGTATAAACAAAAGATTAAATACCATTTTTGCAATGTCTTCATACTAAAGTTCCATACAAAAGTTAAATTTCCCTTTGAATAAAACCATAGTGGAAATTAAATACATGCAAGGTAGTTATTTTTAAGTTTGAAATAACAGAGCAGCAATTATTTCTCAAAGCTTAAGGATTTGAAGCAATTACCATTTCGTCTAAATCAACCGAAAGACATTGTTTTGTTTTCGAGAAATAAAAATCATTGTAATTTAGATGAATTTTTTTGAAAATGTCTGATCCACTAGATTTAATTTTCTTGTTTGCGATGGTTTAAACACATATTTTTATACTCAAAGAGAATTCTCATTTCGTTTTTGTTTTTTCAAGAGCATTAAATAAAATAGAAGCCATGGAGGCTTAGTATTAGTTTTTTAAATTGAAATGAGAAAAGAATTTGTGTAGGCAAACTAGGTTTTATTTTATTTTGTTAAATTTAGAAGTTAAAAAACTACTATATCCATTGAATCAATAAGACATTGTTTAGCTGATACGCAGGCATGTATTTACTGTATTCAATTAAGAATGATGCAATGAAATATTTTCCTCATTTTTGAAGAATTTTTTTTTTCCTACAAAAATAACTGAATAAAATTCGCTTTTACAATAACATTGATAAAGAAGCAAGCACGAGAATTGGGTTTAAGTTTAAAATTTCTTATAATGATTTCAAGAGGTAAATTGGTTTTTAATTTATTTTGTTAAATTTAAGATTTAAAAATATATTCATTAAATCATCTACACCAAGTCTGAATTGTTTTTCAATTCCTTCTATTAACTCACACTCTCCCTATATATATCTTGTTCAAATTTTTAATCGTTAATAAAATACTTTTTATTCATCCACTGAAGTTCAAATACATTTTTTTTTTTTTTAACTTGCAGTGGGTGACACTTGATGTTAATACAGTTTTGTCAAATATTAATTCGGTAATTAAATTTAATTCATTAATTTTAGTTTTTCAGATTTAAGTTGCATATATCTCAGGAACCAATAGGTGCACCAATAGATGGCGCCAGATAAACTTAAAAAATGAAGGAAAATTATTTATAAAGAACTTTCTGTAATATAATGAAAAAAAAAGCAGGAAGTGACTTTAAAAAAAAAAAAAAAATTTTTATATTACTTGTTTAGATGTAACTCTAAATTGTATTTAGTTAGAAATAGCATATTCAATTCTATTTATGTTACAGTTTAATTATTAACACTTTAATGAAAAGATTATGAATGAAATTTGTTAGAAACAGTGAAGAACAAAATAATTAAAATTGGTTTTTAATTTGTTACGTTAAATTTAAGATTTAAAAATATTTTGTTTTTTTATGTAACTCTAAATTGTATTTAGTTAAAAATAGCTAATTGAATTCTATTTCTGCTACGATTTTTTAATGGAAATATTATAAATGAAATTTGCTAGAAACAGTGAGAAGGAAAATAGATGAACTTGGTTTTTAATTTGTTTTGATAAATTTAAGATTTAAAAATATTTTCATTAAATCCATTACACCAATTTGAATTATTTTTGTTTTTCAAGATGTAACTCTAAATTGTATTTAGTTAGAAATAGGGTATTGAATTCTAGTTCTGAAACGATTTAATTTTTGATTATTTTATGAAAAAAATATAAATGAAATTTTTAGAAACAGTAAAAAGGTAAATGAAATGCTGAAGGGTTGGAATTTGAAAATTTTAAATTAAAAACAATTGCTTTATTAATTTTTTTTTACGTGTTTTTCTTTTATTTTGATATATTTAAGAGATGAAAACACTGTCATTTCCACCAAATCACATTTTCTTTTTCACAAAATTGAAATTGCTAGTTTCAGAACTTTAAATGTTATAAAATGGCTAATAATCTTAAAATTATTTATTTTTAAATTCTAAATAACTCCAAATTCTCTGCACCGAAATACGTTGGTAGTAAATTAAGAACAGTTAATCTAAGAAAAAAAAAACATATGACAATTATTACAATTTTTAATTACAATAATTATAACAATTATAATAAATTTAAGTTAAAACAATTGTTTGGTAAATAAATTCTGCCTAAAAATTCAATCTATGTAACATTAAATCACCGTTTCACACAAAAATTTTGAAAAAAATATTATCTAAAGAAATATATTTCAACTTATTTTTAACTTGCTATTATTATATAATTTTATTTTTAATAATACATAAATTACATGAATTGTAGATAAATTATATTTATATGGATATCAAATTGTTTTATAAAATTTATGCGACATTTGTATAAAAAAAAATATTAATTTTCTTGGTAACGTTTGTGCATAAAGTTTCTTAACTCAGAAATGCAAAGCATGCAAGTTTTAAAATCGAAAGAATGCTTACTGTCGGTTGATTATAAGTCAGATATACTGGATAAAATTAAACATGCGGAAACATATTTTTGCATGCTATGAATAATTTTAAAAGATACAATACAATCCGTTGATTAAATTCATTCTTTTAGATTGCGATCTCCGACATCAATTATGTCTTTCGTTATCTTCGTAAAATGCAAATCCAGACTACAAACATGTATTCATTGCATATAGCAACAAAGATAAAATCGTAAGATCAAGCAATGACATAGATAAAAATAGTTCTATAAATTTTCACTCCATTTGCGCTGTAAAAAGAACCATTATTATTATTTAAAAAAAACTCTGAATGCATTAAAAACAAATTTTTTCTTCAAATATTTTTTAAAAAATTATATTTAAATTACATCAGATTAAATTTATCAAAGAGTATTTGTTAGTGCTTTTACATTGAAGTTGTATTTAGTGGGAAAAAAAAGGTCAGTCGTTACAACTATAAAATATCTGAAACTTCAAATATTACAAAGTGACAGGTAACATTTGAAGTCGTTTACGTTTCTTCACATTAAGCTTAGAACAATTTTGTTCATGTATTTTGTAATTAAATTAATCTTTTTTTTATTTCCAATGGCAAGAAAATGACAAACTCTCACGAGATCAAAACAGTGTAAAACACACGCAAGAAAATAGAAAACAAGAGAAAAAAATTAATGTCTCATTCGCAAAGTTCTATCGCTCCAATAATTTGTCCCCTCTGAAACCCCATGCAAGGCCGAATATTTTGCTATATCAGGGGTGGTCAACCCAAAAGATCTTGCGAGCCACTTTGGAAATGCATTCATTACTCCGCGGGCCGCCTATAAAATTATTATTATTAATTACTCCATATTAGATTTAGACCCACTATAGACATTTTTTTGGAGTGAAAAATTGAAACAGTTTGAATTGAGTTATTATTTTTGTGTTTACTACTATTCTTGTATGTAAACATAGATAACATAATAATAATGATACTAAACAAACATTGTAAAGAAATATATAACACTAAAAATGGAATATAAATATGAACTAAATAAAAAAACGAAATCATTAAAAATATTTATTTTACTAGTGCAATATTTGTTTCTCCCCTCTTTCAGTTAGTTTTTGCAAATCAATTTCAATTTGGGTATTTGCACATGGTAATTAGTATAGCGGTAATTAGTATAGCGTATATATATTTGAGCGTGTTTTGTGGTTGATCGATTTCAGTTTAGAAAAAACGATTCGCATGTGTAAGTTGAACCAAAAGCGCTAACAATTTAAACTGGTTTGCTCTGCTATCAACAATCAATTATGCTTATTTGGTGATGGTTACTGCGTCACTGAGGTCACTTAAAGTGAAACATAGAACCTATTATATTAGATGTTCCAAAATGCGCGCGAATTATGAGTTCGCAGAATATAATTTAATTATTCTGCGAACTCATAACTGTAAACTCATAAATAAAACAGGCAATATCTGTACTATATTCGCAAGAATATTATTTTAAAATCAAAATTAATTTCTTCTCATAATTTCGACAGTTAATTTTTGTATATATGAATGCACACATAGTCTCACGGTTCAGTCATAAATCTCACGGTTCAGAAAAATATTCAAGACGGGCCGCAGATTGGCCACCCCTGTGCTATATGATGTCTGTTGATGATCTCGTCAATTTGGGCCATCAAAAATGCTAATGTGGACAGTTGTCTTGTCAAACAATCATAGCCACTGAAAGTGGGTTATGACTATCTATAAATATCAAACATTAATTTCTAACATTTTATTTTGTAAATTTTTCAAATTATTGCTATCTGGATGTACATTTAAGAAGATAACGAATGACAGAATTGATGCCGGAAATTGCAATCTAAGAGAATGAATTTAAATTGCATTAAACCAGTTATATTAAGTCTTTTAATAATATTCATGGCTTTTCGAAAAATATATTTTTGCATATTTTTATTATTATCTAATATGTTTTACTTCTAATCAGCCGACAAGAACATTCCATCGGTTTAAAACTTGAATGATTTACATTTCTTGAATTAGAAACATTGATTTAAGCACAGACATTATACCAAGAAAACATTTTTTTTTTTTTTTTTTTGATTTTTTTAGTTAAAATGCCGCATAAATTTTATAAAATAACCTAATGTGAGATCCACATAATAATTACCTCATTTAGAATTTATACATCTTAATTCTAAAAATAAGTTAAAATATATTTCTAAAATAATAAAAAATTTGCATATAAAGTGATTATTTAGGGTTAGGAGAGGTTAAATTTTATGCAAATTTATTTAACAAAAATATATTTCCGAATTAATATTTATAAATAAAATACTCTTAAGAAAGCTAAAGTAGTAAATTTAAAACTACTTATCTATTATTTATTATTTATAGCTAAAAATAAGTTAAAATATATTTCGACAGTAAAATAATATTTTTTTTTCAAAATTTGCATATAAAGTGATTATTTAGGGTTAGGAGAGGTTAAATTTTTATGCAGAATTTATTTAACAAAAATTGCTGTAAAGGAAAATATTTCCGAATTAATATTTATAAATAAAATAAGAATATATAATATAAATACGCCTAATAGTAGTAAATTTAAAACTATATCTATATATTTATTATTTATAGCTAAAAATAAGTTAAAATATATTTCGACAGTAAAATAATATATTTTTTTTTTTCTCAAAATTTGCATATAAAGTGATTATTTAGGGTTAGGAGAGGGTAAAATGCAGAATTTATTTAACAAAAATTGCTGTAAAGGAAAATATTTCTTAATATTTATAAATAAAATATTAAGAATTTTATAAATACGCCTATATTTTTTAAAACTATTT
Source organism: Caerostris extrusa (assembly GCA_021605095.1). NCBI lineage: Eukaryota > Metazoa > Arthropoda > Arachnida > Araneae > Araneidae > Caerostris > Caerostris extrusa. The sequence goes on along the minus strand of BPLR01005157.1, from coordinate 321,509 downwards.
CTATTATTTATTATTTATAGCTAAAAAATAGTTAATTATTCATTAAAACAACTCTCAAATTAACTATACATACGTTAATCTGTCTCATAATTTATTATAAATTATTATTTATAAATAAAAATATATAAATTTTTATGGAAATTAAAAAATTCATTAAAAAACAGGATATCAACAATAAAATTTTACCATTTTAATCTCTCTTAAGATACTATAAAATAAAACGCCTTATGTAATTATTTATAACTTTTTTTCCAATCCCTCAATGCAAATTAAAATTAAAAATTCATTAAAAACATATAAGAAACAATCAACAATAAATCATCAAAAGTTTTACCATTTTAATCTCTCTCTTCGTATATATACTACTTCTCTGTGCCCAAAAATTAAAAATTCACCGAATTCCAAAACCTTTTTTTCAAAAACTCTTTATTTATTCTTCCAAATTTATTTTCACTTGCCATCGTCTTCAAAGTAATCCTGTTTGAAAAAGATTGCACTTTTTTTTTCCCCCGGTACTAATAATGCACAAATTATGCATCTAGTACTTTTTTTAAAGCCAAATTAACTCAATTTGCATGTTAAAAGTCATCGGTACGGATGGCCTCAATTCAATCCCTCAAAACCTGAAAAATTGTACACAAATTGTTTTAAATTTTCTGTTGTGAAAATTATTTTGGACTAACAGGTAATTGTTTCCATGTTAAATTAATTATTTGGTAATTATTCAATAAAACAATTCTCAAATTAACTATATATACGTCAATTTGTTTAATAATAAATCTTAAAACGTATATATATATACATTGAAGTGAAAAATAGTCCTGTGAGATGTGACAGTCCTGTTTTAAAGAAATTGCACCCGAATTGTTTCAAATTTTCTGACCCCAAAACTATTGAGTGCTAATAGGCAATTGTTTTAATGTTAAATTAATTATTCATTAAAAGCAACTGTCACATTAACTGTATATGTTAATTTGCTTAATATGTTCTATAAAAGTTAAACTTGAATGTTTTCTAGCCAAGCAAATTGCATATGTACCCAATCTTTTGAGAAACACAAATGAAACCTTCATTTCCATTCCACTCTCTCCAGCAGATAAAATTCTAAAAACAATAATTACATAGTTACACATACATTTCCTCGGGGAAGAACTTAATGGCGAAAGTATTGAAGATTCGCGTTTGCCGCAAGAAGGACTCCAACGAATTCCGCCATTAATATTCAGCAGCAGCCAGCACCCTGGAACAATGCAATCGCCATCAGAGATTCATGCATCCTTCAAGAACTGCAGAAGAGAAAAACAAAACTCGGCTCTGCCTAACGGTTAAGCGATTAATGAATGCCCCTGATCAAAGATAAGCTCGGCAATTAAACCAGCCATGCCTCTGGCGTCATGCTTCTTCACGTGTTAAAGTATCGCTGATACGATGGGAGTATGACCTTAAGTTCTGAAGCATTCGTCGACGGCCAACATTGATACTCGGTTCGATGGGTGGTTAATAAAGTAATCATTCATTCATAGGTTGGAGACGCTAGATTGATTTTCTAGGGTAAAATACTAATGCGTCCTTGCTGTGTTGAACAAATGGTATATTTACGTGTATTTCATAATTAATTATTTCTTTTTTATATTTGTTGTATTCAAACATTTTTATATATTTATTTTTTCAGTTTGACAGACGTCATTTGCCATTAAATCGTTGATATGAAGGAAATCCAGTTTTATATGGTGAGATTGATAGCAAATAGAAATGCAATTATTGAAAATCAGCCTTACATTTTACTATGTAAAGCTGGATTTGCTTTAAATGTGTAGAAAACCTCCTACATCACATCACATTTTGTTACTACAATTACAAATGTACACCTCGATCTGAAGGTATTGCTCCTATTTCGTCCAATTTCAGCTCTTCAAGTCCAATAGGGGTACATTACAGCATACAGGATTCATTGTACCCAATCTCTGCATAGAATATTTAGATTAAGCTTCGTTTATTGATTTTTCACACTAGTTGCCTTCAAAAGAAAAAAAAGAAAACCTCGAGAGCTATTAAACACTCTATTTGCCACTAAACCACGGATTTGTTTTAGATCGTGATTCTATGTGTAAAAAATATCCTACACTACATCCCATTTAGATTCTACAATTACAAATGAACACCTCTATCTGAATGGACTGCTCATATTTTGCGCCCTTTCTTCTTTTCAGTGCAATAGGGGGGACATTACAGAATGCGAATTTATTGTGTCCAATCTGCGTAGGATCTTTCGGTTAAGCTTCTTGTTTTTTCACACTAATTTCCCACAAAAAAAAAAAAAAAACCCACGTGAGCTATTAATTAGGCTACTCGGGCCTCTTATTTATTTACAGTATATTCTATCATGGGCACATGAGAACAAAGAAATTTGTTTTCTCATAAAATAATATCAATTGAACCTTTTGGCCCTTCTTTATTATTTTGAAACCAAAATAATAAAGAACATCTAATTATGTCAAAGAATGAAAAATGATTCGTTGCTGAGTGGCACGAGTCAGTTTAATGAGCATTAGGGTCGGCGTTCAATCCACTGGCGGCTTTGTTGCAGCACTGTTTCAAAAAGCGAGGCAACTCGATGGGATTTGTGATGTTCAGCATCTTGCCTCGTGAGTCGGATTAACTGGTGGGAATTTTCGGAGGTTTCTCCCATACATTGTGCATACATTCATCCCATACATTCCCATTCCCATACATTCATCCTAAAAGTTCCCCAGGAAGGCACTCTCCTCCTTCTTGAGCGACACGGAGCCAAGTCAGACTTCTACCTACGGGTGTTCCATCAAAACAGAAGCTGCCCCTTTTTTCCCTTCTATCATGAGGGATACGAGAGCAACAGCAACAACAAAATAAAAAACAAAATTTTATATGTGTTGAAAACACTCCATTTAGTTTATTTATTTAATTAAAGGTAAGCTAATTTTGCTTAACCGATTCAAAAGCTAATATAATGCATAGTAAATTAGTTTTTAAGGATACTAAAAATACAGTACTGAAAATTAATCTAGCAAATAATTCCTTGTATAACATTAAAAATTAATTACATATTCCTTTTTTTTATGTAAAATAACTTATTTTAAAATAAATCTTTAAATATTGAATTATCTTTCTGAAATCAGCTAATAAAATGATTTTTTTTTTTTTAAGGAATAAGAAAACAGGAAGAACAAATTATGATTTTTTTTTTCTTTAATAACAATAACTTAAATCGTAGGGAATATTAAAACTCTGAATTTGCATGTAATTATATATATTAAGTGTTAAATCTAATAATCTAGAAAAATTTATTTTAAAATATTAATTCCTTTAAATGAAAATTACAATTACTGTAGTTTATTCGTACTTACCTTTGGTTTACTTTTTTAAAACGTTTAATATTTTCTTTTTAATGTTTTTCAAAATCTATATATTTATTTATACCATTTCTTTCTTTTTTAACAAGAATTTGTCATTAGTTTTTGTACTGATAGCTTGCAAAATAAAAATACTAAATGAATAACAACAAAACACCGTTGCCAATTTCTTTGTAATAATTGCCGTTGTAATAAGTTTGCTACCAAAAAAGCGTTTTCCGAACAGCTGAAAACAGTTATTTTGCAATGTTTTATTTAATCTTGCGGTTAGGATATAATTAGCGTATTATTTTAAACGGCACAAATCTAAATATCACAATAAATCTATTAAGATAAAAAGTTCATGAAATTTAAAAACGATCGATTAATTTTCATTACAAGTTTAAAAAAAGCTTTCAAAGAAGATTTGATTTGGTTAGTCGCTCTAAAGTAATTTTTGTGCATACTTTATGCTAATTAGACCGGACCTACAGCTTAACGTGGATTCCGAATCAATAACAAACATCCATGCCACCGCCAGGATACGAACCTTCAAAGAAGAGGAGAAAAGTGATTTGTTACTGTGGTGGTCATATCATTATTTTATTATTAATCATAAACCCTATAAAAAATTGAAAAATCGGAAGACACAATTTCGTGATATAACTAACTGCAAAAGCATGCATCATATTTTATTATTCCAGTAAATTTATATAATTAATGATAGTTCAGAGTATTTAGAAGACAGGAATTTCTTTGCTTATTTTTTTTTTTCTAATAAAACCTGTAATCTACAAACATTTAAATGTGACAAAACATTTAAATGTCTTACGTTAACATGCATGCATATTACTGCTTTTAATATGTACTCTGACCTTAACAGAATCAAAGTATAAGATATATAGCTAATCTTTATTCTTGTTGGGTTCTTGGGTTCACATTTACATATACAGACATTCTTTTTATCTTCATTGTATAGTTTCCACCAAAACGCCCGGATAACCAGGTACGAAGCCGCAACTCAATTGATTGAGGATGGACGAATAAAACAAAGAAAGAAAACTATGTTACCAACCACACACGCAACTTTCCGTGAGTTTCTCACGATCGTCTTAATAGATCTCATCAATTTTGTGACCCATCTCCTGTGAGTCGCAGCAATAAGACACACTGCCCTGGGCGATACAAGGGGGGAAGATGACAGGGGGACCTTCAAGACAATTTTGAAGGTCGTCTGGTCAAGATAACGGCAATCAACAGACATTTAATTTCTGTCGCCGTCGAACAAGCAGAAGAACTGTATTTTTCTACCACACCCATGATGTTAACAAAACTGCTTGTTTTGGAATATCAGCCTCAAATTGTACGTACAGGTTTTCTGAGAAATTATCGCCAATCTCATTGCAGTGCCTTGGTGGCAGAAGGCAAAATTACCGTAATGGATCGATGTGGTGGGAAGTTAGTTTTAATAAAGTTTGTTGAAAGATTTAATTCACCAATGAGAGATTTCAGTTTGTACAGGTTCTATCCATCCGTCATAATCAAATTAGAATCAATTATAATTGGTTCGGATGGATGTAGGCTTAAAATTTTGTGATAATTATTAAGCAGTTCGCATCAATTACTTTATGGATATCGGTCATCATTTTTTAAATTATATTGATGAGTTAAGAATATTTTATTTAATGTTCTTTTCTAATCATAGATTCAGAAATTAGAATGAACACATGTATGATCTAATGCATAATTACTGGAAAATTAATATTACATAAAAAGGGTCAATAAACTATTTTTTTTAAATATTTTAAGCAAATTTATCAGAAAAGAGAAAATAATGAGCTCCTTTTTGGTGAATAAATACGATCAACCTTGCCGATGTTCTAACCCAACAACCTGTGTTTTTAAGGTACATGTTCATATGAAGTAGAATGAAAATTCAATCAAAAATGTTTTTCATTTATAAGATATTCAGAGTAATTTCATCAAATAAAAAATAGTGTTTTAGTTTTATATACCTCGTAAATGAGGGAAAAGAAATAAAAGCAAGATATCAAAACAGTAATTAAAAATATTGTATTTGTTTTCTCGAAATATTCTTGGTTCAAATTATATTTTTGTCAAATCGTTTTCTGAAAATTTCAATAATTGTAAATTATTGAGTCCAATTATTGATGGTTTCAGAAATTGGGCCTTATCATCATTTCATGGGTATCTGGCTACAACTATTGTAGCGCATCAGCAGCACATCCTATTTTTTGAATGAACTTGTTTAGAGTAACCAATGATTTGTTCTGGAGTGGTTGAATGCTCACACTTTCTTTCTTTTTTTCTTTTTATTATTAACTTTTGATGTTTGCCCGCATGAAACTTAAAATGCAATAAATAATTTTTACATTACTTGAGCATATCATAATTAACCTTATTTATCCCTTCCAAAAGCTTTAAATTGAAAATGACTAGTTACAAACCGCACATAATAAGTTTTCCAATGAAATACAACCCCATTGCTCACACTGATCAAAACAATAATACATATTTTAGTCATTTTTTTCATTTAATACAACTATAGTTTTAAAATATATATTTTTTTAAATGTTTTTTATTTGTTCAAATAGGATTATGATTCTTGAACTGTTTTTAAATTACTGATTTTGTTGTCTTATCTTAAAAACTGGCCCACTGTTGCTCTAATCAACTATGCCTATAGATGTGTTTTATAAAACATGCATTACTTTTATTATTTTAATGTATTAAACTACTCGATTTTATGATATTACATAAAAACCCAACAGAAGTACAGTTTAGAGAATTTAATGAAGCCGTAGATGAGATTTTATCACACATATATTATTTTTATTATTTTAAACCATTTGTGGTATTGCATTACATTAAACATCATATTTATTACATTGCATTTAAGCAAAAAAAAGTAGTGCAACTTAAAATGTTTTTACTTGTAAAATACCCAAAAGTAGAACTAAAACCTCTATTTTAATAGATGGCAAACTTTCCATGTGTGTGAAAGTACTGTTCTCCATATTAATAGCATCTTGCTTTCTGCACTGCAACAGAATGGACATAATAACTAAGTTGTTCTTATGAATAGAATGGCGGAACAGGAAGCATCGGGGGAATTTATGATGGTGTTAAATGCCTCTGATGATATAGCAGATTAAGATCTACAAATGGTAAGCGGGTGAGATAATCACAGGTTTCGAACATGACCCTGACAAATGCTTCGAAATCCACGCGTGGAGCTTTGTGTGTTATAACAATGTCTAGCTTGAAATTGGATAGCGGAAAACCCAATATAAATCTTCAGAAAAAAATGCGTATTGTTTTACATATGTGTATGAATATACACTGAACCTACAAGGATTTCATTACGTTATTAAGTTGTTTACATACTTAAATCCTACATAAATAATATATTTTGGTAATAATTCATATGAGGTTGCAAAAATGTAATTATATTTCTGCCATTTTTGTGCATTGTGTAACAAAATTTCTTGAAATTTTTTTAGTTTCATTGAAAACTGAAATTAAAAAAATTGCTTTTACTTTTGAAATATATTTATTTTTTCCACATAAAAAATAATACATTCCATAAACAATAACTATAACATTAAATTCCATATACAACAACTACTGCAATAAATTCCATATGCAATAATTACAGCAATAAATTCCATATGCAGTAACTGAAGTAATAAATTCTATTATTGATGTTTTTTAAAAAAACAATTAGGATGTATATATTTGTAATTTATAGTTCCAGCTAAAAAACGAATTTATAACTTAATTATTAAATTTTAAAATAATTTTACAATGCTAAAAAGTTTTCATATTTTTGCTGTTATAAAATTTATTTTAAAAAAGAATATTTGCATGTGTTGTTAGGAGTTGTTTATTAAGAACTACAGCTATTTAGTTCCTTAAGGCTATCATCAGAAATCCTAGTTTACTTTTCTTAATTCTTTTTACTGTGATATTGTTGATTCTAAACGAGGAAGTGATGTTTTGGACGATAAATTTTTCTTTCTCATTAAATAAAATAAGGTACTTTAATTTAAATTTCACATTATAATTATGAGGATTGAATTGAAATGAGATTATAAATCTTGACTAGATGCAAACTTTTTGTTATTCATTCATTTTACTATTATTTATATTTTTCTTCAATACATATTTTAAACTTTCTATAGAAAGTTGAAAAAAATTTAACTTAATTCAAGTTTTTTATTATTTTCCTTTTATCATTTGAAAGCTTGTTACGGCATTTACAACAAAAAGGCAAATCTTTGAGAAAGTAGTAAAAATTGTTTAAAAGTTTTAAGTTTTCAAGGACAAACTTCCCTTTATATGAACGGAAATGAGAAAAAATACAGGAGAAATAGTAATAAGCCCTTATTATTTTTCACTCTGAATTTCACATAGCATATTTAACAGCAATACATGTAATAAACATTCTACAGAAAGTTGAAAAAATTTAATTTGAACCAAGTTTTTTTTTTTTTTAATTTTTATTTTCATTTTATCAATTGAAAACATGTTACTATATTTACAACAAAATGGCAAGTCTTTGAGGAAACAGAAATTTTTTTTTTTTTTTTAAAAACTTAAACTTTTCAGGGATAAACTTCATTTTATTTGAACAGAAATGAGAAAAAAATTTAGAAAAATAAAAATAAGCCCTTATTATTCTTTGTATGTACACGTAATAAACTAGAAACTATAATTGAAAATTTTTCATATATTTCAGACTTTAGATGGTCTTTACATTTTCTCCAAATGTAGTTTGTTCGTTTTAACCAATTTTGGCATGAATTTATGTATTTTGAATTCTACTTTTCTCATTTTCGAAAGGGCAATCTGCATTGTATCGCATTGTACTATACAATCTATATTGCATTAACAATTATTTTCTTTTCATAATCATTTTAGAAAGAAAAGGTAGAGAAGTATATATATATATATTTATATTTAAATAGAAAAACATTAATTGTATCCAAAGAAAAAAGAAACAAATTTTAAGCTTTTCAGGGCCGAACTTCATTTTATCTGGACAGAAATGAGAAAGAAATGTAGAAGAAATAATAATAAACCCTTAATATTTTTTTTTTTGTATGTCCACATAATAAACTACAAACTATAAAATGAAAATTTTTCCTATATTTCAGACATTCCTTTAATTTTCTTACATTTTCTCCAAATGTAGTGTGTTCGTTTTGACCATTTTTTTTACGTGATTTTGTGTATTTTTAATTCTACTTTTCCCGTATGTCGAGAAGACAACTATATTGTGTTGATAATTATTGCCTTTTCAGAATCGTTTCAAAAAAAAAAAAATAAGTAGTATATATATTGAAAACAGTTTACATAAAAAAATATTAATTGCATCCAAAAAAAAAAACAAAATCTAACAGCAAACAAGTAATATAGAAAAAAATTTTAAGTCAATTCCTAATTTTTTTTTTTTTTTTTTTCACTATTTTGCAGAAAGTCCTTTATAAATAATTTTCATTCATCTTTTTTTTTAAGTTTATCTGGCGCCATCTATTGGTAGATATATGCAACTTAAATCTAAAAAACAACTAAAATTAATTAATTAAATTTAATTGAGGAATTAATATTTGAAAAAAAAAAAACTGTATTAACATCAAGTGCCATCCATTACAAGTTAAAAAAAAATGTGTTTGAACGTGAACTCGATGAATAAAAAGTATTTTATGAACGATTGAAAATTTGTACAAGATATATATAGGGAGAGTGTGAGCTAATAGAAAGAATTGAAAAAGCAGAGAAACTTTAAAGCTTTTTAAGCAGAGACATTTTAACAAGTTTTTTTAAGCTTTTCACGGACGAGAGGAGAAATAATAATTAATATAGGATATATATATAGATTATAATAATAATAATTATAGGAGAAATAATAATTAATCCTTAATATTTTTTCTATGCCTACATAATAACTATAAACTAACTATAAATGAAAATTTTCACATATTTCAGACTTTACTTTGCTTTGACTTCCATACATTTTCTTCAAATGTATTGTGTACTTTTAACCAACTTTTGACATAAATTTATGTATTTAGAATTATATTTTTCTCATTTTTCGAAAGGATAGTCTATATTACATCCACTATACAGTCTATATTGTATTGAAAATTATTTTTATTTCAAAATCGTTTCAGAAAGAAAAGGCAAAGAATATATATATAGAAAATATCTTAACATAAAAAAACATTAATTGCATCAGAGAAAAAGAAACAAATCTAAAAGAAAGAAAAAAGAAAAAGAAAAGCTCTAAGAATCCAAAGCGAAACTAATAACACAGGACCAGAAGTTTTCCAACCTTCCCTCCCTTCCATTCTTTCGAGTTTGTGATACGCCCACCGCTTAGCGCCGCACGTTTCACATTGTTTGTACACAGCCTAAACACAACATCTGCCTTGTTAATGCCCCCGCTTACGATTGTTCATCTGCTTTTTCCATTCTTCGCGCGCAAAAAGCGAGTCAGAAATTGACTGAGACTTCCGTGACGACCCGAAATGGGAGCTGCATGCCAGCTGCACGACGCCTGAACTTGAAAAGGCGAAGACTTTGAGGTGAGGGAAATCGCCACCCGGTAATGTTTGCCCGTTTAGCGGCTGGACTGTGCTGTTGACTCTTTTTTTGTATGGTGTTTTTATCCTTTTACTTTCGTAAGAGGATGTTTTAAAACGCCTGGAGAAATGAGTGAAAGAGAAGAAAAAAAAAAAAAAATCGAAGCAGATTCAATGTTTTTATTTTAACAGAGATAGACATGACGACCGTGAAAAGTTGGGTGGTGGATGTTTTTTGATCTGAAACGCGGAAGTGATTCAGATTATTTGTAGGTTGGGTCGTATACATTTCAAATAAACTTCGGAAAAATTGTTCTGTTTGTTTATTAATTCGTAGTACATTTATCTAGCGTTGCCAAACTGCTGGAAATAGAACATATTTTGTTTCCATAAACAAACTCTTTGAATAAATTAAAGAAATACGTTTGTAAAACGTAATAAGAATGATCAACTTCTAGCAAACTTTTACGTGTATTTCAACGACCAAATGTATTTGTAAAACAATGCATTTCAATTACCAAATTAATGTCGAACAATCAATTAACGACCAATTTAATGTATTTCATTTAATTATTTAATTTAATATATTTCACTTAATATATTTAATTTGTATTTAAAGTAATGCATTAAATTTGTATTTAATGTAATGTATTTCATTTGTATTAATTTAATATGTTTAATTTGTATTTAATTTAATGTATTTCATGTGTACATTTTTAACGACCAATTTAATGTATGTGTATATTTTTAAAGACCAATTTAATGTATGTGCACATTTTTTAAAGACCAAAATGTATTTCAGTGACCAAATATAAAAATCATACTTTGAAAAAAAAAAAAAAAACCTTATATTTGAATGCAAAACATCTAATAAAAATTAAAAATATAAACAATTCGTTAAAACTAATATATCTCCAGAAGCAAAGTATCAAATTGGATAAAGATAGGAAACATTATATTGGATTTTGTGTGTGTGTGTGTGTGTGTGTGTGTGCGCGCGTGCAAAACGGGCAACAGGAAAAACACTCATATACCGCTATGACGTCATTCTTGTTTATATTTCATTTTTAACGTTAAAAATGGCTGTGGTGAACCATAAAATAACATTATTATTTGATTTAAAATGAGTTAATATTATTTTCGCAGTTTTTTAGTACTTACTAGACAAAAAGCAAGAAATTCAAAATATAAGTAAAAATGAATTTCCAAATGTTAAACATTATAAGTTTTAAAAACAGTTGTACATACAGACGAATCTCTTGCTTTAAATAAAGGAAGGTTCTTTAATTATGCATAGTTAGTATCAGACGAGACAGCTGTAATTTCGACATGAAACTTATTTTGAAATATTATTATTTCACATTAGAAGAATGCACACATATTTATTTGCCTTAATATAAAGAGAGTAATATTAATTTAACATTGGATGAGATTCATTAACGATGAGATTAATTTAATTTAATTGATTTGATTTTTTGACAACATTTCTGTGCAATGTTTTATAAAGATTTGGGTTTTATGAAAATTAGTATCATTTTTTTCAGTTGGCTGCAAGATGTTGTCATGGTTTATTGCTTAATAAAGCTTCAACATAAAATACCAAGTAATTAATTGAGCTCAATTCAGTGCGTAATGAGAAACCACACATTCATAACTAAATTTAATTTTAATTATTTATTTGACGTCCTTTTTCTTTGGTTAACATAGTGTATTTTCATACGCAGATAAGTTTACTGCTCATTTCAGGCCTAAAAATAGGACATGTTCGAAAAATATATTTTAATTTTGATATTTATAGGTAAAAGTGCAAATGTTTATTTAAGTTTTCTTGAATTAAAATTATTATAACTGAAAAACTAAAATCTGTTTGAAAATTATTTATAAGAAAAAATTCTCGAGAAATGGAAACGGAGACCTTTTAGTTTTTCTGCACTTCTAAATTTTGGTCTTTATAATAACATTTCTTTAGGAACATTCTATAATTATACTATATATATATCATTATTTAAAAAGTGAAATTAAAAATACTGAAAGACACACCGACAAAAATTGCATTTGTGTTTTCATTTTTTTTTCGCTATTTTTGAAAAATTATAATGAAACAGTTGTTTAAATAAATAAAAACTGCCATTCATAACTTAGCAATGGCCCCTTATGTGAATAGGAGGTTTTTTATTGGTTTTCTAGTATATTTTTGGTTTGTATACAGTAATTTGGTTGTATTATAGTAAATCTCATTGTCTATATACTAAAAAGAAAACCCAACACGATGAAATTATATTGAAATTTAAACTTGTTTTATAATGAGTAACTAAATAATTTTCATAGCATACTGCTGAAACTAAATATTAATTTATTTCTTTTAAGAGAAGAAAGCATTTTCATCCATTTCATTTCAAGGCAGGTCTCTCAAACAATGAAAGCAGAAAAAAAAAATTTTTTTTTTTTTTTTTTTGTGTGTGTAAATGGGCTTGGTTAAAAAAATCATTGTGTAGTTTCGTTACATAAACTACACAATGAGACAAAAAAAAATATATATGTAAAAAAAATCAAATATGTATATGCGCAATTTTTGTTAAATTTATTGTTTTATTTAATTCTTACAAAAAGTTTCTAAAAATTTCAGTATTTATTTAAAAAAATATTCAAAAAAAAAAAAAAAAATGAATTCGACATCTGCTAATGTATTTGTTTAAAAATATACTTATTACTTATAACTGAAATGAAATCATTTTAATAATTTTCTTTTTATCGTCAGTACATTATCGTGCTTTTACAGATGAGCATTTACTCTTTTTATTAAATAAAACCTAATATACTGAAAATTTTCATATAAAATTTGTGAATATTTTTAATTACGCCGAGGACTGGGTCGTATTGATCCTGTGACCCATGTCCTGTGAGCAACCCAATATAAACTACCCTGAAGAAGGCATATCGTGTGGTCTGCACCGACGAAACGCTGTTACTCATTTAGCACTACCCAGGGGCACGTGTAGCTTGAAGATATGCTAAGGACGCGAGTAACACTACCCCCACAACTCTCTACGATCATATTACACCGGGACATACAATTTAAAGTGGATTCCGCACCACTACAAGCATCGGAACTCGAACCCCAAACCCGTGGCATCCAGCGTCAGAGCGCTAGTCATTCGGCCATCAGGCCCCCAAAGTCTTTGAATATGAAATAATGCTTTATAAATTATACTGGAATGATAAATTTTTACATTATAATGTTAATATCGATTGATTATAGATGTTAATATTGATTGAATGTTAATATAGATTATTTCGTTCTGATGCACTAAATTACAATATGGCTTCAGTTTTTGTAGTACATGGCAAAATAACTTTCAAATTGTTTCGCAATTAATATAAAATAACGAATACATATATTTAAAATCTTATCTCATTCATTTATAGCAAGAAGATATAGCAATTAAATGGTAACAGATATTTCCTGCCGTCGCTAAACTTTATCATAATATCTCTGACATGAATTTAACGAGATAATAAACATGCTAAATTATTGTCACTTTATATTTTCATGGTGGTAAATATCATTAAAAGTTAATTAGAGAAACTAAATTAAAAACATGAGATGAAATTAATATCAAATAACACATTTCGTTTTTTTTCCTTTCTAAATCTCAATTGTCGCCACTGATTTCAGTGAAGAATAATAATAATAAAACTGAAATTTTTATTATTATTCAAGCTTCATGTCAAGGTCGTTCCGAATGAGTGACTTGGGATTCGCACGCAATTCGTTGGCAGAAGCGCCAAAAGCCTATAATTTAACAATCGTGAAACTAAAAGCTTGAGATAACAATTATGATGAAGTACTTGCGTACAATAATTAATTTAAACTGACATGCTACAAGGCTGGGATAGGCAACTTGTTTGCATTTGACTTGGACTTGATAATGATTTTTAATATAGATAGTTCATTCAAAAGGAATTCCCACAGCACTGTTTTGCTCTAGCGCTATTCTATAACTGGGAGAAATAAATCTCTAACACGACATGACTATAGTATGTTTTTTTATTGGGCTATACATTTATAGGGTTATATTATAAGTTTACACTAAAAATTTATGCATTTATATAGTTTTACTATACATTTATAAGGTTATATTATAAATTTACATTATAAATTTATACATCTATATAGTTTATACATTTTTGTTACATTATAAGTTTATATTATAAATGTATGCATTTATATGGTTTTTACTATACATTTATTGGGTTATATATATATGTCCCTATGCCCCCTTATACATATAACCCTATAAATGTATAACAGGGGACATTTAGGGAACTTTCCTCAGCATTTTATTAGCAATTAGGGTATTAGGGAATCCCCGTTACAACAAAAAAACTTAATGACAGATTTTGAATGTCAACGAAATATTCAAAATTTTTCATTTGAGTTTGCCTGTCATGTTAGATATCGTACATTTTTATAGTTTTCTAGAAACTCAAATTCATTGAGTTATTTGAATTGTAAGATTTTGTACAGCAGAATTGTAATGTTGCACGTACTAAATTTTTAAGAAATATATTATTATTTTCTTTAAAATATAAAAAAAGTAAATCTTTCATGTATTCCCTATTCTTAGATGTATAAAACATTATTTTTAATTTTTTTCACAAATTTTTATAAATGATATCATATGGTGAAGACAAAATTGGCTCATAAGTACTAATTTATGATTCAGACTATGAAGAGAAAATAGTTGATATATGCGTGTGCAATTATAATTGCTCGGAATCACCCGCAATATAATAATTGCCAGTCATTGTTCAACGTTATTGATTTTTTTCTTAGTTGTAGGCCTTAATGATCAATGACTTTTGTACTGCCGCTATTAACATATTCTTCCGAATATAGAAAGAGCAGGTGTTCTGTTTAATATGGGATACACCCTAGATTACACGTAAAGCCCAATGGATGAGGCAATGATTATCGTATAGGGAGAGGAGGAAGTTTATATAATGATTATAACTATTAATTGCTAAAAATAATGTTCCTCCTATATAGGATATTTATAGGAATAATCAGTCTTATGCCATACATAATTTTAGTTTAAATCAGTTCAGTTATTTTAGGTTATATTATAACATAAATATAAATCTGAAATTATTATAAAAATAGTATCTGAATTATTAGTTATAAGATTTATATAATTCGGTCAATAAAGGAAATATCCTAAATTATATATTCGATACAATACGGTTTTTTTAAATTACTAATTAAAAAATTAAATTGCTTATAAAAGAAGCAAATATATTATAAATTTCTAAATTTGTGAATAATTTAAAAATTTTTACATGATAATTTATTTCTAAAAATAAAATTTATATTAAATTTGGTATACTTTTAAAGGAAAATTGTACAGTTTTAAAATTAAATTGTCTAAAACTTACTTCCGGTATATTTATAAAAAAAAATTGCGTAATTTTATTTTAAATATTAAATATATAATGATAGAATATATATAATATAATAAATAATGGCTTACATTACTAATTAATTTTTATTTAAATGCACATCCAAAATTATTAATTAAAAAATTAAATTGTTTATAAAAAGAAGCAAATATTTTACAAATTTCTGAATAATTTAAAATTTTTACATAATAATTTATTTTCTAGAAATAAAAATTAAACTTAATTAATACATTAAAATTAAATAGTGATATACTATTAAAAGGAAAATTGTATAGTTTTAAAATACATATAATTAACGATTACAAAATAAAGAAATACATATTTTTAGTAGCTTGTCTCTGTTTTTTTCTTGTTTAAATACAAATACAATGTAGTTGATGTGTTTTAAGTCAGTCAGAGTTTAAGAAGCAATTGAATTTCCAAAATTATTTTATGTTTATGAAAAATGCACAATTTTTAATTCTGTGCAAAATTATTTTACTATGTTTAGGCTGAAAAATTGCTGATATTTAAAACACTAGGTAAATTAAATAAAGCAATTAAAATAATTTTAAAATAATTATAATTATAATAAGTTTAAAATAATTTTAAACGAACTGTTGTGATACACTTAAAAATATCTCTTAAATTTCATTTTTTGTACAATGATATAAACTTATATTTTTTATAACTTACCTAATCTTCCAACTATAATTTACCTAAATCAGATACAAAAATAAAGTAGAAGCGATAAAAATGAAAAACCATGTTTAACAAAAGAAATTGATCGAAATATTTTTCAAGATCAAAGAAAATTTCAATGTCTCTTTTTATTTAAATGTCTACTTAGTAAAAAAGTTAAAAGTAAAAAAAGAAGTTCAAAAGAGATCAAACACTGTTAAAGCAATTGACTCTTATTTATTTTTATTTCAGTTTATGTTTATTATTCTTGTCTTAACTGAGCCTAGCCTTTCAAAGAGGGAAAAAAAAGAAAAATAAATAAACCTCAGTATTGATAAAATGCAAATCCCTAGCTGTGTAGATTCCATGTTTCTTTTCATCCATACAAAAATATATAAAAAATTCAATTCCCATAAAAAAAAAAATTCAATTGTACTTGCTTTTTTAACCTATTTTTTTTTTTTTTTTTCAGATGTGCAAAACGGTAATTATCACAGCATGAGGCAGCAGATGGTATATGTCACTCCAAGGCTTCAGTGACGAATTTTACAAGTGAAAAGACCTTTTTTGGATGTCATCAAGTCATGTCACCAAAATTCAACATTTCATTGTTACACTTCGTAATTTGTAGCTTCAATTCATTTTTTTTTCTATCCTTCTATTTTGGATTTTTTTTTTTTTAATACTTAACGGATTTTTAAAAAATTCACCATGTTGTTGTATATTGATGAGTTTGTATGGTTATCGTTATTCGCTACGACAGTTTTTAAGGCGTTTATATTTAAAGAATTTTTGTATTGTCTAAAAGAAATGCTACATGAAATATGTTAACAATCCAATGAATTAGTCTTAAATAATTTTATATGAAGTTTCTGTTTTGTACTAAAACTCCTTGTTTTAAAATTGTGTAGCAGTCTTCCTTGTAAGACGTTTTAAAGAAAACAGCGGCAAACAATTTCTTTTTACATGTTTACACATTTCAAAGTTCGAACTCTGTAATTTGTAGCTTCAATTCACTTTTTCTATCTTTCTATTTCGGATATATTTTATATTTAACGTATTTTTTAAAAAAAAAATGCTGTATATTGATGAGTTTGTATGGTTATCGTTATTCGCTACGACAGTTTGTAAGGCGTTTATAAATAAAGAATTTTTGTATTGTCTTAAAAAAAATGCTACAAGAAATATGTTAACAATCAAATGAGTCAGTCTTAAATAATCTTATACGAAGGTTCAATTTTGTACTAAAACTCCTTATTTTAAAATTTTGTTGTAGTTGTTAAAGAAAACAGAGACAAACAATTTCTTTTTACAGGTTCACATATTTCATTGTTCTACTCTGTAATTTGTAGCTTCAATTCACTTTTTTTCTATCTTTCTGTTTTGGATATCTTTTATACTTAATGGATTTCTAAAAAAATTCACCACGATGCTGTATATTGATGAATTTTCATGGTTATCGTTATTCGCTACGACAATTTGTAGAAAAAGAATTTTTGTATTGTCTCAAAAAAAAAAAAAAAAAAAAAAAATGCTGCAGGAAATATGTTAACAATTAAATGAATCACTCTTAAATAATTATAATTTCACATGAAGGCTCAATTTTGTGATAAAATTCCTTGTTTTAAAATTGTGTAGAAGTCTTCCTTGTAAAACGTTTTAAAGAATAACAATTTATTTTTGTTTAGGTCCATCCATAAAAGAAAAAAAAAATTAAATAGTTTTTCTAAAGTGATTGAAAGAGATTGAATCTTAAAGAACAATTTTTATAATTGTAAAATTACATTTCTCTTATTTTTTATAATTTATGCTAAGTCGTCAAATATATTTCTACAGTTTAACTCATACTTTATTATTTTATTGATGCATATTTAATTCCTTATCATTTCGATAAAAAGATTTTTATTCTTGTACTAGTAATAATAACTGAAACATTTGCCTAAAATTATTATAAGAAATTATTCAAAAAAATTATTAGCATTCATTAAATGTAAACATTTTTCTTACAGCTTTATTATTAGCATTCATTAAATGCAACGTTATAAATGTATTTATTTTAATTTATTATTTGATCCAACAATCCCAATTCCCCCAAATTCTGAGCTAATCTTACATAAAAATCTTTATAATGCATTATTATTTTATTGAATACTTACAAAATAAAACTGAATAATATTTTATTATAAAAATATATTTGAAATTATCCTATAAAATTAAAAATAAATAAATCACACTACATTTTTTTAGAATAATTTGATAACAAATGAAAAATTACTAAAAAGTTTTTATCCGCATTCTACAAAGAAGTAATACTTTATTTACAATTAAATTCTTATTTTATTTAAATTCAACAGATAACTTTCTATGTAACGCTGCTTCCTTTTCTACTTAATTATTTTTTTAAATAGGACACTACAGAATATTTCTCATATAACTTAAAATAATGTCGGAAGCAGCTAAATTTAATAATGTTAGCATGTGATTTAGAAAGCATTGTTAAACTTATTTATTAAACTTGTTATTTAGAAAGCGAAACTCAGACTTACAACCACATGGAACGATACCAATTACGAAGAGTAACAACTCAGATTTCATTATGTAGGTCAAGTTAACGAACTCCATAGGAATTCTAAACCTTGAAACATGAATTAAAATATCATCTGTGGAATATGTTTTTCATCTCGATTTCTCACCAAAGTCCGATATCTTTATTTTATGTCGACATTGTTAAAATCCAGTGATAATTTCTGTCAGTTAGTGAACGAACTAAGGTTTGATCCTAGTTTGTACTATGTAGACCAGGGGTGGGCTATCCAAATATTATTGCGAGCCACTTTGGAAATGCATCATAACTCCGTGGCCCACTTATAAAATTATATGTCCTACATCCCTATGTTAGATTTAGACACACCATAGACATTTTTTGGAGTGGAAAATTGAAACATAGTGAGTTATTATTTTTGTGTTTACTATTATTCTTACATGTAAACATGGATAATATAATAATAATGATACTATTTCTTCACAAAGAAATATACATATAACACTAAAAATGAAATACAAAAAATATATAAATATAAACGAAATAAAAAAAAAAAGGAAATCATTAAAAAAATATTTATTTGACTAGTGCGATAGTTGTTTCTCCAATCTTTCACTTAGCTTTTACAAATCGATCTCAATTTGGGTATCTGCAGATCGTAATCGTAATGGGTGTTGCGTCCGTTATTTGAGCGTGTTTTGTGGTACCTAACTGTAAACGCGAACTAATAACTGTAAACTCACAAATAAAACAGGCAATATCTGTCATATATTCGCAAGAATATTATTTTAAAATCAAAGTTAATTTCTTCCTCATAATTTCAGTTAATTTTTAAATATATGGATGCAGAATAATGTATTTTTTTAATACATTGGTTTTCACTACTTTGGATATTATATAATAAATATATTTTGCAAAAGTCTGATAAATTTCACGGGCAGGAGAAATATTCAAGGTGGACTACGGGTTGGCCACCCCTGATGTAGATACTTCTTTGAAAAAATAACATCCATGTCAGGGTTTATGAAAAAGAGTCTTCTATCAATCATCGGATTATCTAACTGGAGTTTTTTTGGTTATCTTTGATAAAACATGCAAATGAATAGTAGTTAACCTTGAAATTAAAAAAAAAAAAAAAATTACAAAATTCGTTCATGAGATTCGCAATTAAGTTAAATCAATATCTTTATTTCAGGTTAGTAATTGTATGGCCTTCTAGCTGCCAAGAGTAATCAGCATGACACAGAATGTGAAATTTCGTTGCAGCTTTCTTTGCAAACATGCATTTTGCCAATGACAGATTTGATTTTCTTATTTATAGCAGAATCAAGGTTCGATTTTAATTGGAGACCGTGAGAATCTGTTGAAGATTGTGTCCTATGTCTTCCATCTCGCATTGTCAAGTTAGGGTTTTCTGAGTTTTCTTCAATACAACATTTATTTTTTCCTACATAATACCATAGCGATATCCGCCATAAGAACTCTAGCAGCTCAATAAAATTTAGCTTTGCTAAAGTTGTCAGAATTAAAAGTCAAAATTAAGTGCAGCGCATGCTGTCAAATGTAAAAGTTCATGGCTTCATCTGACGAGCACAGAGGACAGACATCATTAGTAGCTACACCAATGCGGTGCGTTTGTTAAGAAAATCATGTCCTTCGAGAGTCGGAAATTTGCTATAAAACTGCCCATGGCAAGTCCATTGCTGTGGATGAGTATCAAAAGTATATTCCACGTTTTATCAATGGAAAGGAGTTTGTAACTTTGTTTTAAGTATCTGTCTATTTACTTCTTTTACCTCAGAATTAAATTGATGAAAGGATAAAGGAAATTGTGGCTGTGGTAACTTACAACCATTTTTGGCCCTTCAATACAACAAGAACATATCGATAGTTACTCCGATAGTATCCTAAAAACATTATTTCCTGCCATCTTTAACTACTTTATAGTACTGAGTATCTGCATGATGATGTCCCGTTAGTTATTGTTAAATCTGTTGAACAGTAACAGAATTTTTTTGCTATTAAAGCATATAATTCAGCATTTTCAGTTCTCAGCATAAAGTTTCTCAAAATGAAAAAAAAATCCCCTCACACCGATAATTTAGAGAATGTAATTTTGCCACCAGCCTTAAAGATGTAGGTAAGTAAATAAAATAAAATAACATAAAAAGCAGTAAAAGTAGCAAATCGGATCTTTTCTTATATTGCCAAAACTAATATTATTTATACTATTATGTCATCAATGAAAAAGTGGCTTTTATAACCATTCTGTTTACTAAAAAGAAATATTGACAGAAAGAAGAAATATATAAATATTGAAGAAATATTGATTTATTGTATCGGATATCTTCATGATGCTCCTTTATCGATGAATCTGTTGAATTCTACTACAAGATCGGTAAATGGTCAGAATCATAGTATCCGGCATTGAAAAATCATTTTTCCGTTATCTATGCACAAAGAGAAAGCCAATGAAAATTCATGTCCTTCACAGACCACTTGAAAGTCAATAAATTACCCTTAACTTTCTGTTGACTTATAAATTGTTTTATTTGCCTTTCTAACTGGCGATCTTTTTTGGTAAATTAGCTCCACGAACAATGGCCCAGACACCTTCCTCTCCACTTTCCCATTTATGTGGACTCAGCGAGCACCATTAGATGGTTTCCGGTCTCATGACGGTTAGCTTTTCCTGATCTTTGGCCACAGAATTCGCGAGTAGGGTGACAAAAATTGCTACTCAGCCGAGTGGTAAAACGCTTCCGAAATTCTAAACCTGCTGTTCCACAAGAGAGGGTCCGTCAACAGGTGGGTGGTTTGGGTTCCAGATAAAGAGTAAAAGACCATTTTCGACAACGGGGAAGAATGGAAGAAAATGGAATTATATTGTTCTGTGCGGCCGGAAGTGCAACAACCATAAAAGAAGTCATTGAAATTGAAAGCAGTGAGAATAATGCTTTATCGTGTTTGAGTGCGTCTCATGTAGCAGTTTGATGAATCTATTGTTGAGATAGTGGTGATGTGCACTACCACTATTAGGGGGTTATTTTCTCTTGTCAATAGACAGGAAAGATGAATTAGTTTCAAATACCTATTTTTATTTATAAATCATAAAAAAACCAGAAAGTGTAACAGAATTATTTTGCTATTAAAATTCTTACATTTTCATGTGGCAAATATAATTTAATAAAAAATTGAGAATAAAAAAACTCTCTCACACGGGAAATAAAGAGAATATAATTTTTCTACCAGCCATAAAGATGCAGCTAAATAAATAAAATAACATAAAGCAGTCAAAATTTGAAATATGATTTGTTTTGATATTACCAAAATTAATATTATTTCATCAATGAAAAATATTATATCCTCAAAGTATCATCAGTGATTCATAACCATTCTACTTACTAAAAATAATATTGAGATTACTAAAAGGAATTTCGATAACAGGTAAGAATGGAAGAAAATTTGATTTATAATGAAATAATGAGTTATAAATGAAATAATAAATAATAAGGTTGTAATAATATAATAACTTAAGTCAATAATAAGGACAATCATTAGAAAGGTATTTTTATAACTATTCTGATTGGTAGAAAGAAACTTTAAAGTGGGACATGAATTCCTAAAATCAAAATAATAAAGATTATTATTGACAACAAATTCATTAATATTAAGAAGGAGGACATCTTTAGAACATTCAAAGATCATATGTAACTTAATTCTTACAAATAAAATATACATTATCATAAGAGTTCTAAGAGAGAGTAAAGACATATTTATTCAAAGTGCAAATAAATCTTAATTTAAGTATTTAAACATTCCTACAATTAATTGTTCGAACTTTAAACAATTAATCGATTATTGATTTTGCTTATTTCATCTTCTACAGTTCATCTTAAATATGTTACCTGAGTTATTGTTTCAAATGGTATGAGTTCAAATAAAAGCATTCAATCTCTCAAATGACGTTTATTCCTAATGAATTGTAAGCAAATTTAAAGAAAAGTAGGCAACATTTTTATCAAGTAAACATGACTTTTATTTAGTACAGGGAGGCCAACCCGAAGCCTGCCTTGATTACTTTTCCGGTTCGTAAGATTTATTTACTTTTTATACGCTTTTTACAAAATTAATTTATTTTTATAAGGGCCAAAATAATGAAAACTAGTATATTAAAAATACATTATGTATGCATCCATATATTAAAAAAATTAACTGTCGAAATTATGCGAAAAAATTAACTTTTGATTTGAAAATAATATTCTTGCGAATATAGGACAGATATTGCCTGTTTGATTTATGACTTTTACAGTTATAAATAATTAAATTATATTCTGCGAACTCATGATGCAGCCCGCATCTTGGAACATCTAATATAACAGGTTCTATGTTTTGCTTTAAGCGATCTCAATGATGCAGTGGTCATACCTATATACGCAATTGATTGCTGAAAGCACATCAAACCAGATTCTCAGTTGAAGTTGTTAGCGCTTTCGGTTCAACTTACACCTACGAATCGTTTTTTTCTAAAAAAATTGACCAAACCCAAAAACACACTCAACGGACGCTAACCTGCAAAACTCAGTACGGTATGCAAATACCCAAATTGAGATAGATTTTCAAAAGCTAAGTGAAAGATGGAGAAACAAATAAATATTTTTTAATGATTTCATTTAATTTTTTTTTTTTTTTATATTTATGTATTTTTTATATTTCATTTTTAGTGTTATACATTTCTTTACAATGTGCATTTTGTATCATTATTATTATATTATCTATGTTTACATGTAAGAATAATAGTAAACACAAAAATAATAACTCATTATGTTTCAATTTTTCACTCCAAAAAAGGTCTATTGTGGGTCTAAATCTGATATGGGAATATAAATTTTATATGTGCCCCGCGGAGTTAGGATGCATTTCCAAAGTGGCCGCAAGATCATTTGGGTTAGCCACCCCCGACCTAGAATATGTTCTTAAAGAAAACAGTGTATAAATAGTTGCTGCAACAAATTATCACACATAAAATGTCGTGACATAATACTGAGATGATGGCTTACAATAGCTGAATTAGCACAATTATGTAGTGGTGGTTATAAGAATAATGGATTCAATTAAACCACTCAAATTCAAAACAGCAATGAATGTTGCAGCACTTATTGTGAAGAACTGGATTTAAAAGTCCAATAAAATGCAAAAATTTAATTCAAGAAATAAAATTTGTAGAGAAACAAACAGAAAAACATAAAATTTCAGCAAATATTTTCTTTGACATATGAGGTTACAAATTTGATAAGTTACACACTGTTGTAAAAATATAAAAATGAAAAATTGATAATACAAATGGCACTAATATGATTATAATTGATGCCTAATAGATTATTAAATTTTCTACATAGTTGAAAAAATACTACTGTACCCAAAAAGTAAGATCAATTTTTTTTTTTTTTTTTTTTTTTTACAAAACTCTTTATTTATTCTCCCAAATTTATTTCCTCGCCTCCAAAGTAATCCCCTCAGGACACAATGCACTTATGCCAACTTTTTTTCCAAATCCTAAATTCATACTAAAATGTCATCGGCAGGGTTGGCCTTCATAGCGCGCGGCGATTCACGTTGAATATCTTCAATCGACTCAAAACGGTGTCCAATGAGTGGCCTTTTGAGTTTAGGGAATAGCCTGAAGTCGCACGATGTGAATACGGTGGTAAAGGAACGATATGGGTTTCATTTTTGGCGAAAAATTCACGAAGAATCAAAGCAGTGTGAGCTTGCGCATTCAGGGTTTTCGGTACTAAACGAGATTTGACGCGTTTGGGGCCCAAAATGGAATTGACCGATACTTTTGAAATTCCATCATCAGCAAGGTCTCTAATTGTAAATTAACGGTTTGCAAGAACCAAATCTTTAATTTTTTTGGACGTGAGCTTTTGTCGGTTGAGGATTGATGGTCGACCAGAGCGCTCTTCGTCTTCAACGCGTTCTCTGCCTTCTTTGAACTGTTTCATTTGAACTGTTACACTTCTAAACATTTTTTTTTCCGAAATAGAAATGTTCACCGAATGCCTTCTGCAACATTCTATATGTTTCAGCAAACAAAATTTAATGCAAGTTCTTTGCTCAATTAATTCAGACCTTTCAAAAATCGCCGGAATCACTTTTAGCTTCTTACAAAACCAAGCGTAACTAAAAGGCTAATCAATATTTTGACGCCAAATTTCACACAGTTGTCAAGGACAGTACCAGCAACCTAAAAAGAAAAAAAAAAATTGAAATTCCATAACCCCGGAAATTTTAAATTGAAAATTTGTCTTTCTTTTTTGGACACAGTAGTATAAAATGTTTCCCATCTTCTAAATAATGTTTGCCTTTTATTATACGGAAAATAATATTTAATTATACTATTATACTACTAGCAGATAAAACCGGTGTTGCTCAGTAAAAATCATTTGGGTTATCCACCCCTGATTTAGTACATGGAAGCTTTCAGAAATCAAACTCAAAATTCCGAAATAACACAAATACAAAAAAAAAAAAAAGATATTTTAAACTTTTAGTTCACTTAAATACCTCCACCCTCTGAATCAACACGTTAAACGGGCTTCGTTCAAACAAAATCTCTCAATGCGGTTTTAAGTGATTCAACTTTATAGCTTCAACTTGTTTTACAACCAGAGAGCAAACTCTCAGCGATCCTACAACAATGCTTGTTTCGCAATGTTAAGTTTCTTTATTTTAGTGAGGCAATTAACGTGATCTCTATAGCTTCCTTAAATATTTATCTAAGAATAAGCTTTGGGGATTATTCTTTGCACATCTCTTTATAGAAGATGAATGGTTTCAAAACTTTTTTTTCTTCTAGTAAAATGAGATAGAAAGGAGGAAAAAAAATTCCAGTCTTACAAAAGTAAACACAAAGAAGGGCTAATGATCTCATTAAATCTCTACCTTCTTAAGTTCCCTTGCCAAATTACCTTTTCTTCAAGGTTCTTGATTTATGCCGTTTTGTGATTAACAACATAAGTTAATTAATGCAATTACTTTAAAAATTATTCTTTATAATTTGTAGTACTATTATAAATTATAATAAAGGCAAATAATCAATAAAAATAATTATGATATTAAGAACTGAACAAATAATAATAAAACAGACAGGAAAGTAAACATGTTAATCATAGTAAAGGAATTTTTTAATGAGATAATCTTCGGCATAATTGATTCAATAATTTACTACATTTCTCACTTATAAATTTACCACTAAACACTATTTAAAAAAAAACCCGTATATTTCCAATGTTAAGTTGTATTTTTAATAGATTTATAATAAATAGAATAATTGCATAATTAATAATTATTTAATAAATTTATAAATCAGTAATGACTAAGACAATACTAAAAATAATTATGTAATAAATAAACGTTATAAAAATGTAAAAACGTCAAATTAAACAAGTTAATTTTAATAAATAAATCAACGATTCTTTTTAGCCGAGCTATTCAGTGGCGTAAGCAGTATATAAAACCAGAAAAACATAATGTTCAATACATAATTTTTTTTTTTTTTAATAACTTCATCATTAAAGTAAAGAAAATTAAACAAAAAGTTTAAATTAGATGAAATCATACAATCTATATAACTTATACTTTATGCAATTTTTAAAATAGACATATTCTGTACTGGAGGCTATTATGCCTATAAATAAACATGTTGTTTTGTCAGGAATAGGAAACTGTTTATGAAATGGTTCAGAAAATTAGTTATTATTAATAGAGAAAAACAATATTAAGTTCAATAAAGGGATAATTCCTGCCTATTTAAAGACTTTTAACATAGATTATAGTTTTAGAATGTTTTTCCATAGCTATATTGCATTGATGAAACATTGTTTGAAACAAAAAAGGCAATCTATCAAATAATTGCAGTGTAACTGAACTCCACTCTGTTACCAGAGAGGTCGTACAACACAACCTGCGTTCCCGCTGATAAACGTTTAGTTTATAGTCTCTATTCCAGAGAGGAAATATATTTACTGCATCCCGGCGTATTAGTTAGCTTACATACTCTCACCCGGAAAGGAAGGATATTTCGCGCACGCTGCACTTAGCAGAATATCGGATTTTCAGCTTAGAATAGGACATCGGTTTTTCAGCTTAAATATACATAATTATAGAAGTGAATCCTTCCACGAATCTATAATTATGTGTATTTAAATGTGTTAAATATTGTATGTGTGGTGTTTGTGTGTAAATAAAGCTGTGAGTTCTCCAACCTGTGCATCTCAATCACGCCCAGTTACAATCCACATGCGCAGCCTGCACATTACAATAGTTTGTTAGTGATTTGTATACAATTGTTAATAAAGCATTCTTAAAATACTTTATTATTAGTTGAATAGATTTCATATATCATATCGAAGATGTTAAAATATTATATCTTAAGTAAATATTAATAATATTAAATAATAACTTATTAATAAATTAATAATTTTATTAATTAATATATATTTATTTTATGGCAGACAGAAAGGAAGAGACAGATATGGATGCGGATATGCAACATAATGAATTGTTTTTTAAAAAACATTAAATACATTCCCCTTGAAATGGTTACAGCATATTAATAATTGGTGAAATATTAATAATTAATCGTTCTAGATTTCCCTATTAATTTAATAAAATTCAGGAATCTATATTATAAAAGTTTGTATGTTAACGTATGATCTATTAAATAGATGAATAAACCATTATTATTTTCCTAGATAGAAAAAGCGAACTGAAAAGAGAAAATAATACGGACATGCGATTTTGAAAACACAATAAAATATGTTTTATAATAAAATTATTATGAAATTTTTTTATTAAAGTATATTATTAATATTTAAAAATCAACTAACAATCTTGAAAATATAAATATGTTTGTTGTAGATTCAAAATATCTATCCAATTAAGGAATAATTCAAATGAAACTTTGAAACCTTTTTTTCAGATTTTATAATAAGTATACTAATTATTGAAATTAAAATTTAAAAATTTACTAAGATTACATATTGTAGAACAGTCATTATATTTAAACAAGTCATAAAAATTCAGTAAGATTTTTATTCTTCAAGCATACTTTGCCTGTCCCGCCATATTGTAAGTCAAGTAATTA
This sequence comes from Caerostris extrusa, assembly GCA_021605095.1. NCBI lineage: Eukaryota > Metazoa > Arthropoda > Arachnida > Araneae > Araneidae > Caerostris > Caerostris extrusa. The sequence continues at coordinate 293,720 of BPLR01005157.1, read as the reverse complement.
CAATATATTGATCATTAGTTAAAATTTTTAAATAAATGTATATACATATAAGGTTTCATTAAAACTTAAAAATATTTATATACAAAAAGTTCAGTTGCTTAAGTATGATGAATTAAATAAAAAATAAATCTTTATTATTACAAGATAACCAAAGAGAAAATAAATAAACAAAGGCAAATTTAAAAACCAATAGGAACTTCAGAAAATGTTTTTTACTATACAACAGCATTGTATTTAAATAAAAATTTGTACCACAATCTTGAAAAATATAAATATGTTTGTGCACTGAAAAATTCAATTCATTAAATGAAAAATTCAGAAAATAAATGTATAATTTTCTTTTACAATTATTAAAAATTTTGGAAATGAGAAATGAGATTTAAAAACGGATAAGTTATGTATTAAATAAATATTATTATGTTTAAACAATTCAACGAATGAATTTAGTAAAGGACTCGTTTTTAATCTTCAATTGTATTTTTTTTTTCACTATATTCTTAGTTAAATAGCGTATTAATATTTGGTGAAAGATTGTAAAAAAAATATATTATTTTAAAAACTTTAATATCAAATGCATATATAAGGTATTTATAGTGTTGTGGATTGTGCATCTGGATTGTAACTGGGTGTTGTTGGGTTGAGACGTGAGACAAGGGTTTGAGAACTCACAGCTTTATTGACACACGCACAAACACCACACACATGCAATTAAAGGCAGACAATATTTAAAACATTTAAAGACATACACTTATAGCTTCGTGGAAGGATTCCAATTCTAAGCCTTTAATGAATATACTCAGGTATGCGCTGGATGCTCGAAATATACTTCCTTGGGGGAGAAAGTCTGTAGGTTTCTATCACGCAGGGTTGCGTTGAATATATTTCCTCTCAGGATGAGAGATTATCAAACTAATAGTTTCTCAGAGGGAGCTGGGGTTGCGCTGTACTTCCTCTCGAGTGAGAGTCTTGAGACTTACTGACCATTTATCCAGAACTCCACAAGGGCGCTCTTGCAATTTGTAGAAGGAAGCACTGTTGCAGAATAGAATTGATTGTTAAACTATAACCCATCTGCTCATCTGATAACTGTAACACATTTCTAAAGAAGTTCTTTTTTTTACTGGCGCATCAGCCGGATAGTCGGCCAAGCCCGTCTGCCTACTGAAAGATTGCAAGACAGCAGATGCTTTCTTTTACGTGATGCAGTCATTAACCCTACGTCCATTACTCTACAGCCATATTAAACCGCGACCTATGGCTTAAAGTGGATTCCGAACTACTAAAAACATTTATGCCATGGACTCCAACCCTAAAAAGCCAGTGCGCTAGCCACTACGACTATCGGGCCCATTAAAAAAGAAAATTATGAAAAAGTATAAATATGAAAATTAAATATAAATATGACAAACATATATAAATATTAAAATTACATATAATATTTAAATATGAAAATTATATATAATATTTAAATACAGAAATTATATATAATATTTTATAATTTCTATTCGTCAAATAAGTCCGAAGTCCAAATAACAAATTAATAAAAATTTTAAATGTTACTAATTCAAAGAATTTGGGCATGGCGAAAATGTGAAGAATACAGATTATATTAACTGAAGACCTATGTACTGAAGAGCTGATGTTATTTTTAGGAAAGCCATTAAACGAGAAGCGGTGTGCTTTTCGCTTTTTAAGCATGAGTTGCCCGTTCCGCTGGGTTCTTCCTTTTTTTTGCCGTTTAATAGTTCCGAACATTTTTTACCGTGTGAACTTCGTTACATCGCCCATTTTCAGTCACACTTCGCGAAGCAAGGCGGAGGAATTAGGTACTCATCCAGTCCGGCGCTCGATTCTGTGTTACTGGGATTTTTAGATTTGTCACCACGTTTTCTAAATTTGCTACTCGACCTCCAAATTACTCGCTTTCAATTTCATTTTACTATATTTTCTAAAGAATTAAGGTTTTCACTTTAATATAATTTTTCACTTTAACTGAATAATTGTAAAGTGTTAACAAAATAAATTCTTTTTCTTAAAGAAGTTTTTCAAAATAGGGCCTGAATGGCCGAGTGGCCAGCGCTCGGTACCACAGGTTTCGGGTTCGAGTCCCGGGAGTGCTCGATGTTTGTAGTTTTTCGAATCCACTTTAAACCGTAGGTCCCGGTCTAACATGATCGTAGAACGTTGCGGGGTGTTGTTACTCCGCGTCGGTAGCTTATCTTCCAGCTACATGCACCTCTTGGATAGTGCTACGTGAGTGGTGCAGCGCTTGCCTTAAGGTATCAAAAGACAGCTGTCTAAGTGTTTGCCAGCTGCATTAGAAAGAAAAAAAAAAAGTTTTTAAAATAATGTACCAAATGGCTTTTAATCCTGAAGTGTAATAAAATAAATAAATTTCTATAAATTGCTGTATCCCTTTTGAGATTCTCTTGTTAATAACAACAGAATTAACACACAAATTGTTATTATCAACAGAATTCATACATATCTTTTTTCTTCTTCATCATTAGCGCAACAACCCTATGGTGGGTCAATGCAGCTTGGCAGATTTCGAGACAGGAGATGTTTACTTTTTTTGGATAGGGTAGTCAGCCCTACATCCAATGTTCTACAGTCATAACAGATAGTGTTCTATAATTTAAAGTGGATTCTGAACCACTACAAACATCCATGTCATCTCCGAGATTCGAACGCAAACCTGTCGCACCGAGCGCTATACCATTAACCACTCGGCCATCAAACAAATGACCTAATACTTAATAAATCATCATCAACAACATCATTGGCACAACAGCCCCATGGTGGGCCAAGGCCGTCTGTCTACTGGTAGATTTCGAGACAGGAGATGTTTCCTTTTCACGGGGTGGAGTTGTCAGCCTAATACGTCCAACGCTCTAAAGCTATATTAGATCAAGACCTACAGTTTTTAAAGTGTATTCCGAACCATTACAAACAACCATGGCACCGCTGAGACTCAAACCCGAAATCTGTGGCACCAAGCGTCAGAACGCTAATCACTTGGAAATCAGGCCCCACTTGATAAATTAAATTATATTAATATAACTGTGCAATAACTTTTAACATAATATATGTATATATATATATATCAGAAAAAGAAAAAGGATCTATAGTAAAAAAATAACTTTAACAACATATATTACTCAAATGACTTATATAATATTTGATAGCGTCAGAGCGTTAGTCACTCAGCCATCAGGCCAAATGAAGTATCTAATACTTGACAAATTACGTATCTAATATTTGATATCTAATACTTGATGATAAATCATCATCATAATTGGATCGAGGAGTAAATGACCGAGGAGTAAAAAAAACACATATCATTGAAACTTTTTAATTTGTGGAAAGCCCCTGTATTTCTGGGAACCGAACTATTACAAACACCGCAGCGACTTCATGCTACGTTTCCACATTGCGGATATTCACACGATTATTTACATTATACCAGTTTTGCTTCTCACTCTGTCAAACGGCACTGATTCATGAGAAAACTTTTATTTATCGGAGTCCCTTCGGATTTTAACTTTTATTGTTTTTTTACATCCAGTTAGAGTATGTGAAAATGATTTTGAGATACGCTTCAAGTGATACGCGCGCGACGCTCGTATAACCAAGCACGCTACTAGATCCTCATTTCCTGTAAAATGATTTCACATATGCAGGCACTTGAAATAAAAATATACTATATAGATTTGTATGAATTAAGAAAAAATGCATTGCTGTGAAAATGTCTGGGAGTTAGACTATAGTAATTCGTTTGCTATAAAATGACGAATCTTCGATATATTTCAAAACGAAAATTGTTTTAGAACCCATTTGTTAAAATAACGTAAACGACTGTATGACTTCAAATGCAGTATTTCTTCTCATTTGCAATTTACAATCCATTGACTTTGGAATCTTTTATATGTTAATCCTCTTTCTAATTTTTTTTTTCTTCTTCACTGAACTGATTTTAATTACCAATGAACAAAAACTTTTTTTTTCCTTCAATTTAAAAAAAAAAAAAAAAAAAAAAAACCTTGTAGAGACTAATTTAAAAAAAATAATCAAGAAAGAATTTTCATGTTACTTTGAAGACTGGGTGAAAATCTCATTAATTGCCGAGAGATAATTTACTTATTTGATTAATTATTGCTTTTTTTTTGAATTGATGATATCAGCTTTCTTCATGGTAAATTTGAGATATTTGGTACACATCTAATTGAATGTGTTACATTTTTAAATTTATTTGAAATGCCAGATGGTCGAAGAAATAATAATTCTACGTATTGGATAAAATAGCGAGGAATAATTAAATGAGCTTCCCAAATATTTAGAACATGCAATTCCAAATATTCCAGGCTGAGTAGAACATCATGACATATAAAGGCAGAATATCTGCTCAAGATAGATTTAGCTTTGGTATATATTGATTTTGGGCGTTGTCATGTATAATTAAAAATGAAACGTGAGCAGGATACGAAATGGGATGAAACAAAAATGTGGTTAATGAAAGTTGTAAAACGAAAGTTCTTTTATAAGCAAATTTTTTAAAAAATAAATGAAATATGAGATTGCATATAACTTTAATGTAATTAATAACACTACACATTTGACTGCTGTTACGAGATATCCTAAATTCATGCAATATTCTTTAGAACATTTGCAATGGCCTTGAAAAAAATTCTTTTGAAAACTAATGTCATCCTGATTGCTGTGTGTTAATGTCCATTTTCCTGCATTTTTTATGACTCTCTTAGCTTTTATGAAAGGATTATAAAATGGAAATAAAAATCAGCTTTTAAATAATGAAGATCTTTTTAGTTATGAAAGAAAATCATTAAATATTTTGTGAATAAAAATGTATAAATATAAATAAATAAATAAAATAATAAATTATAAATACAAAAAAATAATAATAATGAAAAGTTTAATTAAAATTTAAGCCTACAAATAAAATGATTTTAATTGTATTTAAATACTTTTAGATGTCGCTAGCTAGTTGGTATTACTATATATATAAGTAACTTATTATAAACATAAAATTGTAATAAACATAAAATTTTACGTTTCTTTTTTTTTTTTAAATTTTAATACAGATAAAAATACGTAGAATGCAAAATTTATCTTGGTTTACAGTTTATAAAATTTTATCTATAATACATTTGTTTATTTTTATTAAGTTATTATTTATTATTATTATTGTTATAAATTTAACATTTATTATTTTTATTATACAAATTAGAAGAGGAGTAACAGCTAATAAATAATTTGACAGTAGAAGCAGTTGATGCAAGATTATAAACAATGGAAATATAAAAGGCAGGAAGATATTGCATAACAGATATTAAGAAAAGTACATAAATAAATTAATAAATAAATAAAAAATTTTAAATAAAAATAATAAATATTTTTATTTAGAATTTATTTTATTTATTTTTATTTATAAATTTTATTTATGATACATTTCATTTATCTTTAAAATTTATTTTTATTTCATTATAAACTTCTCTAATTTATATTTATTAAATGCTTCATATTGTATATATATATTAAGATAAACAAAATTAAATATTAGCTTTTCTTAATTATTTTAATATTAATAATTTTGGAGAAAAATATATTCATACATTTAATTCCATTATTTTTTGCATTTGCAAATTTATTGAACCTTTTGAAACATTTTTAGAATCTTCATCTTTGGATAATAATAACTCCAAATTTTGTTAAAAATTAGAAAGAATAGTTCTGAAAAAAAATTTGCATATCTAAGGATTATTAATTAATTTGATCGATTATTTCTTTTTTTTTTTTCCATAACATAATTCAACAAAGACAATTTTTTTTTAACTAGAAAAAAAAAAAAAAATACTCAACCGGAATCCATATATTTCTATACTTTTAGAATCCACTTTCATAAATTGGATGGACTAGTATGATAATTCTTCTCATGAAAAGCATTAGTTGCGATAATTTATTCAAGAAGAGCACTTTGTAAATCAAGATCCCTTTTATTTCCACGGTAAACTGATCTGCCTTTTTTTTACAAGAACCCTTTTGCAATCAAATAAAAGGAGATTCAACTGCACGCAGAAATTCTAGTCCTCATGTCACAAGATAAGTACGAAAAAAAAAACACCGTGAGATATGTGTTAACTCCAAAGGATAAGAGAGAGATAGTTTCAACTTTTAATTCATGCCGCCATTTCCAAATGTATGGCCTTCAAATCGTAATTTTATATGCAGGAAGTCGTTCTCTACCATGTTTTTGTCGTCTTTTTGACTATCCGAAACGATAAAAGCTTTTTAGTTTTGGTATCATTCGATTTAATTCATTTTTAGTGAGTGCCTTACTATCGTGTCATAGGTAAGACAGATAAAGATGGCGACATTAAATTTTTCAGCTGTCCATGTTACACTTTTCTAATCGCTGTACAAATTGGCGTGATATCTTTTAGACGATTCATAGACAAAACAATCTCATAAATTTTGGAAAATGGTATCAGCGTCTTTTTTGACACAGCGCAATTAAATTTATTTCTTCTCAAAGATAAATGTTTTGGAATAATACAATATAAATTTATTTATTATTATTCTAATATAATTTTAATTTTATTATCCTTATCATTATAAATTTATTTATTATTATTCTATAATAATCTATTTCTTTTGTTTACTGCGCCAGCTATAAACTCGATTAGCTGATTTTAACTTTGACCTCTAGTGTTCATCTATTTTTATTGAATTATGAATGAGATAAAGTCAATATTTTTTTAAAAGAAACAGTGAAAAATTTATTTCTTCTTATAGCTACTAAATTAACCACATAGTTATCAGTTATAAGAACAAATATCATTTTTATTTTTAAAGATTTTTTTTTTTAATTTTCATTATTAAAGATTTGTCTAATAGGCCAAAGTTTAAAACCCACTGGAGGTGCTCATTGCAAATTTTACTTGTAGAACCAAGGATTCCATGGTATATTTAACAACATGTTAAGCGCCTCACATTGATTGTTGGTAGAAAGGCGGATGTTTATCAAGTTTTCTTCCTTAAGATATATCTTCTTTTTTTTTACTGGTGCAAAAGCCCCATGGTGAGACAAGGCCGTCCGCTCACTGGCAGATGTCGAGACTGGAGATGCTTCCATTTTACTGGCTAAAACTGTCAACATTGCGCCAACACTCTACAGTCACATTAGACAGGGACATAAGATTGAAAGTGGATTTCGTACCACTACAAACATGTATGGCACCGCTGGGACTCGCATCCGAAACCTGTTGGCACCGAGCGCCAGAGAGCTGGTCACTCGGCCATCAGGACCCTCTTAAGACATGTGGTAGTCAAAACTTTCTTGGTAGGCATTAAGTCTATATCGGTGAACTACTTAGAACATGATTACTTCCATCTATACAGAAAAAAATCTCCAATCTATAACACATATAACAATATAACCATTTCTTTTTTACATCAATACACATATCATACATTATTTGTGTCATATTATAAACACATATCGCAATATATTCTTTATATCATACATTTAGCATTAACTTTTCTACTTCTGAACATGTATTCTAATATTAATTAATAAATAAGTATGTATATATTTCTTATGAGTTTAATATTTTATAAGTAATAAGCAATTATTTATTTAAACCTTTTTTAAAAAAAAATTATAATAAAGATACTGATCAATTTAAAATAATTGATATAAATTTCTAAACCCCAATTATTTTATACGGAAAACGTTGGCGTTTATAAAAACAGTTAATGATAATGTTGTATACTACTATATCGCCTTTTTTAATGTAAAAAGATATACGGGTTTGGGAAATTAACTAAAACTTATTGAATATGATAGTTAGTTTAATAATAAAATAAAATGGAAATTTTATTTATAAGAGTCTAAACAACAGTTTCTAATAATTAATCTAACAGTTTAATCTAAACAATAGTTTCAGATCTCTGCTTTAATTTCAAACGTTAAATAGATGCGTAATCCAAAACTGCATCTAGTAAAGTCATCTTGAGCTAGTAAAATCTTTTAATGAATTTTTAAATTTAAAAAATAAATGCATAAATTCCAATCTAATTTGATGTAAATTGCGCGTGGTAGGTTTTAAAAAGTATCTGAGAAGTTTTCAATTATTTAGACCAACACATAAATCCTTTCACTCAGTATTTAAATATTGCCATCATGGAAAGGAAGTTTGGCTTACATAGATAATAAAGTCTGGCTTCAGTAACAATAAAATACACTTTCCTTTCTACTTGATAACAGATTTTCTGCATGGCCAGTTTCAGTTGTTCAAGATAACTTAAAAACGTAAGGAAAATCTAAATATTTCCATATTCTTAAACTGAACCAATACGAAATAACAACAGTTAAATTACTGCTATAAATTTAAAACAAGTTTTATAAACTTAAAAATAATTTATTAACAAAGCAGATTCTCAAAGAGCAATACGGGCAATTCGTAAAACTTTATTTTATTGTACTTCAGGATTAAAGCCATTTGGTACATTATTTAAAAACTTCTTTAAAAAAAAGAATTTATTTTATTAACATTTTGCAATTATTCAAATGAAGGCAATACTATTGTTCAATTAGTTTTCTGTAAATTATTTTATATTTATTCACAAATTTTTATTAATCTATTAATCTTCTTAGATTACGAACACTATAAATTAAGTAAGGAAAAAAATTTACTTAAAAATTTATTTTAATTTTGGATACATTTAAAACAATTTTATAATTTTAATTCTTGTTTGAAAAAATCGACCATAGATTTTTTCACCTTCTATTTCATATGAAATATCAGTGATCTCTTATGACATATATGGCTAAATTTGTATTTCGCTCAAAAATTTATTTTTCATATTAGTAATTAAATTTAAAAGGGCCTGATGGCCGAGTGGCTAGGGCTCGGTTCCACAGATTTCAGGTTCGAGTCCCGATGGTGTCATGGAAGATTGTAGTGTATCGGAATCCACTTTAAAAATTTGATCGCCGGTCTAATATGGCTGTTGAACGTTGGGCGTTGTACTGTCAACCCTAACCAGTAAAAAGAAGAAAAAAAACGTCTCCTGTATCGAAATCTGCCAATAGGCAAACGGTCTTGGCCCACAATGGGGCTGTTGCGCCAATTATTATGATGATGATTAATTAAATTAAAATCTGAAAATAAAGTTGCTTGACAATCCTTTCACTCAGCAATTGTAAATAACAAAAATATTTAAAACAGTCGATGTCAAAATGGAAAATAATATATACAGCCTTGACAAACTTCAAATGCTTTTTATATAATTAAAGAAAAGGTTCGGGGTTTCCCCGGTGGTGCCAATGTTTGTCAACACAGTCCTACAGCTTGGTCTTTGGATGCCCGCGTCCGTGGGCAAGTGCTGCAGAGACGTTTGTCACTTTGGCATTACCCAGGGGGCGCGTGTTTGCCAGCTGCATGAAGATAAGCCACGGACGCGCTGAAAGAGAACACATGCCCCCAGCAACGCGCGTGAATCCTGGAGAATAAGTGACCGAGAATCAAAATTCACGGTTTAAATGTAGATTTCGAACCACTACAAACAACCATGGCACCGCCGGGACTCAAACCCATAAGAATATTCATTTATCATCCATTACCGATGTGAATTTAGTAGAGCGTCCCTTGTGGCGGATTGTCAAACTTGTTAACCTGTTAACATAAATGAAGAGGGGATAACATATAATACATGAAAAAAAAATTCTATTTTTTTAACTATAAAAAGTTTATAATGGGGGCATTTGTATCAAAAAAGAAAATATAATCTGCGATCACACATATTTGGTCTACAAATTTTGCAATTTTACTATCAACGGTTCTTCATGAAGCACTGATGTGTTCTATAAGTTCATTTAGCTTTCAGGAATAGTGATTTATAAACCAAGTTTTTCAAGTAATACCCATCACATGGAGTAAGAACTAAAGATCTTTTTTGGCCATGTGAATAAATCATTGTCACTTGCACATTCAATTCCTCTTTGGGAAAGCTTTTCGTTTAAGTAATACAAATTTCAAATGGATATTTAAAAATATGAATTTGAGATTGTAAATTTAATATTTAAAAATATGAATTTGAGATTGTAAATAAAATTGAGCGATATTTAAAAAAATGCATTATTTATTTTCATATAACACTGGTCTTAATTATATGTAACAGTTTTCAAAATATACATTTTAAAGATTCGGTTATTCATTTGGGGCCTGATGACAGAGTGACTAATGACTAGTGGGCGAGTGGGTTCCTGATGACCGAGTGGATGTTTGTAGTGGTTCTGAATCCACTTTAAATGGTATTTTCCGGTCTAATATGGGTTTTGGGCATTGGGCGTAGAGCTGAAAACCCTACCCCTTACAAAAGGAAAACATCTCTCGTCTCGTAATCTGCCAGTAGGCAGACGTCTTGGCCCACAATGGTGCTGTTGCGCCAATGATGATGATGGTTATTCATTTAAGCCATGTATTTGCACTATATTTGTGTGAATGAAAAAATCAGTAAGCACCTTGGGTTAAAAAAATATCAATAAAATAAAAATAAAACACAATATTAAGATGTAATTATCACTTCCTTCCTTGATGAATAAAATGAATATATGAAAACAAAAAAGAGTCAAAAATCAAAATTTGACCTTCCTAACAAAACCCTGATGTAGCTGAATGTGCAAAGACTATTAAGAAAAGGACGTATCCAGAAACCATAAAGGCATTTCTTCTGCCAACACCTTCAGACATCGCTGTATTTCAAACCTACGAACTACACCCATCCGTTCCACAACACAAATACCATCAGAAAAACACCCTCATCACGAAAAAGCACTTCACGCTTCGTGAACGTGAGGCCGGATAATAAAACACCAACAACAACAACTACAAAAAAGGGGCATCTGAAATACGAGACATTTAGATGGAGCGCGATGTATTGTTGAGTGGCAAACTTCCGAAACTATAGTAACCATTTAATTAACCTCCAAGTTGCTTGATTGAGGCACTTGAATCATCAAGTGCCGCAGTGGGAATTCTGTCAGTCCCAGATCAGGGGATGATGATTCTGCGATGAATGAAGAGAAAATTAAAATTAAAAAAAAAAAGGGTTAAATATGAAATGTGAGAAAATATATAAATATATAAGGTAAATTATTTGAAAATTTAACAATTTTGTAATACAGTGTTTATTGTAGTGTTTATTGTAATACAATAAACACTACGTAGGGGAATATACAAATTAGAAGAGGTGTAAGTAACAGCTAATAAATAATTTGGCAGTAGGAGCAGTTGCTATAAAATTATGAACCATGGAAATACAAAAGGCAGGAAGATATTACATAACAGATAATAATTAAAGTTATAAATTATAATTATAAAGCAATAATTGATATTCACATAAAAATATTAGAAATCTACAAATTAAAATATGCATGAAATAAAATAACAAATTGTTCCATAATTAATTTACCCTAATTATACACACATAATGTATACACCCATGTAAATAATCCTTTGATTGTGAGAATAAATAAATTTTTTAATTTTTTTTTTTTAAATAATAATTTTTCTGATTTATATTTCAATAACAACAACACATCAACAACAAAAGGGCTATCTGAAACACGGAATTTACACGGAATGCGATGTATTTTTGAGTGTGCAAACTTCGAAACTATAGTAACCATTTAATTAATCTCCAAGTTACTTGATTGAGGCACTTGAATCATCAAGTGCCGCAGTGGGAACTCTGTCAGAGTCCCACCTCAGGCGTTGATGATGATAACGTATCATTTGAAGCGTTGACATGATCCAATCGTCGGGTTGGGGTGGTGTGAATTATGATGTCTGCTCACGGTAGACACATTAACGCTCTGTTTTGACGAGTTGCCCATACTGGGACTAATAATTACCACTGTCTCATGGTTCCGTGAAGGAGGAATTGTTCTTGGGGTGGTATGAAAAAAAGTGGTTTGGGTCCTCTCAATTGTGTTTCATTGTATTTAATTTTTTTTTCAAGTGTCTCTTTTTTTTGTGGCATGGGAATTAGTCACAGAATGCTATGCTTTCCAATGCATGTTTTTATTCGATACGAATTTAACAGTTATTAATTGCTAAACTAATAGTATTATGCTATGAGTTATGCTCTAGTATGCTCCAGTGGAAATTTAATTTTATTCATTACGTTTCTGTCTTATGAAGGTTTTTGTATGCTCTATTGTGAATGATTGATGGTTTAAAATGCATTTAATAAAGCGTAGAAATATTCTATGAATAAAAAAAGGTGCGATTGAAATACATAAAATTCTTATTAAATAATACATATGATGGTATATACATAAAAATTTAGTTAAATAATACATATATTGTTAATACATGAAATTATTGTTATTATTTTTATAAACGTATATCAATATGATTTAAAAAAGAAGAAACTTTAATTTTATAATTTTTGTGCTATTATGATATTATTTGTTATTATGCGTTATCCAGTATGTAAGAGGATGCAGATTCGATGTCCTTAGTGAATTTGAATACTTGTTAGTAATACTAGTAACTCAGTACTTCAACACTTCGTGAACGTGATAATAATAACAATCACTAACAATTAACAAAACAAACAACAACAAAAAAAGAGCTATCTGAAATACGAGACATTTACTACACGGAACGCGATGTGATATTGTTGAGTTTGCAAACTTCCGAAACTATAGTGACCATTTAATTAACCTCCTAGCTGCTTGTTTGAGGTGCTTGAATCACAAGTGCCGCAGTGGGAATTCTGTCAGTCCCAGCTCAGGGGATGATGATGATGACGTAGTATCATTCGAAGCGTTGACATGATCCAGTCTTCCGTTTGGGTGGTGTGAATTATGATGTATCATTGCTATAGACGCATTAACGCTCTGTTTTGACGCGTTGTCGTTGCTGGGACTATTAATTACCACTGTCTCATGGCTCCGTGAAGGAGGAATTGTTCTTGGGGTGGTTTGAAAAAAAGTGGTTTGGGCCTTCTCAATTGTGTTTTATTGTATTTAATTTTTCTTTTGAGTGGTCTTTTTTTTTATGGCATGGGAATTAGTCACACATTGTTATTAAAAGGAAATGCCTTGTATGTTTTTTGTTCAAACATAAATTTCGCAGTTATTAATTACAAAGCTAATAGTATTATGCCATGAATTATGCTCCAGTATGAATTTAATGCCATTCAATAAGTTTCTGTGTTATGAAGTTTTTTGTATGCTCTGTTGTAAATAATGGATGGTTCAAAATGCATTTAATAAAGCATAGAAATTTTCTATTAATAAAAATGAGATTGAAATACATAAAATTATTGTTATTAAAGAATATCATTTTTTAAATGTATATCAAAGTAATTTAAATAAGAATTTTTAATTTTATAAATTTTTGTGCTATTATAATATTCATACTTTCGCAGCCTGATGGGCGAGTGCTTAGTCCTCTGTACCACAGGATTCGGCTCAGAGTGCTGGTGATGCCCCGGACGTTTGTAGTACTTCGGAATCCACTTTAAACCATGGGTCCCGGTCTAATAGGATCGTAGAGCGTTGTGGGGTAGTGTTACTCGCGTCCTTAGCATATCTTTAAGCTACATGTGCCCCCTGGGTAGTGTTAAATGAATAACAGTGGTCCTTGCTTATGGCATGAAGATAAACTGTCTCTGTATTGCCAGCTACATTTAAACAACACTATAATATTTATTCGGTGTTACTTGCTGCTTGGTAATTTACGCGTTATCCAGTGAGAAAAAGATGTAGATTCTATTTCCTTAGTGATATTTGACAATTTTTTTTTTTCTTTTGTGCAAATTTTACAGTTACTACAAACAGTAGAATTGGCGAGGATTGCGACGGGCCATCTCACATGGATAGTCAAGCTGTCAATGGGGGAGCTTTGTGGATAATATTTAATAAAATATGCAAATATAGGATGGTGGGCTAATTGCTCTAAAATTGCTCAGAAAATATATTATTTTCCCATTTACTGTTTAAGGAAATGATTTTGAGCAACAAAAAAGATTCGCAATTATAATATTTCTGCGCTCTGGCACTCGATACCACAGGTTTAGGGTTCGAGCACCGGCAGTGCTGTGGTTGTTTGTAGTGGTTCGGAATCCACTTTAAACCATAGGTCCCGGTCTAATATGACTGTAAAGCGTTGGGCTGACAACCCTACCCCGTAAAAAGAAAACATCTCCTGTTTCGAAATCGGCCAGTAGGCAGACGGCCTTGGCCCACCACGGGGCTGTTGCGTCACTAATGATGATGATACTTTGATTTATTGAATTGTTGTTGTTTCTTATTCCACTTGGTAGACAGCAACATCTAGACCAAGTCCAATAACCCATGTGGTCTCATGGAAGGAGGGGACAACTTCTTTTGTGATGGAACACCAGTGGGTAGAAGTCTGACTTGGTTCAATGGCATTGATTTTTGGAAGGTAGGATTGTCAACCGTAAGCCCAACAGTGATATTAGGTCGGGGCCTACTGTTTAAAGTTGATCATGGCACTGCGAGGACTCGAACCCGAAATATGTGGCAACAAGCGCTAATGCGCTAGTCACTCAGCCATCACGCCCCATATATTCAATTTACTATCCTTATTCAAGATTATATTTATTTGAAAATATTTTAAGATACTAAATATTATTACAAAACTTTTGAAATAAGAACAGAAATAGAATATTGAAAATAAATTTCAAGATAACTAAGGATAAAAGCCTTGATTTTGAAATCATCAAAAACTTTTTTTCATAAAATAATAGTCAAGAAATGCAATATTTGAATCAACTTCCGTTCAGTAGAATAGTACCTCAGACGTGAAAATAAAAACTACAAATAGGTAAAGACTTTGAAAATAATCCTACAAAGGCCGAGTGCGCCTAAGGTCAACCCTGCTTCTGATAAGACCACAAAAGGGAACACGAATCATTTAGATGCTTTTTCAACTAAAGAGAATACGTCTCGGAATTTTTTAGTCTTTTTCCTTCTAAGAAATTCTGTAATATTATAACTAAGCAACACTTCATTCAGTTGAAGAATGGATTAAGCTGGTATTATTTTCAAACTGATAAACCTGTAATTCTATTATGCGATTTAAACTTTTCTCTGATAATATAATGTGCTTTTTTATGATAATATTATCATTTCATATCGTCTGCTGCTATCAAGGAGGACTTCTTTTTATTTTATATTGGTCACTTTTATTTTAAATAATTGCTTTTACTAATATTTTTCTGGAAGATTCCTAGTAGAATAATTGAATTTTGGACTGAATCTACAAATTTTTAACTCATTAAAATTTAAATATTTTAGTAACGTTGGGTCATATAAAAAAAAAAGAAGAAATAATTAGTATATTACACTTTTTCAAAAGTACTTTCCACTTATATGGAATTAATGCTATTGCATTTTATTTAGACAGATCATTGAAATTTATTTCGTAGAGTATTTCTTATAATAAATATCAAAATAATATAATATTTAAAAATAACATATGATTAAAATAATATATTGGCAGATTTAAGGCAATATAATATATTGGTACTTTTAATAATATATTTATACTTTTATACGCCAGACTCGCGGCTCAGTTGAGCATTAGGGGTTGAGGTTCCATCCGCTGTCGGTTTGTTGTAGACACTGTTTCAAAAAACGAAGTCGGTGGCGTTTGGGATGTTTATCATCTTGCCTTATGAGTCGGAATACCTGTTGGGAGTTTTTCCTGGTTTTTCCCAAACGATACGCAAATGCGGGATAGTCCTCCCTCCTTCTTCAGCATCACGGAGCCAAGTCAGACTTCTAAATATGGGTGCTTCATCACAACAGAATCTGCCCTCCTTCCATGAAACCACACGGATTCTTGATTGTTGCTGGTTACCAAGTGGGATAAGAAACAACAACAACATTTAAACATTTAGGTTTTTAAATGTATTTTTTTCCATCATATTTTAGACACCATTGTGTAGTGGCCTTTAGAAAAACATTGGGCTACCTATTCTAAAAAAGCTTCGTTTAAAATTTTATAAGGCAATGCAGAACTAAAATGAATAAATGTAACTTTGGAAGAGGGACGTTAAATTTGTAGGAAGAAAAACCTTTCCTTTGATCTCTAAGAGGAGAGTGAGAATATCCCACGCCCAGATACCGTCTTTGAGAATGTTCGTTCCAAATAGTGATAGTAAAATTTAGAATCAGGTAGGCTCGATCGCAGAGTGACTAGCCACGGAGCCACAGGTTTCGGTTTCGGGTTCGAGTCCCTGTAATGGTTCGGAATCCACTTTAAGTCGTAGGTCCGGACGAATATGACTGTAGAGCAATGGGAGTAGGGTTGACAAACCTACCCCGTAAAAAGTCAGCTTCACGGAGTCACCTCCGGATGCTTCATCACAACAGAAGCTGCCCCTCTTTCCCTCCTTACGTGAGACCCCTTGAGTTCTGTCTACCAAGTGAGATAAGAAACAAGAATAACAGAATGAGTGTAGCAGAATTCTTTAATCAAGCCCTACTAGTGCTTAACATCATCCTAATTAATGATGTATCCTAATGCATCCTAGTTAATACTGAATCTGCTTCATTTATGTTTTTTTATCTAATTTAATTAATCTTTGATTTTTTTATCTAATTTAATTGAGATCATATATAAAGTGATATGAATTTAATATACAGTTATGAAATATAAAATCATAATGCATAATTTAACATAAAATAATAAGTGCTAAGTATAAAGTAACATATTCAATATAAAGTCAATCATTTAATATGAAGGCGAATAATCAATAATAATTAAATAATCAATATTTAAAGCAGAAAACGTTTTTTTTTTATCAAATTAAATCGAAATCTTTCCAGCCATAGTGAATAAATAAAAAATCGTCCTCAGAATATAATTCTATCCAATGAAATAATTGACCTAATTTGGAGCACCGATATAAATAATGGGCAGCATTTTATTATTTGCTAATCAATATTCCACACACATTTGCTTCCAACTAAAATTACGTAAACTTAAGTAGCAATCCGTGTATTGAGAACCTTCCTTTCAATCGAATAATCACAATTCGAACATTAATAAGTGGTTCTGGCTGATTATCGCGGTTGAGACTTCGAGAACACAACTGCAATAATCAATATTTAAAGAGAAAATGTTTTTTTATCTAATTTAATTAATCTTTGATATTTTTATCTAACTTAATCGAAATACTGTTAAATAATCAATATTTAAAGATAAAATGTTTGTTTTTATCTAATTTAAATAATCTTTGATTTTTTTTTATCTAATTTAAGCGAAATCTTATATAAAGTGGTATGAATTTAATATACAGTTATGTAATATAAACTTAAAACAATTTAACATAAAGTATAATATTAAGTACTAAATAACAAAAAATAAAGTATAAAGTAATAAGCATATTTAATAATAAAGTCAATAATCGAAATTAATATGAAGGCGAATATAAAATATTAATAATTTAACAATATAATAATGATTAAATAATCAATATTTAAAGAGAAAATGTTTTTTATTTAAAGAGAAAATTTTATCGAATTTTATAAATCTTTGATTTTTTTTTTAATCTAATTTAATCGAAATCGTGCCCGCTGTAGTGAAAAAATAAGAAATCGTCCCTCAGAATATAATTCTATCCGACCTAATTTGGAGCACCGATATAAATAATGGGCAGCATTTTATTATTTGCTAATCAATATTCCGTACACATTTGCTTCGAACTAAAATTACGTAAACTTAAGTAGCAAACCGTGTATCGAGAACCTTCCTTTCAATCGAATAATCACAATTCGAACATTAATAACTGGTTCTGGCCGATCATCGCGGTTGAGACTTCGAGAACACACACTGCTCTGCGATTGGTCGAGCGGCATCGGAAACTGACTGTTCGTAGCGCGAAAAAGGCCCGTCTTTGTTATTGCAACATTCAGATTCAGAGTTTCGCTAACGTTCGACGTTGCTTGTTGGTGGAAGAGTAGATAGACAGAACGTGATCGGTTTGTTTTCTTTTTGGCAGTGATACACATGTGTGAACTGTTTTGACTGATAGCTTGTTCTTTCGTTGTTTGATTACAAGTGGATTATTGTTTATCTTTTGACTGCATTATCTCTTCCGCCGACTGGACTTTTATGTTAAGTAAGTAATTGATTTTTAAATTAAATGTTTATTTAGTGTCGGTATTAATTTTATTTTTAATTAAGTAACATTATAGATTTTTTTATTAATGTGTTATTATATTATATAAAATGCTGGAATTTGGAATTTAGATGATTACTGTTGGAATACATGGATTTAAATGATTACATGTTTCTGTTTCTAAGTGTGTAATAATTATCACTTTGATTGAATATTTATTATCTATCATATACTTACAATTTATAATTTTTGACAAATTTAATTATTCAAAACACATCATAATAGGTACAAATTTTTATATATTTCCTAATATTACAAATTTTTCCAATACAAAATTTCCCAATATGCAAATATTTATATATAGTAGCATTTTTTTTTATTAACATGTTATTCTATAAGACGTTGGACTTTAATACATGGATTTAGATGATTACATGTTTCTGTTTTAAAGTGTGTAATAATTATCACTTTAATTGAAACAATTGTTATCTATTATAAAATATTTGAGATTACTTACATTTTATAATATTTTTGAATTTGATAATAAATTTAATTATTCAAAACACATCACAATGTATAAATTTTTATATATTTTTCTACATTTCGTTTAATCTTAAGAATTCTTGATATTGTTTTGCATAAAAAAAATTTAAAAAAAACGCAATGATAAGAAAGTACAAAATATTTATTTTTGTTTTTAACAGAAACTACATAGTATGTTATAAAATAGTTTGAAATTTGCTTAATCCAATGCCTATGCATCAACATGCAATTTTTTTCTTTAAAATAACTATTTTTCTTAAAATTTATTTATAATTTTTTTTTTTGTTTTGTTTTAAAACAAATTTTCAAAAGAAACATAATGTATCCGATGATTTGCTATAAATATTATGCAAATTGATATAAACATTGTAGATAAACAGTGATATTAAAAACTATAAAATTACGTACTGATATTATTGAAATGTTTAAAAAATGATTCCATGCAATAGTTTATATGAAACAAATTTATCGTATGACTTAATTATACAAATCTTCAGATTGCTTTCATTAATTTTTTTTTTTTCTTAGCGATTCTCGTGTTAAAAAAAAAAAAAGTATAATTTCCAAAAAAAAAAAAAAAAAAATCACGACACACTTTTACTGCGGTTTTGTGATAAATTACTCTTAATATGTATTTTAGCAAAAAAATAAGCTATATGATTCCAGGAATTAAATATTTTTGTTAATTGGTTTTCTGGCTAGACAGTTATGATGTTGTTCTTATATGCCCAAAATTGTTCAAAAAATATTTCGAAGTAGTTGTGGTTATATTTTTCGTTTTCACTGTTTCCAAGAATTTTTTACAAGCATATTCGGTTTATTTTGTTAAAGATTAATATAATTAAGTATGAATTACATCACTAAAAAGAAATTTCAAAATCCCAAAATATTTTCATCCTGAAATAATCTTGAATTACCAATGATTAACTATATACTATTGTGCCCAAAAAGTAAGACCAATTATTTCTTTTTCAAAAAACTGTTTATTTATTCTTTCAAATTTATTTCATCGTCTTCAAAGTATTCCCCTCCGGACACAATGCACTTACAACAATTTTTTTTTCCAATCCTTAATGCATGCTAAAAAGTCATCGACAGGGATGGCCTTCAAAGCCATTCACGTTGAATCTCTTCAATCGAGTCAAAACGGTGCCAACTGAATGGTCTTTTGAGTGAATAGCCAGAAGTCGCACGGTAAGAATACGGTGTCGTGGAACGATATAGGTTTCATTTTTGACGAAAATGTCACGAAGAATCAATGCAGTGTGAGTTGGCGCATTCAGTGTTTTTTGGTACCAATCGAGATTTGATGCGTTTGAGGCCCAAAACATCTTTTAAAATGTAATTTTGAAATTCCAACATCATCAGCAAGGTCTCTAATTGTAAATCGACGGTTTGCAAGCACCAAATCTTTAATGTTTTTGACGTGAGCTTCGTCGGTTGGGGTTGATGGTCGACCAGAGGGCTTTTCGTCTTCAACGCGTTCTCTGTCCTTCTTTGAACTGTCTATATCACTTGTAAACGTTTCTTTCCGATATAGGAATGCTCACCGAATGCCTTCTGCCACATTCTATACGTTTTCACAAACAAAATTTAATGCAAGTTCTTTTTTGCTCAATTAAGTCAGACACCTGAAAAATCGCCGGAACCACTTTTAGCGTCTCACAAAGCCAAGCGTAACTCAAACACTAATATACAGTTTGTCGTGAAATTTCACACAGAGGCCATCAGCCTAAAAGAAACAAAATTGAAATTCTATAAGTTCCGGGAATTTTAAATTGAAAATTGGTCTTGCTTTTTGGACACAGTAGTAAATAAAAAGCAAATTCCTCATATAATCAATTTTATGCTATGAAAATTATATTTCATGAATAATTTATTCATAATAAAAATAAATTTTATTTTAAAAAAATTGCAAATTCCTTCACCTCTCTAATTTCTGTAGTTTAAGTGATAAATTATAAAAGATAAAAATAGAAAAACCTTGAACAAAGGCATATTAATTACATTCTCTTAATTGGATTAGATTTATTGTCTGAACAATGTCTACTTTAAAATTTATTAAACGAGTTGGAACAATGGAGAATTTCACGAAGCTTGAATAGAATGTTTTTTAAATTGTTTCGATTGAATCAATCTTTATAAATCAAAATTTAAATTAAGATAGGGAAATATTTCCAAGCATTATTCTAAGAATTTTTTGATTAAAAAAAGAAGCGTTGTAAAAATATGCATTTATCATTCGGCCAATCATTCATCATCTCGGCCAATACCCTATCAATATGATTAGATTGCAAACATAAAAAAAAAAAAAAAAAAAAATTAAATTTTATACTATAAATATCTTTCAACAGATTCTTTATGATGAAATTTTAATTAAAATATATCATTAAAGCCATTGAACATATTTTTTTCGTTACATAGTTTAAAGAAACTGCCTTTTTGTTATTATTTATAATTGCCGCTTTTTTTTAAAAACAGCGGCCTGATGGCCAACTGGCTAGCTCGCTCTGGCCATTGATACTGAAGGTTTCAGGTTTGAATCCTGGCGGTGGCATGGTTGTTTGTGAGTGGTTCCCGGTCTAATTGGCCTAAAGTGTGCAAAGAAAAAAGTGACCGTAGAGCGACAAACTAAGCCAAATCTATCAAAAACGATACTAATACAGTTTTCGATAGACACCAATTCAAAATATATGAAATATACCAAATACAGATCAATTTGTGTTTATTAGTTATCTATTAGTAGAAAAATATTAAGTGGAAATGGAACTTTTATTTTCTAAAATAATTTTCTAAACTATCTTTGATTACATTTATTTAGATGCGTTGAAAAGAATTTAATTTTGTCACTTTTTTTCTTATCTAAATATATAATTTTAAAAAAATTTAAATTGATGCACATTTTTTTGTCATTTATCCAAAAATTCTCGTGTTCATATTTTTTTTAAATATTTTAGTGTAAATTTTGAAGTGTATTATAAACTGCTAAAAATATAAGGAGATATAACTCATAGCATATGGATGCGCTTCTTTAGTACATTTATAACCTGATGGCCAATTTATCTTTGATACCACAGGCTTCAGGTTCGAATCCCTGGTGGTGCATGGATGTTTGTGAGCGGTTCCGAAGACCCAGTCTAATTAGCCTAACGTGTACACAAAATGATCGTAGAACGACAAACCAAATCAATCTCCCGTACATTTATTATTTCCGTAAGCAAAAATTTCTAACATTAATTGGATAAGTAGGATGAGGTGGTATTCATTATTGTGGAAAATAATTTTTAGTTATTACATTTAAAATAATGTCTCGTATTTGTATGAGCAGTAAAAATCTATCGGTTAATCATCCATTTTAATCACTTATTTGTATCAAAAAGAACAAATACTTTTATTACAAATTTTGGATATCTGCATATTAATGAAATATTTCATTAAAAATTCCTTAAAATACCCCCTCAAAATAGAAATACCACTCTTTAAAAGTTTGATAGAATCTCTTATTATAAAAATAGCTTAATCTCTAAATAATCTTTAGAAAATCTCTTAATTCTTACTTAAAAATACCTCATCTGAAATACCTCTCATTAAAGATTCTCATAATTATAATTTCTCATAATTATAATTTTCTCATAATTATGATTTATGTTACTTACAAAAGTGTAATTAACCTAACTCTCAACTTAAAATAAAAAGCTACAAAACGAAATATGCTTTTATAAAATTTATTGTTATTTCTTCCTTCTATTATGAATAAAATGGACAAAAATAAATAAAAGCTTATTAGAAGAAAAAAGATTAGCCATTACAGATATATTATTATTTTTGTACTGTTAGAGCTGATCAAAATGCAAACGTGTAATACTTTCCTACTTCCTTTGATTCTATTATTCAGAACAAACAGGCTTTCGAATTTTTTAACAATTTCGTCAAATATTTGTCGTCTGTCAAAAATTTTTTAATATATTTATTATTTACAATAGTATTTTTATTGCATTATAATTTTGATATAGTTGTGCATTGAATTTTTTTAACCATGTATTTCTTACAACTGTAAACTGTAAGGACTCATTGTGGTGTATTTGTTCTTGTAAATAAATAAGTCATAATTGAGAAAATATTAATTTGTATTTTGAACAGATTTAAGATAAATTATTTCTGAAATGCTTTAATTTCTTTGTTAAATATTTTAGCGAACTGCCTTTACATTATAATAAACTGTGATAAAAGTTAAATAAATAAGTAACATTTTTTTTATAAGTATGCAGTTTTCGCTTAATATGTATGGAACAACAATCTTAAATTTGAAAAATTAAAAAAATTAAAATCTTTAGAAAGCGAATTAAATATCTTTAGATCCAAGCGAATTAAATATCTTTAGATCCAAGCGAATTAAATATCTTTAGATCCAACGAATTAAAATATCTTTAGATCCAAACGAATTAAAAATATCTTTAGATCAAACGAATTAAAATATCTTTAGATCCAAACGAATTAAAATATCTTTAGATCCAAACGAATTAAAATATCTTTAGATCCAAACGAATTAAAATATCTTTACATCCAAACGAATTAAAATATCTTTACATCCAAACGAATTAAAATATCTTTAGATCCAAACGAATTAAAATATCTTTAGATCCAAACGAATTAAAATATATTTAGATCCAAACGAATGCAAAAAATATATTTAGATCCAAACGAATTAAAATATAGTTAGATCAAACGAAATAAAATATATCAAACAAATAAAATATATTTATATCCAAACAAAATAAAATATATTTATATCCAAACAAAATAAAATATATTTATATCCAAACAAAATAAAATATATTTATATCCAAACAACATAACATATATTTATATCCAAACGAAATAAAATATATTTAGATCCAAACGAAATAAAAAAAAAATATATTTAGATCAAACGAATTAAAATATATTTATATCCAAACGAATTAAAATATATTTATATCCAAACAATTAAAATATCTTTATATCCGAACGGAGTTAAAATATCTTTAAATCCAAACCAATTCAAACAACTTTATATCCAAATCAATTAAAATATCTATAGATCCAAACCAATTCAAATAACTTTATATCCAAACCAATTAAAATATCTTTAGATCGAAACCAATTTAAATATCTTTAGATCCAAAATCAATTCAAAAATCTTTCTATCTAAAAAGTTAGGTTGAAATATATAACGCACTACAAACATTTAATTTTCTTGTTTTCAAGCCCAACAATTTTTATGCTTTCATGTAATAATAAAAAATAAGCATTGTATGAGAATAGGCAATGGAGAGATGATTTAATGTCGAAATTTATTTTTTACTAATAGTTTCACAATTACATACTTACTAGATATTGTCTATTTTTACAGACAATTTATTAGACGAAGAATAGCTGACATGGATTAAAACTAATAGTTAATGACACGTATCACTTTGTCAGCTCCGATGTATAGTAAAAAAAAAACCCTAAAAAAGTGTGTTTTGACTTTGACGAAACTCCACTCAATAAAAAAAAAAAAGTAGAAGGAAGTAGACAGCCAGCATCATTAACTATTTACTGTTGCGGTTGATGATCAGTCATCAAAAGCGTGTCCTGACCTTAGAATTAAACAGCTCGTACATTTAATGATCTTTTACTTTTTTTAAATGAAAGAAAGCTTCTGTTTGTGTCGAATAGATTTCTTTTTTGTTATGGTATTTGTTTCTTAAATTCAGTCAATCAATGGGCAATGGTCTTGAAAGAAGAATACGGTTACAGTCTGTTAAGCAATCAGGTATTGGCATCGGATCGTCATGTCCTTGGCAGTAAGTATATCGTACTATTCAAATTCAGTTCCAGTTCTTCAAGTTTTATGAGTAAAATAATTCCATTCTCTTGGAGATTGGAAGCAACAATACCCCAAATGTAAGGGAAGAAGAGCACGTTGGAAAATAAAATTAAGGACTAGTGAACCGTTACTTTTTGCATTTTGTTTAATTCACGAACACGGTTCATTGAATATTTAATCAGTGGTATCTTATTTATTGTTGATGGTCATCGAGATAACCGAGTTATTATTGATCACCGGAATAGACAAACTTCCAATTTTTTGTTTTATAACCTAATTTATTTATCATTCGATCGAAATAAATATTTGTTATATGATATGCGGGAAAAAAATTGCATTTATATTAAGATAAAAAAAAAATGTATATAAAACTTAAAAAGAAATATTCCATAAACGTGAAAGAATTTGAAATAAAATACGATCTATGTATAAAATTATAAAATATTAATCAAACAATGGAAATTATATCTCATTCATTTGTGTATTTATTTTATAAATTTCTGTACATTGCAATTAATGTATTGGGACCTGAAGACCGTGTGATTAAAGCTCGGTACCACAGGTTTCGAGTGCCGACAGTGCATAGATGTTTGTAGTGGTCGGAATCTAATTTAAACAGTAGGTCCAGGTCTAATATGACTATAGAGTGTTGGGCATAAGGCTGACAATCCTACCCTGTGAAAAGAAAACATCTCAAATTTCCGAATCTGCCAACAGGCAAACGGTCTTGGCCACCATAGGGCTGTTGCGCTATTGTAGAAGAACTAATATATTACAAAATATCTACTAATACTACACCACACCACATCACACCACACCACACCACACCATACTACATCATCACACCACACCACATCACATTACTGTGCCTAGAGTTGAGTTGTCCCCTTACAGTTTGGGAATGATAAGGGTGAGAAGTCTGATTGGGCTCTATGACGCTCTACGGTCATGTGAGACCGGTACCTACTGCTTAACGTGGATTTCCAACCAACGTTTGTAAACATCCATGGCACCGCTGGGACTCGACCCCAAAACCTGTGGTACCGAGCGCCAGGCTCCAATATATTAGCTGCAATGTACAAAAATTACAAGGTTTCGGGTTTACCACAGATTTCAGATTGAGTCCTGGCGAAGGGATGGGTGTTTGTGAGTGGTTCGGAATCCATGTTAAACGATAGGTCTTGGTCTAATTAGCCCTCGTGTGTACAAAATGACCGCAGAGTGATAAACCAAACCTAAATATTAAGTAAAATATACATTAATATGCGAAATAAGCATATTTATACCTTTCAGAAAGTGAATGTGAAGTGTTTCAGAAAGTGAAGTACCTTTCAGAGTGTTTAAAACGCTTAAAATTAAAATAGACATAGTTGCATTAACTATGCAACCTTAGCATTCAAAATGAAAATTTCATTTTAGGTCGAATATCTCCAGAACTACTTCACTGATTGTAATTAAATTAGGTATATATATAGGTTAATATAATAATAAAAAATATAGTCGCACAATAGTTAGAATCACATTAAATAGACAAGAATGGGTGTAACAGTTCTTAAAATAATGAATTAAAAATTAATAAATAGCTGATGTTGTCCTCTCTTTGAATTATATACAGTGAGCCACAAAATTGAGTATACACCTCTAAAACTTTTAGACTTCTTTCAATTACAAATTAAATATTGATTTAAATAGATAAATTTTTTTATCCTAGATACTTTAACCTATACTTTACCATCCTATAATAACACAATTCTATAGTTAACTTATTTATTACGAAAAAGTTAAGCGATTCGAAGAAAAGATAGAAAACCATGCCACAAAATTGATAACCATACCACTTCTTATATTTGTAAATTATGCCACCACTTTTTTAGTTTCAAATTTTCTTTAAAGAGTTTCAGGAGTAGCTGCTACTTATAACACGTGCTATTGCACTTCATCGCTTTTAAATAGTATTTTTTTCTCATTAAAAATCGTAAAATGAGCTCTCGTAGAGAAACTACTGAATCTCAGCGTTTATTGGTTGGTCGAAATAGGGCAAATCTCTTCGAGAAATCGCTTCGTTGATTGGTGGAACTCATGGTTGTGTCCAAACAATACTACAGAAGTATAAAAAAACTGGATCTGTGGCCAATATTCTGGAAGAAGACGTAAAGAAATACTGAGTACTACAGCGAAGAGGAAGATCATTCACTCATTAAAGAAAGATCTGAGGGTGAGTGCCTCTAAACTAGCTTTATCGATGTCCTCTACAATCGGGAAAAAGATCTCAGTTGAAACAATTCGACGTACCCTTCACCAATATGGGTTTCATGGCCGTACACCAATACGAAAGCCGCTCATCAAGTATGTGAATAGACAAAAGAGAGTGATTTTCGCCAAAGAACATCGTTTAAAGCCTATTTCTTTCTGGAACACTGTAATATTTTCTGATGAAAGTAAGTTTAATCTTTACGGAAGCGATGGAAGATTTAAAATATGGAGAGAAGCTGGGAAAGCACTGGCACCTAAAAACACCATTAAGACAGTCAAGTTCGGAGGTGGATCTGTCCTCGTTTGGGGTTGTATGTCCTCTGGAGGAGTTGGAGAGCTTGCTTTTATTGATGGTATTATGGACAAACATGTATATTTGGGGACTTTTAAATGATAACTTAAAAAAGTGCCAGTAAGTTGGGGCTTGGGTCAAGCTTCATATTCCAGCAGGACAACAACCCCCCAAGCATACAGCGAAGATTGTGCAATTATACTTGCTGTACCATTACAAGAAGCAATTACACACTCCAGCCCAGTCTCCAGACCTAAACGTCATCGAAATTTTATGGTCGCAATTAGAGAAAGCTGTACATGAGCACGAAATCACAAGCAAGGAAGTTCTCAAGAAGGTTCTGAGTAAAGAATGGGCTAAAATTTCTGTTGAAACCACTAAAACACTAGTAGAATCTATGTCCAGAAGATTACAAGCTGTAATTCAAGCAAAAGGTTATGCAGCAAAATATTAATTTGTACGTTAAAAGGAAATTAATAAAGGTGTATACTTATTTTTGTGGTGTTGTTTTTCCTCTCATCTCAGAACTTTTATTTTTTTCTTAAAAAATAAATAAACGTAACACTTTTATAAGTATAGTACGGTAAAGCATAGACTATATAAGGTAAAAAAAATTCAATCATCTTAAAGTATAATATTTAATTTGTAATTGCAAAAAGTCTCTAAGTTTCTAAGGTGTATACTCAATTTTGTGGCCCACTGTATATCTCCCAGCTTAATTTCAGACTATAAATAGACAGTTTATGAATAACAAAACACTATAAATAAATCTTTTTTCCTTTCTAAGAATATATTTCGGCGTAATCTTTTAGAGATAAAACCTGTCCTGTTTTGTTGTTAGAAGATTGTATTTAATGTGCATCTTGTAAATTAAATGTATATTTAATTCACTGCACGCATCGAATAATATATTTGAATTTTGAGTAAGATTTACCGATAGAGATGGACAATAGAGAATTTTATATAAATAAATAAAACATTTATAAACGTATAATAAAATGATAAAACGCATTAATGGATCCTTCAATTTTCATATTGTGTATCTTTGGACAGTTTGATGAATAATAAGCAATGACATTTGTCTGAATTTTTTCTTTTTCTTTTTGTTCTGGTCTTTAAAATATTTATTGTTAAACATTATCTTTCATGAGACATATGATACAGTCCCTGATGGCCGAATGATTACTGCTCTGGCGCTTGACGACATGTGTTTCGGGTTTGTGTTCGGGTCCTGATGGCCGAGTGGCTAGCGCTCTGGCTCTCGGTACCACTTGTTTCGTGTTCGAGTTCCGGCGGGGCCATAGATGTTTGTTAGTGGTTCGAATTCACTTTAAACTGTAGATCCCGGTCTGTTTAGCCCTCGTGTGCACAAGATGATCATAGAGCGACAAACCAAACCAAATCGGGTTTAAGTTACGGCGGGGTCATGGATGTTTGTAGTGGTTCGAATCCATCTTAAGTTTACCATTTGGGAATAATATGGATGAGAGTCTGATTAACCTCTGTGACGCTCTACGAACATATGAGACCGGGACCTGCGGCTTAAAGTGGATTCCGAACCACTACAAACATCCATGGCAACGAAGGGACTCAAACCCGAAACCTGTGGCACCGAGCGCCAGAGAACTACACACCCAGCCATTCAGGCCCCGGTACAATATGACTGTAGACCCTTAGTTGTAGGGCTAACAATCCTACCAAGTAAAAAGTAAACCATCTCCTGTTTCGAAATCTGCCAGTATGCAGACGGCCATTGGTCCAACTTGGACTGCAGTTGGGAGTTAGTTATAAACACATAATACAAAAAAATTAAATATAAAAATATCAATATCTTCAAATTCAGTTTTTTGAAATAGGGAAAATTATTTTTGTTGTGTGTTGTGACTAATTCTCTGTGTGTGACTGATTCTTCGTTGTGTGTTGTGACTATATGTCCTCCAGTGCGGACGGACATCCCATGAGTAATCTACTCATGGATGGATGGAAAGGAAGCGGCTTCAGTTGTGATGGATCCCCTTAAGTACAAGTCGGACTTGGTTCCGTGACGCTCTTTGCAATCGTATGAGACCGGGACCTACGGTTTAAAGTGGATTCCGAACCATTACATTCATGGTACCGCCGGGACTCGAAACCTGTGGCACCGAGCGACATAGAGCTAGACACTGAGCCATTCAGACCCATTTTCGTTATGTATCCTGAAATAAAACTATTATACTATTTTAATGTAATTAATTACAAGATAATATATTTAATTAGTATTATTAATTAATTTTTCTTAATACAGCGTTAAATGTCTGCTGATTTTATTTTTCTTATTTCAAAAATTGCTTTTTAAAATTTTTTTGCTATTTTTTTTGTATAAACACTAGTATTTATCATATTTTATCAACTTCCTATTTTTTTATGTTACTTCTGATTGGTTTGTCGCTCTATTCATTTTATCATCTCAGGGCTTTATCAGACCTACAGTTTCCGAACCATTAATCCCTGCCACCGCCATTTCAAACCTGTTAACAAAGCCAGAGCGCTAACCAGTTGACTAGCAGACACTCCGAATCTGGAAGACATCGGCAAATCTGAGTCATGTCTTCTGTTTTTCATCCAATGACAAAGTGTTCCGTCTTGACTCTGAGGATTTATGTCCTCCCTCAAAGTTTGTTCCATTTCCCCAATCGAAAACCTCTATAAATTCTTATTTTATTTCCTCCGAATTTGTTTATCTGGAGATCTGTCACTTCTGGGTGTTTGATTCTCTGCTTTCAGATGAGAAAGTTCTTTTTTAGTCTTCTGAACATTATGAAGACAATCTTTTACATATATTTTTGGAAGGCTTTCATGGGATATCTCATTTGTTACAATGACGGGATATAATCTCGGGATATGTGTGTTCTTTATCAAAGTTTACTGATTTGTTGAACAGTCGTTTTTTATGTACCTAGAAAGAACCTTATTCTTGTATAGAAATGGTTATTTTCGTTAAAATTAAATACTTGCTACAAAAGAATACTTCATTTGTAGGATGATTCTAATAATAATTAAAATGTTTATTGCTACATTTTATAAAAATTATTTCGATATGGAACTAATTTAAATATTGTAGTGTTCTAGCGCATTTTGTGATACAATTTACAGTCAATTCACTGTGAAAAATCGCAGATATAATTTATAGTAAATTAACTAAGAAAATCGCAGATATAATTTTATAGTAAATTAACTAGGAAAAATCGCCATGATATAGTTTATAAAAATTAAGCATTCAATAATCAATAATCTATCCATCAAATCAAATTCTATCAACAGCAAATCAATAATCTATCAATGATAAAATCAATAATCATCAATGATAAAATCAATAATCTATCAATGATAAAATCAATAATCTATGAAAGATAAAATCAATAATCTATGAAAGATAAAATCAATAATCTATCCATGATAAAATCAATAATCTATCAATGATAAAATCAATCTATCAATATTTAAATTTATTTCTTGATATATATAATATTAAATAAAATGGATATAACATTTAAATAATCAAAGGATTTTATTATGATAGTTAATAATTTAAGAGATAAATAAATAAAATACATTATTTTTTATCTTAATTTTTTTTTTTACTTAGGCTTTTTAAAACGTGAATTTTAATTAAAAGATTTAAATTTCTGTATTATTATGTTGTATCATTTTTCTCTCTTTTTATAAAAAGTTATTTTTTTAAAAACATTACATTAAAAAATAGAAAAAGAAATAAAATCTCCATTTTTTGTTCAACTAATTTATTTAACCTTTTCTTAAGTATACATTGCTAATAAAATATTTAATTGGTGTGTTTTGAAAACTATTCGATTACTATTGGGAAAACAACTAGTTCGTCTGAACTAGTTGTTCCCCTTTAGATTATCAGAATCGTGATTCGGCAAAAAGTTCATTCAATTTTATCCAATTAAAATCCAATTCTTTCTTTAGAAGCATGTTGCTTTTTGCACGCTTTAATAGTTAGTAGAATTTAACCATTATAAATCATTTTCTTAGCGGAGAGTTCCAAAGTTCCAAGTTCGTGAACTATAATATGTATCAATATATTTGTATTATATCAAGAACTTCAAGTTTTTTATATATTTAATTTCAGTAAAAATTAATATTGAAGAAAAATCACAATCATGACATGCATCATCACAGCGACATTGAGGATGGCACAACTTATTTTATAAGGACAGCTCATGTTATTCATTAAAAAAAAAAAAAATCGTTAAGAATTCATTTGTATTTATCATAATTTAATTAAATTAAATTCTGAAAAAGATTAATTATGATTATTCATAAAGAATGATTAATTGTGATTATTCATAAAAATTTAATTAACTGATTAATTCATAAAGAATATTAGTTATGATTATTATGATTATTCATAAAAATTCTTAACTGATTAATTCATAAAGAATGATTAGTTATAATTATTATGATTATTCATTCAGAAATTCTTAACTGAATTAAATTCATAAAGAATGATTAAATTGTTATAATTATTAAATTGATTATTCATAGAAATTCTTAACTGATTATACAGAATAAGAATTCTTAAATTGTGATTATACAGAATTCATAAATTGTGATTATACAGAATTCATAAATTGTGATTATACAGAATTCTTAAATTACGATTATTCACAATTCTTAAATTATGATTTTTAAATTGGTATTATTCATAGAGATTTCTTAAATTGGGATTCATAAAGAATTCTTAAATTACGATTATTCATGAATTCTTAAATTATGATTATTCATAGAGAATTCTTAAATTATGATTATTCATAAAGAATTCTTAAATTGGGATTATTCATAGGGAATTCTTAAATTGGGATTATTCATAAAGAATGTCATATTCATAGAGAAGTACGACAAGATTTTTAGAGAATTTATGATTATTTAAAATGCTTCTAGGTTTAAATGAAATCAATGATCTGAGATGGGATTATTCAAAAGTTAAATAATAATTCTTAATTTTTATTTAATTTGATTAAAATGTCATATTACAAGTATGACAAGGTTTGCCCAATTTAATAATGCTTCAAATAAAATATTTTAAATTATTACTTTTTTAATTTATATTTGCAAAGATGTCTAGTACGTCATTTCCGTTTCACTTTTCTGTTATCATTGATTTTATATATTGAAGAAAGTTTCATGTCTGTAACGTATTTATAAAAGTAGTTGATAAATCATTTTTAAACATTTAAATTACAAATTATAACCTTATTTATAATGTCCGGTTGTCCATCGGCAGAGTAAAACAACTAAGCTTTTATCCAGAAGAAATCGTCTGCAATAGCATATATGATAGTTAATTTATTTAGGTGATTGTAAAGATTTACTTATTGAACGATCTTAATGTTTTGAAAAATACATGAAATTTAAATTTTTTTAAAACATTTAATTTTTATTTACTTTAATCCTTCTTTTATCTTCTTTTCATCTATTTTATCTCCATACAGAAAAAAAACCCTGGTCAGTACAATTTTAATTGTGAAATTTGAATAAAATTCACTTGTTCGCAAAATTTAATGTTTATTAGATTTATAACCTGATAAAGACTCATTTTTTTATATTTATAGGTAATCAGAAATTGTATACAGAAACATTATTTTGTAACCAAAGTATGGTCATAAAAAGGGATTAAAATAAAACCTATTTTATTTACATGAAAATATATTGATAAATATCTTAATGCTATTTGAAATAAGTATGTGAGTAGTTATTTGTTAAATTTATTTCTTAGTATCAGCAATATTTTTCTAGGTTATGTATTTCAAAACTGCAATATTTTTTTTTCTAGGTTATGTATTTCAAAAAACTGGAATATTTTCTTTTTCTTTTTTGTAGCTAAAAAAAAATAATAAATTTGTAACTTGAAAATTTTTCCGGCGTCTACATAAATAAACAATATTTTGTAACAAAAAAATCTTCATAAAAAGGAATTAAAATAAAACTTATTTGTCAATATATCTTCATATAATATAAAATATCTCAAATGTTATTTAAAAATATGTGTAGTAATTATTTGTTAAATTTATTTTACTTGTATCAACAATATTTTCCGGCGTCTATATTTCAAAATTGTACATACATATATTTGTTAAATTTTCGGTTTGTATCATATTTTGTATCATTTCAAAGGTATTTGAAAAAAAAATCAACAAAAATTTCAAAAAAAAAAAAAAACAAAAAACAAACAAACAAACATTGCAATTTTTGAAATACAGACGCTGGGAAATATTTGTTAAATTTTATTTTCTTGTATCAACAATAATTACTCACATATTTCAAAATGACATTTATTTGTTAAATTTATTTCTTCGCATCAACAATATTTGTCCAGGTTCTTTATTTCAAAATTGCAGTATTTCTTTCTTTTTTTTGTAGCTATGAAATGATACAAAATATAGGTAATCGGAAATTGTATCAATAAACAATATTTTGTATCAAAATATGATCATAAAAAGGGATTAAAATATAACTTTGCCAATATATTTTCACATAATATCTTAACGTTACTTAGAAATTTGCGATTAATTATTTATTAAATTTATTTCTTTATCAAGAATGTTTTTCCAATTTCTGTATTATAAAACTGTAATGTTTTCTTTTTCCTTTTTTTTTTTTTGTAGCTATGAATTGATACAAAATATAGGTAATCGGAAATTGTATAAAATTTATATATCGGAAATTGTGTAATATCTTTATGTAATTTTGAAATATGTGAGTAATTATTTGTTAAATTTTTTTTTTAGTATCAACAATATTTTTCCAGGTTTTATATTTCAAAATTGTATTGTTTTGTTTTTCCTTTTTTGTAGCAATGAAATAATACAAAATATAGGTAATCGGAAATCGTATAAATAAACAATATTTTGTAACAAAAAAAATATGATCATAAAAAAGGGATTAAAATAAACTTATTTGTCAATATATTTTCATGTAATATAAAATAAGTTTTATTTTAATCCCTCTTTATGATCATATTTTTGTTACAAAATATTGTTTATTAATACGATTTCCGATTACCTATTTTGCATAATTTCATAGCTCACAAAAATGAAAAAAAAAACATTACAGTTTTGAAATATAGAACCTGAAAAAATATTGTTGATATGAAGAAATAAATTTAACAAATAATGTTACTTAGAAATATGTAAGCAATTATTTGTTAAATTCATTTCTTCGCATCAACAATATTTTTCCAGGTTCTGTATTTCAAAATTGTAATGTTTTCTTTTTATCCTTTTTTGTCGCTATGAAATGATACAAAAATATTTCTATCGTATGGAACCCTCCTTATTTATTAGCAACCTTCTGTTTAAATCCATTAGACTGAAATAACACTAAACAACTAAGCTTTTATCCAGAAGGAATCGTCTGCAAACGCTACACTAATGGCTCTATTAAGAGTTAGATAGACGTATGATAGCACGGACAGGTTTACGCAGAGCTAACGATAATTTAAGTTACCTTCCACGGTTGGCAGTTAATTACGTCGTTCGACTGCCCCCTTCCTCACGCCTCCTGTGGGAAACGTACCCTGGAATTAAAACTGCGTTTAAAAGCCCACGCAGTTTCTGCGATTTCGTCAATTGACCTCTGCCCAATTGCCGAATCTGTAACACCGTGTTTATGTAATGGCCTGGTCGACCTTGCTCAATAATTTTACGTCTACCAATATTTCTTGATTTTTTGTTTTATTTTATTTCTGTTTTTGATGGAGGTGCTTCTTTTATCGATGAATTGAGTTCTGGCACAGTACGTGTTTACTATCGAGAAGGTGGTGATTTACTTCTTGTGATAAATTCTTCGAAACAGTTTTTTTGCTTAACATCGGTGGACCTCATGTAAAACTTATGTATCACAATTACATAAGTACTAGAGTATAATTAAAGTTGATAAAGGGAGGACATAGAGATTACTTTTAGTGGTAAATGTCGGATATTTGTGAGTCCTATGAAAGGAAACACCAATCAGGCAAACCTTGGGTATCAATGTCAGACGCTTATCCATCGCGAAGATAGAGATTTTACTTCTTGTAATAAATTCATCGAAACAGTAAATTTTTTTGCTGAACATCGATGGATCTCATGTAAAACGAATGCATCACTTAATTACATGAGTACCAGAGTATTAATACCAGAGTTGATAAAGGGAGAGAGCATGGAGATGGCTTTTAGTGGTAACTGTCGGATATTTTGGATATTTGAGAGAAAACACGGAAACACCAGTCAGGCAGCCTTGGGTATCAATTCCAGATGCTTATCCATCGAGTTTCTAAACGTTTTTATTATAAATCGGGCAATGGTTTCAGATACGAGGAGATTTGATGGTCATTCAGGCTTTGCATATATCAACAGTGATGCTGCATGATAGAAATTTTCAATGTTTCTCCCGTACGATTGGGCAATTGTTTTTAATTTCTAAGGTTGAATTTGGATTCCTTTCGTTTATTATCGCCTTTTCAACGTATTTCCAATGCGTTTTGTATAGCTTTTGTAAGGAATCTAATAAAATCCAATTGCTTATCAATCAGCA
The DNA here is from genome assembly GCA_021605095.1 of Caerostris extrusa. NCBI lineage: Eukaryota > Metazoa > Arthropoda > Arachnida > Araneae > Araneidae > Caerostris > Caerostris extrusa. The sequence goes on along the minus strand of BPLR01005157.1, from coordinate 258,012 downwards.
AGTTAATTGATTGGTGTTTAGATAATTTGTAGTAAAATGATATTTTGTTCGTATTTATCTTAAACTATATTGAAAATTTTTCAACTTATTTTGATTACTATTGTATATTTTTAATAAACAGTTTCTATATTGCAAAGCTATCTTTAATATTGAATATAAGTACTTTGTTGAATTGAACGAAAACACATAGTTAAAAAAAAAAAATATAATGCACTATTTTTTTAAAATTTACCCTCAGAAATGAACGCATTCATATATATGGATGCCACAGATTTGTGTGTCGAGATTTCATACCATTAAAAAATTGCTTGGTGCCACAGATTTTGGGTTCGAGTTCCGACGGTACCATGGATACTTAATGGTTCAGAATCCACTTTAAACCTAGGTCCCTGTCGACAACTTACTGAAAAGCTTTATGACCTACTGGCTGCAAACCTACCCTGTAAAAAGAAACCACCTGTCTCGAAATCTACCAGTAGGCAGATGGCCTTGGCCCACCACGGGCTGTGGTGCGAGGGAGTTAGTTAGCATGTTGTCAACAATTTTTTATGTAAACGTGAATGAAAAAGGCCATGATACATAAATTTAATTAACTGTATAGAACAAACATATGACATTAAAACTTTCATAAATTTCTGTTTGAGAAATAAACCTGAATAAATAATTTATTCTTACATCGAACAAAAGTTCACTAAATCAAAATTATGATTTATCTCTCGATTGCAAATAATGCACATAATGAAAGCTTTTTCTAGTAAAACGATATCGATGAAAAAATGTTCCAAATATTTTTAAAAACACACAATGCAATTTATTAGTAAAAGTAAATCGTTACAAATAAATTATTTTAGTATGTTTGTCAAAATTTTTCTTTTCTATATTTATGACTTACTGGCATTTTCTTTTTTGACCAATTCATCTGAATGAAAAATGCTGTTCATAAGTATAGCAGAAAGTTGTTAGCCAGCTTAGTTTAATTATCATGTAATCGTGTAGAGAAATTTCCAGAAATGATACGAATCAATACACGAATTTACACAGAATGACATGAAATAACTTTACATAAAAAAAAAAAAAAAATCAATAAAAATTTGTCACCTAAAAAAAACAGTAATCGATTATTCCCCTGATTTCTATCTTCCAACATTAGTAGAATATTTACTTTTACAACCTTGTCACAACTTCTTGTGCAATTTTTTATACTGATGTTGATACGACACACGGCGATTATCGATGTTAAATAAATAAAATCGCAAAGGATTACTTAAGAAATACCGATTACCAAATTCCGTAACTCATTATACTTTCTACAAAACTTAAATCTTTTTGCAGTTATTATATAAACCAGATATAAAATTTCTACTTTTTATGATGAAGATATGTATTTTTGTGAAATTATCTAAAATGGCTGCAAAAGATTACTAATGAAATATTCTCAAGGTAAAATTAATCTTTTTTTGTTTACATATGTGCGATAATTTTTTGTATCTAAATCAAGTAATCAATTAAAATTAATTACTTTAATTAATTACTTTAATCATTTAAATTAATTAATTAATTAATTACTTTAAACAATAAAATTAATGCATTCCGTTAATCAATAAAATTAATTATTCACTTTAAACAATAAAAATTATTTAATTCAAAATATAAAATTTGAAACGATTATTCGAAATTTCTTTAAATATGAATTGCTAAAAGTCACGTGACAAAATGTGCGTCATAAAAATTATCGTTTGTTATTTTTAAAAAGCAAATAAATTGAAAAATAAATATTTTGAGTTTCACAATTGTTCTATAAAATCAATAATTGCATTAAATGCGAAAATTTTTGCGTTATGAAGAAGGTTTTAGTGTGCCAATAACAAAGAATTTGATAATCATGTAAGTAAAAAATTACGTTTTATTAACATATAATTAATTTAAATGCATCATTATTATTTATTCATTTTCTTTTTATTTTAATTGTATCAAAGCTTGTATTCTGTATTTATAATTGCTAAAAATGTTTCAAAGAGTATAAATAAAAGAAATAGGATTAAAAATTTCAGTAATTTTAAATTTAATGAAAAAAAATGGAAGAATAAAATAAATTAAGTATGTTTACGATATTTAAACCTTATTACAAACTGGTTTTAATCTGTTTTTACATACAGAACTATTAATATGTCAAAAGATATATTAACAAATTTATTTCCAAATGCAGCCAGCCATGAAAATTTGCATAAAGGACAAATAATATTATTTGATTATCAAGATATTTAAATTTTATATATTAATTTTAATATTAATAGAAATATCAGTAATTATAGAATACGTTAAATATAGCTGAATATAATGAATAGATATCTTAAAATGATTTAACAACAGAAAGTAGAAACGAATTAATGTCTTTTTTTTCAATTTGATTAAAGAGATATCAATGCAATAAATTTTTATGACAGATATTTTTATGAATTAAATTGAATTTTCCTACTTTTTAACATCTAATAGTTAATAAAGGTACTGAAATTTTAAGTTGTTAACAACTATGAAAGATACAATTTTGTTCTGTTTAAAACAATGTACATGTTTCAAAAACAATGTACATGTTTCATGTTTTGAAATTAAAACAATGTACATGTTTCATGTTTTGAAATTAAATCAATGTACATGTTTCATGTTTTGAAATTAAATCAATGTACATGTTTCATGTTTTGAAATTAAAACACATGTTTCATGTTTTGAAATTAAAACAATGTACATTTTATTACTTTCTATATTAATTATTTATTGCACCATTTCGAATTTCTAATATAATTTCATTTAAAGTAACGTGTAACGAATAATTTCATATTCCCGGAATGACTATAAAGTGTTTTTATCGTTACCCGATTCAACTGAATTGATCTTAATTTTTATTTCAAGTATAGTAAAATATTTTATTTTTATAGTATATTTGAGGAATATTTCAAAGTTTAAAGTGTATTAGTTAAAAAAATTAATGATTAAATCTACAATTGCAGAGGATAATTCACATTGTTAATAAAAATAAATATATGATTAGAAAAAGGATTGTTTGCATAAAAGCAAAATTATCTTGAATGAAGAATACAGAAATTGTTTTTTAAAGTTAAAAAATATGTTAATATAACAAGAAAATCTGTATCATTTGAATTTGATTATATTCAATAAAATGATTTTGAACTTGGTAATGCATTTATAAAGCAATGTAATGCTATTCAATGCAATGTAGAGTTAATGAAAAACACGATAATTAAAGAAACAGAATATTTATATTGAATTTTTTTTATTCTTTTACATCATATTTATTTTTGATATTAAAAATATCTTATCTTTTTAAATTATCAAATTGAATAATAAATATTTAGCTAACGTATATTTTTTAAATTTATTCTTTAAAATGAAATACAATTAAATATTTAAAAAAAAATTGTAAACAGATTATTTATCTTAACGAAAAAACTTAACTTATAAAAATAATTTAATAAATGAATAATTGACAGATTATTTAATGAATTTTTAGGTTATAAATTTATAACTAAGTTTTTAAAAGACACGATATCCATTTTACAGAATATTAGACTTTTCAATCTCTATAAGTACATATATATATATTTTTAATATTGTAATTAAAAGATCGTTTTGATTTGTGTAAATGTATAATTAGAAGAAAAAAAATAGGAGATTTTAGTAATATTTTAACTTCGTGATTTCTGGATTTAAATTCATTTGAGCAAACAGTTGTTTTATTTAAAATTCAATAGTAAAATATAAAAATATACAAATACGTGAAAATATACAAATACGTGAAATATAAATATCAAAATGTAAATTATTTTTAAAAACTCAATAATCTAGGTATAAATTACTTTTTAATGAAAATTCCATTACATAATTATGATTTGAGTAAATGATATCTGGTGATATGAAAAGTATATTATTAATCAGAAACATTCTTTTAATAGAAAATATTCGCTTAACACAAAGAAAATTCTCATTATATGAACATAATTATCTTTTTATTTGTTAAACATTTTTTAATACCTATAACTTAAGTGTAAATTCCCCATTAATACGGTTTCTATAACATCATCAACTATTTTGCCTTAATTATCTTTCTTATTACTCCCTAACAATAATTAATCCACAAAAAAAAAAAAAAAAAAAAGTTATACACCTGTACCCCATTCTGAAAGGAAGTATTACCTGTGCAAGATCCTTTTAATCAAAGTTTTTTATGGTGTATTTTTTTTTTCGGTTTTCTAACGATCTCCAGAAGAATCATTCCCCTTCTTCTCTGAACACAATCTCCTTTTGAATTATGAATGACGGCTACTGCTTCTTATTAATGGGAAGGTTTTCTTTTACCACCAAAAGAAAAGAAGCGAAGTATCTCAAGACCTCGTGGGCTTCACTTCTAGGTTCAAGGTCATGGCTCGACTTGATGGTTGTATCGCCATTTTTACCTACTGATCGTTTTTTTTTTTTTTTTTTTTTTTTTTTTTTTTTTTTGAGAAAGCGTGTTGCTACTACAGTAGAACCTCTTTAAGTCGAAAACCTCCACAACTCGAAACAAATTTTTGTTCCCTTCCCTTCAAGCCCCAAAGCTCCATTACTGGAAATTTTAACCCTCTATGTGTCGAAATAATTAGTCAATCACCACAAGCCATTTTGGTATATATATTCCCTCCATAACTCGAAAAAAAAAATTGGACATCTGTATCTCGAACATTAGCAATGTTTGATTTTACAACCTTGCAACTCGATCATTTGACACTAATTACCTCTATAGCTCGAAGAAAAATAAGTTACCTACTTTAAGGATGCGCCGACAATGCACGTCATTGTTTCTTAAAAAACATTGTATGAGTATACAGTAAATAGAATAACCAATTTTATGAAATATTCTTATTATTGCTAGTGATTTCATTTGAACTCTAACAAATAAAATGTTTATTACCTCTTTAACTTGTATTTTTATTTATTTTACCTCTCTAACTCAAAATAAGTTAGAAAGAATCTAAACCTCTACAAGTCGAATATTTCCTTACAAAATCCGCATATGTCGAAATCCTCCATAAGTCGAAAACTCTATAACTCGAATTAATTGGCGTCTCCCTTGAAGTTCGACTTACAGATGTTCTACTGTATATTAATCGATGCGTGGAACATGTGATGAAGGATTTAGACATGCATATACTGATATTTTGGTGACACCAACAAGGTTGCAAACAACAAATTACAATTTCCAAGGTTAATTATAACTTTTTGATATTGATTGACACGTAGCTCCCACGGGTGACAATCAAACGTTAAACTGCTATTGATCTATCATAGTGGGTTATATAGTTATTACCATTTCTAGAATATGAATTAAACCTTGACGTTAAAGGTAAAGATAATTTGTGAAAAAACTCAGTATAATATATTTGAATGATGACAAATCTTCCTGGATATTAATGAATAATTTATATTTTAGTGTAATCTTAAAGTTTTTCCTCTACCAGTCTCTTCGATATTTATTTTTCAATTCCTTCTATTAGCTCACACTCTCCCTATATATATCTTGTTCAAATTTTCAATCTTTCACGAAATACTTTTTATTCATCCACTCAAGTTTAAATGCATTTTTTTTTGAACTTGTAGTGGATGACGCTTGATGTTAATACAGTTTTTCAAATATTAATTCATTAATTTTAGTTTTTTTTTAGATTTAATTTGCATATATCTTCCAATAGATGGCGCCAGATAAACTTAAAAAAAATGAATGGAAATTATTTATAAAGGACTTTCTGCAATATAGTGAAAAAAAGCAGGAATTGACTTTAAAAATTTTTTTTTTTTTTTTCATATTACTTGTTATCTGTATGCTTTATAAAGTATCGAATTTATATTTATATAGGATAATTATGATTCAATAACATAACATATAACATTATATCTATGATTCAATAACAGCCCACAGTTGCGGATGTATCGTACGCTTTATTTAATGTAACCTAAATACCTAATTTTTTTTTTAATTTAATTTTTCCTGATAGTTTCTTGGGCGTTGCCTATTTTTGTTTCTTTTAAATTAATCACTTTAAAATTATTAACGATAAGTACTTCAAGCTAAAACTTTTTAATGAGATTTAGATAAATCTGGTTTAAAAATATTGAATATTTTATAATGGAAGAAAATAGATTATTTTACTTTATTTGAAAATTACTTACTATTATTTATTGCTTATATTGCTTATTATTTATTGCTTATATTACTTATTATTATTTTATTTACTAGGTCATTTACAGATAAAATTACATATTTTCATTAATTTAAATAAAGTAATTCTTATTCTGTTTTTATAAACGGTTTTTGATCATTCTGGAATCATATGAATTTGTATATATTATGTATGTTTTTAAATATATCTTCTAAAGTTTAAATCAAAAATTTACAGAACTCTATTTTTTTTTTTTTTTAACTTTTATTTGTATTGATTATCTAAAAAGTAAATGTTTAAAACCTTAGATGTAAGATTTATTTTTCTTTTGCTAAATTAAAAATATTATTAAAATATTTGTAATTTTTTTTTTTACATTGAAAATTAAACGAAAAATTATAGAAATAAAAACCCTTTTAAAAGTGTAATTACAAGGAAATTTTATTGTTTTAAATTATAATCATCGCAAATACCTTAACAAAATCTAAACTTATAACAGCTGGGCTGAAAAGTTCATAGGCTGACACATAGATGGCGCTACTAGTATTAAATCCATATGAATTTTAGTTAGCCGTAACCTTCAAAAGACACTTGTATAAATTTGACAGCTATTGCACTATTAGTATGTGAGTTATAGAATTTTTAGTGAAGTTATAGCATTTTTAGTGTTCATCACGAGCAGTCCACTCGGCTGACTGTCGATTGGACTCGGTGATGGAGCCTTCAAATAATGGAGCCATGTTTCATCCATTATCACATGTCGACGCAAAAATTCGGGTTTATTACGATTGAACAGCTCCAAACACTGCTTAGAATCATCAATTCGTTGTTGTTTTGGGTCGATTATGAGCTCGCGCGTCACCCACTTTGAACAGAGCTTTTCGCATATCCAAATATTCAATCATGATATGTCCAACACGTTCATTTGATATCTTTAGGGTCTCAGCTATCTCAATCAACTTCACTTTACGGTTATTAAAAGTTATTTTGTGGACTTTTGATGTTTTCGTCGGTAGTAGCCTCTTTGGGGCGTCCACTGCGTGTAGCAAACCACTTCTCAACGGTTGATTTTCCTGGTGCAAAGTCCGAATAATGTTTATCAAGCCAAGTCTTGGTTTCAATAGTATTTTTTTCGCCAAAGAGCAATGCTTTATTAAACACACGAAATTCCTTTTATCCATTTTTTCAAACTAACAAAAGTTGCTTCACTAAAAATGCTATAACTCGCATACTAATAGTGCAACAGCTGTCAAATTTATACACGTGTCTTTTGAAGGTTTGGCTAGCTAAAAATCATATGGATTTAATACTAGTAGCCCCATCTATGTGTCAGCCTACGAACTTTTAATCCCACCGGTTATATCTTCAAAAATCTTATCTTCTAAAACTGAAACTAAATAACAAATTCATCATCATCAGTGCGAGCTTACTGCTCGTCGTGTCTTGTATTGCCCAGCTGTTGCAGCCGCCGTACATTGTCTGGACTAACCCTCGGAAATGAATTTACACTCCGAGCTGGCAATCAATATGGGCAATATTATTCGGGAGCACCACGAAATTTGATTCCTTGTACTCTTCAAGGGGATACGACGACGACAACAACAACAACAAAAAGTCATCATGGAAATAAGCGATTTTAAATAAATACTGACTCTAGGTCATCTCAACAATGCATTGAGAAGGGACCCTTATACAATTTTTGTTATATTTGTAGAATTATACAAATGAAATCTTTCCAGGGAAGGGGGATGAGCTCTTAGTGTGTGCTCGAATTAACAAACTATAAATATTCTGATTATTGCTGAATTTTTATCCTTGGAAAAAGTTATATAATAGCAATATTAAAATTGTTACTAGTTCTTTCAGTTACAATTTTAAAGGCATGTTTTGAATCTATCAAATATTGCTTATTAGTAAAACTTAAATTCATGTTTAATAAAAAAAAAAAAATAACATAACTGCTTAAAACATAAATTCAGCTTTGTATTATTTCTATGTTCGATGAAGAATTCTCAGATAAACTTAAAGATAACCAAGTGCAAGAATTTACGACTTTTTATATGTTAATTCAAACGATATTAATGCCATCGTACATATAATATTCCGAATACAAGTTGAACAATTCCTTAAAACATTTTCAATCGATTAAAATAGGGACATTTTATGCAAGCAAATTCGGCCTATTTGTCACATGATGACTGAAGCGAAAACGTTCCCTCCTGTGCACTTAGTTGTCCCATCAATCATTCAGTAATCTGTATAAAATATAAATAAATTTCTCATTAATGAGATGTATCACAATTTATCAATACTTTCACGTAGTCTATCTACACTATAACTTTTGTTGCAAGATAGCGATACGGTGTAACGCTTGCAAGGAATATACAATTTAATAAGTTTTATTTTTAGGTTCAATAAAGAGTCGTTTTTTTTCCCCAAAAGTGATTTACTTTTAAAACGTTTGAAGAAAGTATTCACTGTGATAAAATTACTTTATAATGGCTTGTGAAATAATTTTTTTAAAAAAATGGTGCATTTTAAAAAAATATATTATTGTTTACAAATATATTTATAGTCCTGCTAAGAATAGCGTGGAATACTAAATATCCGTCTAAACGGAGGAAACGGAGCAAATCAATTACATGTTAGTGGTTCTAGGAAGTTATACGCAGCACAAAGCTGCTTTGAAAGAAAAGGGATATAATATAGTATAATTTTTTTTTTCATTTAGTTTTTCTTTTAATATCGTGTAATGTAACATTTGAATTATTAAAATTAAAAATTTGTAATGCAATTAAAATACCTCCTAAATGACATTTCTTATCCCATGACTCCGCTGTGGCTCTCTGACCTTTGATACCGCACACTTCATATTTGAATCTTGGCGGTGGCATGGATGTTTGTGAGTAATCCACGTTAAACTGTAGATCCCATTCTAATTTGACCAAAGTTTGCATAAAATGATCGTAGATCGACAAACCAAACCTCTCCTTCTGAATCCTTCCGCCAGGCCACTTGTCAATATTCCACACGATTGATTGACCACGGTCGGACTATAATTATTAAGTAATGATAAAAAGCATTAATTATAATTTATAGTTAATGCATGCAATCAAAAAAAAAAAAAAATTAACAATTTAAAATTAGTTGCTTTTCGAGGGTTTTACTAATTGTTCATTAGCAAATTAAATTTTAAAAATGAAGTAGGTGTGGTAAAAATTAAATTGATTATCTAGAATGTATACAGGGTATTCCAGCATCAGGCTTACAAACTTCTAAGAAAAATAGGGTATACTTACACAACCAGAAATCACATAGCAATACAGGAACAAATAGGCTTCCTGACATGCTAGTGAACACATTAAACACCCGAAATGAAAGAAATACGCAAGTGAATATGCAGTATATTAATTAATACATATTATCAAAAGTAATAAATGGGAATTACATTACACGTCAAAGGAGGCATTTGAATTGTCGTCAACGGTCTGTGATGCAAGCCTAATATTTCCAGTATATTGAATTCTGAATAATCTGGAAAATACTGGGAATGCCTTTATGAAGCATTGATATAGTTCTTATGCGCAGTCAACAAGGCACACGTCTTGATATATTTTCGGATGAAGTAATCAAGTTATAATAGGTCAGGTGATCAAGTAAAACAATCCATACGGCATCCAAGCCAGATCCAATGTTGGATAAACTAAACAGAGAAATTCGAACAAACGAGATTGGCTAAATGATTATGAACACTTCGGGTAAAAGGAACAAGGACGTCCAAAAAAAGTTAACTCATTAACAGATATGTTCCTATTACAAGCATAGTGCGACTTGTTCATTATATTCCATAGTCCTATATTTTAGATGCATATAGATTAATTCCAAGTTCTTATATTCTTTAATATATATATAATTTATTGAAAATATTTTTTAAGGAAAGAGATTAAAGCCACAAATTTTTATGTATTTATAATAAATATTTGCCTATGAAATGTGTATTATTTATATAAAATAGAAACGTGTACCACTTAATAACGCATTACTGATTAAAACATGCTAAAATCCTATAGTCACGTTGCACCCCAACTTGGTCCGAATTAAGTTGAAAGTTTGTATTAATAAAGAAATCCTAGCAATTCTTACAATATTTTGTAGATGCAAACTTATGTTTGAAATTTTAAACAAGTTTTGAAAGAAAAACACTTAAAATACGAATGCCCAATGACATATTTACCCGTGCATTAAGAAAACGCAGATTGAAATTAGCTTTTTAATGTACCCGGGTTTCAGAAAGAGTAATTGAAAAAATACTACCAAAACCCAAATACCTGTAGACTCATGTATTTTGCAAAGGCAGTACCTGCGTTCTTAAATTAGATTACAGGTGTACTTGTTATAGATTAGACACATAAGAGCTTTTGTTTTTATCATTAATCACCAGGTCTATTAGCAAGATGAATTGTACAGATGGAATGATTGTGTCAAAACTTCAGCAGATAATACCAATCTATTACTAATGGAGTCAAAATCAAAAACTGCTATCGTGGCACCTTCTTATGACTTGCCCTTTTTTTTGTATCATAATAGGATAAAAAGATTAACAAAGTAATTCATCATTAGGATGAAGAACCAGATTACAAGGAATTCGCTATCCGTTTCAAGGGTAAAATATATTTGGTGTACCGTTTACAGAGTATGAATAAAATTAATACATTTGTGTTCGATACAAATGTTTTATAATACGGGTATCTAATCAAAGACGTTATTTTGAAATGTTACTCGAATGACGGAACAAGGGAAGATTGAACAGTTAATAAACCTAAGCATTTCTTCTTCCGCCTTTATTGAATGTCTTTGTAATCACGTATTATAATTGTTTTAATTTACAGTTATATTTTGTTCATTTCTCACATTCGATCTCATAACTTGATGCAATGTATTAATGTGCCTGACTCGTGGCTCAGTGGTTAAGTGCACAACTAGAGTATGAAAGCATTCAGGTTTAGATCCGCTGGTGGCATCAATTGTAGCCACAACCTCTAGAAACGAGGAGGTTTGATGTAGATTGTGGCTACATACGTAAAGAGTAATTCAATAATCAGGCTTACGTGATGCGTGTTTTTTAGGTGTTTTTCATAATTTAGTTTGCCGCTTTACGGTCATTCTGTGCACACTTTGGACTAATTAGACAGGGACCTACAGTTTAATGTGGATTCCGAACCACTCACAAACATCCATGCCCCACCAGGATTCGAACCTGGAGACTGTGGTAACAAAGGCCAGAGTGCTAGCCAATTGGCCATCAGGCCGCTAGGTGTTTTGTCATACGATACGTAAATGCGAGACAATTATTCTTAAAATTTCTGAAGGTTAGCAAAGTCCTTAGCTTACCACATTGAGATTCGCATTTTTAAATAAAATAATGATAAAAAAAATTATTTTTTTATGATTAGAAAATAGTTTCGATTTATTTCTTGTTCGCATTCATTTGTTTTTAATATTAATTGAAATATATACTTTATAATTGATACTGCATTGAAATATATACTTTACAACGCAAATTAAAAGAAAAAAAAAACTTTTATGAATGATTAAATAAAATGTAATAAATATATTTTATTCTACATCAACTAATTCTTTGACATTTTTATTCTACATCAAAAGATATTTAATAACTGCTTGACGGATCTAATATTTTCTTAAAGGTTAATGAAGATGTAATTATTTTTAACGCAGATTTTAATTAAGTTATATCATGTGTGTCACCATCCTTCTTATTCATTCTGTGTAGGGGGAGAATTGAGCCCGAGACCCCAGCGATAGTCGAGTAGGTTTCTGACAGTGTTATGAACCTACGCTCTTCTTTACGAGGGGGAGGGCATTTTCGGACGGTCATACGTCTTTCCCCGCCACGTGCAACCGGAGGCGCTACCTGTCAACGCATGCCGTAACTATAGGCTGCCAAACCCACGCAATAAAACCGATGGGAGGAAAGGTGATTTGTTTATTGGACATATCAAAGGCCGAGCTCACCCGCCTCTACTGCAGGTTACGCGGATGCTAAACTATCTGGAAATATTATGTGTTTCTTACTGATCACTTTAAGAAATTCAAAATAATCAGAACTATATAATTAATTTGAATTAGTTATCAACATAAAATAATAGAAAATAATTAATTTGAATTAGTTATCAAAATAAATAATTGATAACTAATTCAAGTTAACGTAAATTTAATTTCAATAAATTTACTTTCGCATTGTAAGGATTTAAAAACATATTAATTCATGTTCATGGGGTTATTTTAAATTTGTTGTTTTAAAATGTTAGGCACTTTGAATTTGTCATTCAAATGGCTGGTTCAATGTTATCCGGGGGGGGGGAGATTTTGAATTAACGCTTTGTAGAGATGACGTGTAGCAGGATCGAATCCTCTTTTCTCCTTATTGAAATTAATCGAAAACACTTCTGGCAAACAGATTTGGCATGCTCATACCGGGCATAAGACATATGAGCTTTTGATTTAATTTCGTTGTCTGATTTTTGAACTCTTTTTTGGTTATTGTTGTTTGGTTTTGAACACTTTTGATTTTCGTTGTCTGATTTTCTTTGGATTCTTCGATGATTGAGTTTGAACTCTTTTGGATTTTCGTTGTCTGATTTTAAACCCTTTTGGTTTTTTTGTTGGCTGATTTTGAACTCTGTCGGACTTTCGTTGTCTGATTTTGAACTGGGTTTCCTTAGTTCGGAATCGAAAAGCACTATCCACCAAATCGCTCAATTGCGTTTTTAAATATTAAATTTTTTAATTTAAATAGAGGTGTTTTTAACGCGTTCAAATTAATGTAAATTTTCAATAAATTTAAAACATTACTTCCGCATTTTAAATATTGAATTCACGGGGTTGTTTTAAAATACAGGACATTTCGAACTCAGTCATTCACCAATTAAAATTACAATAGTTATAATACATAACATGTATTAAATGTAATGTATTTCTACATTATTTATTTATAATATAGAAATAATTACATTTTTTAATATTTATTACTTTTATTGCAGGATTACTACCTCATGAAATATGTAGATATTATTTGATATTATCCACATATTTCATTCAAAATATATTTATTTTTACCAAAAATATAATTTTTTTGTTATAAACGATATTTAATTAAAATGAATTATTATTATAATTTTATGTGTAATTATTATAAATGAATAACATTGTTCATGGTCCAATTTGATTTATAATATTTGTCATTTCGTCAATGAAATTATGAGTGCCCGATTCATGGCTCAGTGGCAACTTGCGCCGCTATTGAGAATTAGGTCTGAGGTTTAGTCTGCTGGCAGCTTTGTTGTAGATACTGTTTCGAAAATGTAGAGTCTCGATGGCGTTTGTGATGTTTAGCCCCTCTTGCCTCCTCAGTCGGACTACCGAGGAGAGTTTTCCGGGTTTTTCTCCCATACGATACCTGACTACAGGGTAATCCCCCTAAAAGTCCTTCCGGTAGCTACTGCCCTCTTTCTTCTGGCATCCCATGAGTAGATTACTCATGGGTAGATTATCATGGGATGTCCACGCCCCGCACTGCAGGATACTGAGAATTAGACACAACAGACACAAATTTATGAGTTTTATTACTTTAAAAAAATTAAAAATAATTAATGCCTAATGTTTGTATTTTGTGCGGGATTACTCTGCTTTTTAATACCATATGAAGAAATATATTAAAAATATTTTAATATTTAAATTAATATATATATATATGTTTAAGCTGTAAAGTGCGTTAAAATATTTTTCCCAGAAAAAAATATTTATAAAAAACATAACTATAAAAAAAATTTAAAAATATTGAAATATAAATCTTCTAACAACAAATAAAGTTAAAGAAATGTGTTTATAAATCAGTAGCGCTATAAAAGTTTTTTACGATCAAAAGTAAATGAAATTTATCATTTCTGAAATAAAAATTCACGCCTTTCTCCATCTTATCTGTCAAAGAACTTTGTAAACAATCCTGCCGCCTCTTCTGTTTGCCTTGGAGCGTCGGGTAACCGTCTTAAAAGAAAAGTGTCCTAACATATGCGCAACGGATACACGCTGCCATACTTTTTTATGTCGTAATTAAAATCAATGAAATACTGCAGTAGAAACTCGTAAAAACTTCACACTTTATTAATCATTTAAGCTATAAATAGCAATCAGAAATGTATTTTTATATAAAAAAAAATATTTTATTTAAAACACTGAAATATTTTATCTATTTATTACAGAATTTATTTTATTTTAGATTAATGGGTAGATTGTGGAGATAAGATAAATATTTAAGGATGTATACGTTTTAAGTGTAGTCTGAATTTTGACATATATCGAAAATCATTTGATATTTTTTGTGCTTTTGTAAATTTTAATTCATGTTGCACGATTAATATATGCAATGAATGATCTAAGATCTTCTTCAGTGTCGCGACAGTCCCCTGGCTTGCCAAGACCTTCAGCCAGATTCCGAAACATGAGATGATGCTGTTTATTTTTACTTGGACAGGGGTTGTCAGGCCTAAGCCCAACAGTCATATTAGACCGGGACTTACGGTTTAAAATGGATTCTGAACCACTATAAACATCGGGACTCAAACCCGAAACCTGTGATACCGAGTACTTGTCACTCGGCCATCAGGCCCTATGGTCAAAGATATTTCGGTGAAATTAATTCTATTGATTCACTAATATTCCCCCCCACTTTAAACTAGGTCCCGGTCTAATTAGCTCAAAGTGTGCAGAAAATGATCGTAGAGCGACAAACCGAGCCAAATCACTAATAATATCATGTAAATGAAAAGTATGTTTTGTGATTCAGAAACCCAAAACATACTTTTGTGGATATAAACGTGCAAGTTGCATACGCGTGCTCGCGCATTCATACATACATACGCACGCACACGCGCACACACACACACAAAATAATTTTATATATAACGTATCTCCATGTATAATAAATATTATAATATACTAAAAAAAGTCAATAGAATTTGTTGTATGATATATTATTTAATAAATGTTTTAATATTTGGTTCGATTTTTGTACTAAGCAAGCGAAACTGATTAATTTTAGGTTTCACCCATAGCAAAGCATATTAAAATGATTGATCTAAATTAGTACGCTAATGACAAATGTTCTGATCTAGTTTTCAATATAACAGTAAGCATCAAATAAAATATTTTTCGAATAGTGAAATGTTTACTTTTTATGAAAAAGTTGGGTCATGTCCCTTATTATATTATTTCATCAAAATTTGAATTTTCAAAATAAAATAAAAAAGCCACTGCATTTTCTAAATAAAATGTTAATATAATAAGATGGGTCGCAGTCTTTGCAACCTTGTTTAAAATTGAGCTTATTTTAAATAATAATTTAATAGAAATTATACATTTCTTATGTATATACATTTTTTTTTTACTTAGTCATTTTTTATGTAATAAATATCATTCATCAGCTTTAAAAGAGCGAACTACATAGTTATCTTATGTGTTTCTATCTTATTAATTGTTAATATAAGTTCATGTTAGATGTATTAAAAGTAGCACAAACCTTAATAGATTAAACCTTGAGGTTACCATTAGTTCCTCATTATGAGAAGAAGAAAAAAACATTTGAAATCAATTATATATTCAACGAAATAAAATATGTTTTTTTAAAAAAGTTATAGCTATAAGCAACGGGGAAAAAACATCACAAGAACTTTCATGTGTCGTTTTTTTCCTTGACAAAAACGCCTCCGTTTTTCAAGCCAAGTCACCAATCACCCGTCGCGGCATTTTGACAAAAGAGTTTGTATCGATTGGCACACTCTCAACAGGCTGGTGTTGAAAACATGTGGCCGGTTCAAGTTCCTGCCATAAATCAATTGCCACCAATTTGTTCGCAACTAAAATTGAGATATCGTTTGCAAATCAGAAGGGAAGGTGATCGAGTGAGGGGGCGATGGAAGTTTCTTAACCCGACCGCAGGGACATTTGGAAAGTTGTTGGACCTTGAGTTTGAGTCAGCTGTTGAATATGTAGAACAGTGTCCTGCAGTCAGATCGGGTGAATGGAGTGCATGTTTGTTGAACACTCTCCCCTATCCGGAGAGCATGATTCACAGATCTTTGAAAGAAGCCCGCATTCATCGTCTTCTGCTTGAGTATTCAAGATTCGTATTAGCGGATATCATGGGTCCCCGCCAGAACAGAAACTGGTTTTTGTTAGTGATGGAATCATTCTTACAATTTTGCTTTTGTACTGTGTTGCTTTCTGAATCATCTCGCTAGTAAAAGAGCTTTTCAGTGTATTCGTTAATTATATTAATTAATGAAAGTAGTCAAATATTAGTGAATATTTATTTTCGGTAACAGCAAACTATCGTTATTAGGATAAATTGGGAAATTCGATGTACTGAAAGAGCAATTTAATTTGATTCAAATGTTAAAATTTAATAATGATAAATTTAATTATTAAAGGATTTGAAAATAAAAAAGATATATATTTTATAAAAAATATATTTTGTAAAAAAAATAATTAATCTTACTTAATGTGTATTAGTTCTTATTTATGAACCTGATGGCCGAGTGACTGGCACTCGGTGTCGCAGGTTTCGGGCTCGAGTCTCAACAGTGGCATGGATGTTTTTCAAAATACACTTTAAACCGTAGTTCCCGGTCTAATATGACTGTAGAGCATTGGGCATATGGATGAGAACCCTTCCCCATAAAAAGATAACATCTCTTGTCTCGAAATCTGACAGTAGGCAGACAGCTTCGGCTCACTCTACGGCTATTGTGCCAATGAAGAAGTTTCTATTTGTGCTAGCATTTAAAAACAAAAAACTATAAAATCTAATTTGTTTCATTTCTTTTGTTTTAAATTTTAAAAAGCATGTAAAAACTTTTACAATGGAAAATGTAATGTGGGATTATTATATTATTTTTGAAAATTTCATACTAAAGAATGTTTTTCTTGTAATATTTTCTGTAGAAAATTTTAAATCGTTATCAAAATAGAAATGTTTTAAATTTTATTGCAATATCTAATAAAATTTAACTATTCTCGGGTCTCATAAAAAATTATTTGAGAATAAATAAAAAACCTTTTAACTTTACAGAAACAGTGAACTTTTGCATCTGTCATTTTATAATATGTCTGTTTTTTCTATTTTTATAATATGTAATATATTCTGTAGAAAATTTTTAAATCGTAATTAACATAGAACTATTGTAAATTTTATTGCAATATCTAATAAAATGTAACTATTTCGAGACGTCATAAAAATTATTTGAAAATAAATTCAAAAGTTCTTTAACTGGACAGAACCAGCGAACTCTATCCTCTGTTAATTTATAAAAAAATAAATCTTTCAAAGCTGAAATAAAAGTTAAAAAGAAAAAATTATTATTATATGTTTACAATACTATTGCTTATTTTCAGAATGTTTGCATATGAAAAAATAACTTAATGAAAATCTTTAAATAATGTAAAAGTATTTGATTTTAAACTGAATCTCTTTTAAGTTCTACAATTTTTACAAATTTATCTATTTCAAAAATAACAAAACTGTTTTTAATACACAAAATTTTCTTTGTCGTTTTTCTATAATTGTTAGTTTAATTTAAAGTTACTTGTGAAATATTTTTTAAATGATTTTCGCAGAACTGCGCTATTTGTGCAACATCCAAAAATTGTAAATAAAATTATAATTATAATAATTAAAAAAGCCTATAAATATATAAAAAAGATTTAAAAATAACCGGAAAAATAGAACAATACAAAAACTTTGTCATCGATATGTTATTCTGATAACAGACAGGGAATTTGTTATTCTGTACCTCTTGATATCTAATAAAGTTCCCATCATAAAGAAAAGAAGTAATTATTTTTTATTGCAATATCTAATAAAATTTAACTACTGCCGGACATCACGAAAATTATTTAAAAATAAATTTAAAAGCCCTTTAACTGTACAGAATCAGCAAAACTCTTGAATGTTATTTTATAGAAAATAAATCTTTCAAAGTTGAAATAAAAGTTAAAGAAAAATTAAAATTATTATTATTATTATATTTTTACTTTAATATTGCATATTTTCAGAATACTTGAAAAATAGGTTAATGAAAATCTTTGAATAATATAAAACTATTTGCTTTTAAACTTAAAAGAGAGTAAATTCTACAATTTTAGAAATTCATCTATTTCAAAATAATAAATAAAACTTTTAATACAAACTTTTTCTTTAAATGTTAGTTCTATTAAAAATTGTTTCTGAAATAATTTTTTTTAAAATGGTGTTTGCAGAATTGCGCTAATTTTGCAACATCCAAAAATTGTAAATAAAATTATATTTACAATAATTGAAAAAATCTATAAATATATTAAAAAAAAAAACAAAAAAATAATATTTGAAAATATTCGAAAAAAACAAAACAAAAAATAAACAAAGCAATACAAAAACTTCGTCATCGATATGTTATTCGGATAACAGAAAAGAAAATTTGATATTCTGTATCTCTTGATATCTAATAAACTTTCCATCATAAAGGAAGCACATGAGAGAATAGCCCCAAGAAAAATATATCCAGTAATTTTCAAAAAGTAAGTTTCCGTTCCTGAATCGCTCCATCTATGAGAAATTTTTTTGTCCACCTGCACACGGTTTCAATACACATTTATCTTTACTATGGTGGGTACGTGACAAAAAATACTGGACCCTGAAGCCACTCTGAAAACATGGTTCTCTCTCTCTCTCTCAAGTGAACGAAAAACAACCTTTTTTATTATTGAATTTTTGTTTGTTCCATTTTCATGATTACCTCCTTACTCAAGTACGTGTCCAGAACTGAATTTTTGTTTTCTTCTTACCCACCAGGGAGGAGGCTTTTTGGCTTCAACCAGGACCATAGAAGTTTAATGCCACTAATGTCGGCGGCCATCCTACCATCTGCATAAAGCCATGGTCCAATCTGTGGAGCTAGCCTTGGATCCAGACGCGGATCCCACGAGAGTGCGGTCCCCTGCGATAGATGGCGCTGTTCATCGCACTCAGCACGTGCATCAACACTTGCATCATCGCCCTGATGGCATGGTCAGCAAGATACCTATGAGATCTCTGAATGGATTGGGTGGAAATGTTTTATCTCGTGCCGGTCACTTCGGGGAATACGAAGTGCAAAACACTGAAGCTCTTGATGGAAGCCTTATCTGCGATGACCCCTTGAGGTACTGATGCAGTTATTTTATTAATATTTAAATATATGTTTAAATAAAAATTTAATCTGTTTTAAAATTATATAGATTTTAGATGGTTATGAAGCATTTGATTGAATAAAATTATAGGGAACTTGGGAAAAAAAGAAGAAAAAAAAATTCTGTAAATCTACGTAAACATTAGAAAATAAACTTAATCAACGTTATTCAGTCAATTTATATATTGCTACGTAAATTAAAAAAAAAAATAATTGCAAAGGAAATTTTCATTTAATAAATATACATGTAAATCTGTTTCAAAAACTAAATTGTTTTTTGACGATTGTGAAGCATTGTTGGGACAAAATTATGCCGCACTTGAGTCAAGGAGAAAAACAAAATATGTAAATCTATGTAAACCTTAGAAACGGTAAATAAGTAGATATGGTTTCATTTCAGATATTTAAACTTGCAATTTTTAAAAGAAAATTTACTTTAATTATTTATTTTTTTTAAAATTTACATAGCAATATATAAAATGGCTGAATACCGTTGATTAAGTTTTATTATATATTTGATTAAGTTTATTTTGAATGTTTACATAGATTTACAGAATTTTTTTCCTTTACTTACTCAAGTGAGGTATAATGCTATGTAAATTTAAAAAAATAAATAATTAAAAGGAAATTATCATTTAAAAACTATACATGCAATTTGTTTCAAAAACTAAATTGATTTTAGACTATCATGAAGCATTGTTGGGACAAAATTATACCTCATTTGAGTAAAGGAAAAAAAAAAAAATTGTAAATCTATGTAAACATTAGTAAATAAACTTAATCAACATTATTCAGCCATCTTATATATTACAATATAAATTTCAAAAAAAAAAATAATAATAATTGCGATGGAAATTTTTCATTTAAAAATACATACAAATTTAAATACCTAGAATTAAAACTAGACCGATTTATTTATTGTTTGTATAATGCAAATAGTTCTTTTTCTTCAGAAATTAAAAAAAATACCGTAAATCTGTGTAAACATTAGAAAATAAATTTAGCAATATATAAATTAGCTGAACAATGTAGATAATGTAAATTAAAAAAAAAATAAATAAATAATTGCAAAGGAAATTTTCATTTAAAAAAATATGCATACAAATTTAAATACCTGAAATAAAACCAAACCGATTTATCTATTGTTGTAAGATTCAAATAGTTATTTTTTGTGATCTCAGATTTTATTAACGGAATTTAAAAATAAAAAAAATAAAAACTGGATGTATAATTTTCGAAACCATTTTAAAAATATTATGTTGGATGATTCAAAGTTCTTATTGAATGGTTGTTATTCTTAGAAAAGTCAATGATCTAAAAAAAAAAAAAAAGTAGTTAAGTAGTTTATTTTAATTAAATTCATTCCGTTATTATTATTTTAACGTTATCTTTAATAACTATGAATCATTCAAACCAGTCTAGACAGAGCTTACAGCAAAAAATGTAAAACTGTAAAGAACTCAAGTTTATCTGCTAGGCGTTGACAACTAACTTAACAGCAATTTTTATTTTGCAATTTTAAAGTAATTTCTTCAACTAACTTAGCGCGTGACGTTGGCTGTTACGTTAAAAATATTTAAATTTATTTACAGTGGTACTGATTGAAAGATTTTTTATTTTCTTTATATATAGTCGATAATTGGAATTTATAAGAATCTTTTACATTTTTTAATTAAAGAAAAATAAATTATTTCAGATTTTTTTTTTTAAATAAAAGAATGAAGTTGAAAAAATTCCAAGTATACAATTAATATGCGCAGAAAATATAATATGCATCATGTGAATATTTTTTCAATATATTATTTTCCAAAATTATTATTGAATTTTTTTTTTTTTTTTTTTTTGAAAATTTTATTTTGCATAATATTAACTATTAAAAATGAAAAGCAATAATAATAATAATAATATTCATAACATAGATTTAAATATGTTTATATTGGAAATATTATTAACATATTAAAATTGCCATATTAAATTATTAATATTGGTATATTTAAATATTAAAATTTTATAGTAAATTATTAAGATTGGTGTACTAAAATATTAAATTTTTAAATAAATAAATAAATTAATTAAAAATTTTTTTATTAAATTATTAATATTGGTATACTAAAATATTAAAAATTTTATATTAAATTATTAATATTGGTATACTAAAATATTAAAAACATTTTATATTAAATTATTATTATTATTGGTATACTAAAATATTAAGATTAGTATATTAAAATAGTAAAAATTTTTATATTAAATTATTAAAAATGATTTTAAAAAATCAGAATTAACATTTTTTTAACAATTTTTCATTATACAAAAGTTAATACAATATAATATCTTTTTTTTTTTGCATCCGTATTATATGATTTATAAGCTATAATTTTTTTAATATATTATATAATGTAGATAATCTCCTTTTGCCCCTCAAAATATATGTTTAATTTACATATATTTTATAACTACTTTCATATTAAAAACAGAATTTCAACTGAGTTGCCTTTCATTCTCCTTCAAATATTACATTATTTTGATATACAAATTTTCATTTCACTGTATAATTTAGCATACACTTTTTTATTGGGAGAGAGCAGAAAAATATTTACATTCAACTTTTTTGAAACTGTATATATTTATTTGTAAATAAAAATCTGTTTTATTTTCCTTTGATTAGAAAAAAAAAAATGTAATAGGATTATAGTTATCGTAAACCAGTGTTATTATAAATAATTTTACATCAATATTATTTTATCCAAAATATTAAGAAATATTTTTGTTCCCATTAATGATTTTTTAAAAATTAATTATTTATGTTATATAAGAAAGGTAACAAGGAAGATTTTTTAAAAAAAAAATTTTTTTTTGGTTACTTTTTTTTTTTGCTCAGATAAATACGAATTTTATGTCAACGACTTAACTTTTAATCGTGCCCCGCAACGGTTTCTATCGCATTTCACGTTTATGATTTTTTTCCTCTTTATCTTGATGAATTCAAACGAAATAAAATAGTTTTGTTCTTTCTGTGAAGGATCGGAGATAAGTAGAGGTTATTATAAATGCCAATTTATGTAACTTTTCTATACTCGCATTGGAATGCTTACTGAATCAATGAAACATTACTTAATCCTTTAACATAATATCTCCATTATACCCACTATCTCGTGTTTACATCTTTCTTGGAACACCATGCGTTAACTCGTGCGAATTAAAACGAGTATTTCAGGCTATGTTGTATGGGTTAAAGCAAATTGATGTTAACTTGTGATATCTATATTTGACAACAGTCAATCTAAGGCAATCTCATGCTCTTTTTACAGATATTTGACTCGATGTCATTCAGTATCCAAACGATTAGGAATTTTATTTATTGCTTCTGAGCAATTGCATTAATTTTGTTATTTTTTCAAAATGTGTAACAGTAAAGACCCATTTAGTAGTAATAGCAGCGATAATTTAAAACCAATTATGAACTCTTGTGAATTCAAACTAGTGTTTCAGGCTGTGTTGTATATGGGGTAAGACAAATTGAATTATCTTGTGATATCATATCTGACAACAGTCATACTGAAGCAATTTCATGCTCTTTTTACAGACATTTGATCTGATGTTATTCAGTATTCAAAAAGATTGAGAATTTTATTTATTACTTCTGTGCTCTTTGCATAAATTTTTCAAAAGGAGTAACAGTAAAGACATATTTAATGATAATAAAAAACGCGATAATTAAAAACGAATTACGAACTCCTGTGAATTTAAACGAGTATTTCAGTCTATGCTGAAGACAAAGATTAGAATTCGGATACCCTAAAGATTGAGAATTTTATTTATTACTTGTGATCACTTGCATTAATTTTCCGTTCTTTTTCAAAATAAGTAACAGTAAAGACATATTTAGTAATAATCGTAGTGATACATCGTATTATGAGTTCAAAAGCTCTGGCGATGTATCAGATGATTATAGTTCTGACTTTAATCCGAATCTAATTTCGAATGGCTGAATTTATATTTAAATTGCTATAATTAAAAACAAATTAAACAGGACAAAATTTTCGTGATATTTTTTTTTTTTTGTTTAATAAAATAAATTGGTTTGAAAAAAAAAACTATATTTTAAAAAAATATCCGCTGAAAGATTAATTTAACAAAATGAATTCATCGAATTTCCCTTTATGTCTGTAAGCTAATCATCGTGGGCTTACTTGCAAAAGCGATAGTCTTAATGATTTTTTTCCATCCATTTAAGACATCATATTTTTTTTCTAATGTCCTGTACGACATTCCTTCCACTTATTGTGTTATTTAAGATGTCTGTTAAAGAACATAATGTATGAGAGCTTTTCATTTATGTATCATGTGCCACAATCATTAAATGGTTTGTACCAGTTTGCTTTATCTTCTTTATATCATGTCTAGAATTTCATAATGTAATCTTTGACATTGCCATATGATCATGATATGGATCTGCTTAATTAGCATACAGACTTACGAAGTGAATCAAGTTAACGAGCAGCATCTGTCAGGCAAATACCTCATGACTGAACAATCGTAACTTAATGAATTTATGACTGGTGTTTTGTTTTTATAATTTTATAATTTAAAATCTAAAAGTTTAACTGTTGTTAAATAGGTTTTTTCACAACATTATTTATTGCAAAAAATAATTTCAAAAGCTTAGGACTGAATAAATACTTAATTATCGATTGTCTTAATAAAAGAGATTCATTTGTGTGTGTGTGTTAAAATGGGATTTTTAACACTTACAATAGTTAATAAGAGTTTTGAAATTAAGAATAAAACATTAAATATATATAAAGAGAGTTTTTGAAACATAATTTCCTCATAGGAAATTATGTTTTCCTATGAGCATGCGCGCTAGGGAGAAAAAGCTAACGGACGTCCTACGGTAACTAACGTACGGTATGCAAAAACTCTAATATTAATATAAACATAAATTGAAATAAAAGAATAAAAACATTATTTTTTTATTATTTTCATCCCCAAAATCTTTAACTTCAAGGTCATGGCTTCGCATTTGAATAACTAACCATGCCTGTATGCCAATAACTATTTATACTTGTCATTTATTTATAAAATTGATATAAAAAATTATTTAAAAGTAATTATTTATAAGATTATAAAATTGTTATAAAAAATTATTTATAAACAATTATTTATAAAATTTATAAAATTATTATACAAATTATTTAAAAATAATCATTTATGAAATTTATAAAATTATTATAAAAATTAATTATAAATAATCCTTTCTAAAATTTCTAAAATTATTATAAAAATATTTATAAATAAATATTTATAAAAATTTATAAATTTTTTTAATTTATGAATTATTTATAAAAAATTTTTTAAAAAATACCTAGAATTGAATAAAATATAGAAAAAAATTTTGATCGGAAAATTCTTCTGAAAAGGTTTATTAATAAATAAACATTGATGATATATAACATCAAAAATTGAGTTTAAATGGCAGAAAATTCGTATAGTTCTCATTTCAATTAAAAGTTATTATTATGACGTAGTTACTTTAACTTACAGATATACGAGTATATTAGAAGAATTATCTTAAATTAATATCAAAAAAATTAATTTTATTTTGATATATCTAATTTATGGTTTACTGTAAGGAATTTTTATGAATATATAAATATGAATACTACACTTATAATTATCAATTAAAAGTTATCGGATATTAGATGAGTTTTTGATTTAATATTTATATAAACATGGCATTGAATCTAAATAAAAATTGTATACGGCCAATTCTAAGTTTTATTCACACTTAATTTTATATAAATAATTTTTCCATGAAAAATAAATATTAAAAAATGTTTTGTAACAATAAAATGTTACATATTGTACAGATTGCCTATGTTACAGTATAAAATGGGTTAAATGAGAAGAAATTTGATTTTGTTAAAGTTTATGTAGTTAAAATTTACCTAGCATAATGATAAAAATTTTATTGTATATGATGCAGGGTTGCTTCTATTCAAATTTGCAAATTTTTTATTCTTAGAATTTCTTTTTTTGCTTTGAGAAATTTTGAAATTTTTTCTATCGTCTAATTATGAAAATACGTTTTTCGCCTTTTTTTATAATACGAAATTTTTTTTGATAAATTTGAATTTAAAATAACATGTATTATTAACGTCAATATTTTCACATAAAATTCGTTGTCGAATTACTTTTTGGAGAGTGATAATACGATTATAAATTATAATATTAGTATTTTAAATATTTACTGATTAAAATGAAAGCATGGTTATAAGGTTGAAATATCACTTTTTATGATGTTTTAATATATATTTAATTGATAAATTTATCAATAATTAAATCTTGTTAATTTAAATAAAAATTTATTATTATAGTATTTTTAATTGAAGTAATTATTTAAAATTAAAAAGTAATTAAAATTTTTATTCAAAATACATCACTTACTTCGGATAATATTTAACAAAATTCTTTAATTATCAGTATCATATGAATTTGAATAAAACATGTCAAACTCTGCTGTCCGTAAGTTTCGCATTGACATGAGCTGCCATCTATTGCGAAAGTGTATAACTAATTAACAATTCTTTCAAATGCATTTTTTGGGGGCCCGGATGGATTTGATTTTCTATGAATTATTAAAATATTATGCGAAACAACACACATCTAGTAAAAAGATCTCTATTCAATAAATTTTTTAAAAGCCAGAGTTTTTTCATTAAGCTTTATTGGAAATTTTATCGATTTCTAAATCAATAATGATTAATTAATACAGTTGAGCAACAAATAAGAATGGTTGCTATGTATTAATTCAATCTATGTAAATTTATATTTATTAATATTGATATCTTTTATGTTTTGCGAATATTGTTATAAACAATTTTCTTTTCAAATCATATTTGTGGAAAGAAATCAATATGTTGAAAATATACAAATAATCAACATTAATGATTTGTTATGGTTTGAATAACAATCGCTTCAAATTTCAATACACTCAAGTTTATTATTTGTTATAGTTCACTAATATTTTCTCAAATATATTTAAATATATATTAGCATAAATATATTCATGTAAAGCAAGTATATTTACATATACGTATGTGTTTTGCATAAATGTGTTTACACTAATAAAATTGATTCGAAATACTTATTTTGAATAAAACATCTTTGTTTTTCAATACAAATCATTATAAAGGCACTAACATTTTGTATTTTAGGAAAAGTTTTGTACTTTAAGTTTTTCGCTGTAAGAATAGTATAATCAAATGACTGTTTTATTTAGGAAATTCGCCTTTTGAACACATCTTCTTTAAAAAGTAATTATTATTTACCAATGTTTAAATGATTTTAATTTTTTATATAAAATATTCTATATCTGTAAACAATGAATGAATTTTCATTTTATTTTATGCAACTTTTCTTGTTGTTATAAATTATTTTTCATTTTAAAAGTTTACTTAAATCTCAGATTCAGGAGATCATATCAGGTTTTTCTTATGAAAAATTATTATGTTTATGACCATTAAAATTTTCTGACAATGTTAAATTTTTTAACCTTGGGTAAAATCTTTTCATTATCCAAAAAATTATGTGCAATGTTAAAATAATTAAAAATTGGATTTATTTATACTATATATATAAATATTTCGTGATTTGTTTACCTCTTTCGCTTTCTTTTTTTTTTTTTTTTTTTTTTGCCAAAATTTGCCTCTCTCTGAAAATTTTGTTAAAAAAGGTGCAAAATGCATCATATTATAAATTTTCTGTAGCTACTCTTGAATGATTTTAAAAACTCATTGTAATATTACTTGAATTTAATTTAGATAAGTTTATATTTAAAATAGGTAAATTTTATTTTGAAGAATTAAAATTTTACTTTTGCAATGCCGATTATTTTTATTTAAAAGTATTTCGTATACTATCTATCTACATAAAAATGCATGATCCTGCAATCTAATATTTTTATATCAGAAAAATAATTTAAATAGTTAAAAGTCATTAAATAAAAATAATAAAACGTTAAGAAAGTTTTATGCTAGTCAAAGCGCGTTTAAGAATTTTAAAATTCGCTTTTATTTTATTTTAAAATTGAATTTTTTACTTTCATTTTTCTTTTTAATTTTTATTCATATTCACAATTATCTTTCGTAATTGATTATTTTAATTTTTTAAAATAGTGTTCTATTTATGTATATTTAATATCAATATATGTAATATAAAGTAAAAAGTCTAAAATAATTTTAGTTTGTAAAATGTTTTCATAAAAAATTTATTTAAAGTTAAAAATTATATTGGCTTTAATTTTTCAGATATTTACTTTTTTAAGTTAAATATAGATTAATTTTTATTTAATTCTATCCGAAAGACAATGTAAAAAAAAAAAAAAAATTAAATCCATTTTACTTTCTTTTTTTTGTTAAATTAAGTTACAGTATAAACATATGTATTCCATTTCCGTCTATGTTTTATTTTATTATCACTATTTTTTTCACTAAATGTGGAATTCTATAAATCAAAAAGGAAAACTTTTCTCAAAAAACGTGTTAATTCAATTCAAATCTCTTGCTTTTCATGCTAACACATTCATCCAGCTTTATTTTTCGCATTATAGAAGCAAACAGGCACGAAAACAAATAGCTTTTCCATTCCTCCTCGATATCTGTAATCGACCATTTACTGGTGGGGAACTCAAAACCGCTGGAAGAATAACAAAGCTTCCTTTCAGTGTGACTTGAGAAATATGCAAATGAGACCAAGGCTTCCGTATGACTTCTAGATCTGTATTGAACACCCCGATGCATTCTCTGGGGTCGAAGAGACGGAAACAGATGTTCCTTGACGTTCCTCGACGACCCCGGGGTGTAGGGGGTGGGTGGCATAGATCGACTGCCAGTTTCATGGTCCTGAATCTTTTTTTTCCTCTCCTCTCTCACTCACGCCATGCATTGCCTCTATGTCACTTGATGTACGCTACTGACATTTTTCTGATGGTATCGCATATACATTGTTCCCCGGCAGAAAGTATTTGCAAACTTGCAAGGAGTCATCTATAGTTCAGCAGATTCAGGGGGTAAGAAATATTGTATCTTAGGAAGGATGGCAATTTTCTCCTGGAGATTGCAGTACTCGAGCAGGAAAAAGCAGGGGTTTAAGAAAATCCATCTACTTATTTTGCATTTCGTTCCTTTAAAAACGGGAATCGACTTTCATTTTCTCATTCTTCGCGTACGATGAATGAACTTTACTTTTTCAATTTTAATAAAAAGTTTGATGTATTGTTGCAATAGTCACTCTTTATTAAGTATAGTAATGACCTGCTTTCAAAACAAACTCTGTCTGAACTAGTTAAAAAGTATTATATGCACATAAAAATTATTATTATATAAAATATTATAAATAAAAATTATTATTTTATAATAAAAAATTATTGTTATAGATAATATTATAAATATAATTTTTGTAATATAATAATGATTTTTTTAATAATATTATGTATAATAATCTTTTTTTATTATATACTAATAATTTTTATTTATAATATATATAATAATTTTTTTATTATATTTAATATTATAAAAAATTATTATTATTTATAATACTATCACAAAATTATTAGTTACCTAAAGTATTTCGAAATAGAATTTTTCAAAAATTTTTTTTTTTAAATTTCATGCATTGTAATGAAATTCTAGATAGAAAAATTGTGTTTCGTTCATTTAGATATTCAGTTAATATGCAAAATTATAAATGAAAATTTGTGTTATTTTTGTGTATTCCTTTATGTTTTCGGTACTTTTTATTACAACCACAATTTTGATTAGCAATAAATGTTATCTTTTAAATTAAAAATTGTTTAACACAAATTTTTTAACTGCTCAAAATCCCAAATAATCACTTCATGTTCCACAATGTATTTATGCTATGTTATCCTCATGTTCGTGTTATTGTTACACGATATTTATGATACACAAAAATTAATACATCCTATTAATTAAAATATTAATTAAACCTTTAATTCTTCTTCTTATTATTATTATACACATATTATTTTTAAATATTAATTAGATCCTTTTTTACCTCAATTCCCTTTTCCAAAAATCTTTTGATTTAAAAAAATTACTGAAAAGATATATTAAATTACTTTATCATTAACAAAATGCATGTTATTGACTTTTAAAAAGAATATTCTTACAGAAAATATTATTAAAAATGAATTCTTTTTAAGTGCCATTATTAAGAATATGTATCTTTATATTATTTGTTGAGGTTTATATATTATCGCTTATATATTATTTGTTTACCTTAACTTGATTTATTTATGTTTATTTTTTTAATAAAACGTAAGTTATTTATTAAACCTCCTTATGGTATGGTACACACCTTATTCTTATGCTACTCGTCTCCTGTCTGCCCTCACCATGGAAATTGATGATGCCTTTGAAGCCTTCCCTTAATAGCGAGAAGATAGAATGGGGCTGAGCCGGTGGAGAAGGTGGGGGAGTGAGAACTGTACCGCCCCATTGCATTCCCATACAATCCGAAGCACATTGACTCATGGTCCAGGGGTTTATAGCGCGCATGACTCCTGTCATGCAGAAATTTGCTGAGCTGATATTATTGTGGATAGTGTTGGTGTTTGTAAATTATCAAGTGGTGGGGATTTTAAAACATGCCCTCTTCCTTTTCGCAAATACTGCTGAAAATATTTACAATGGCCATTGAAGAAATTTGTTGGTGAATTTATAAAACAGTCAATACCATTAATCTTCATAAGATGATTATTTGCATTACGAAAGTAATTTTAGCTTGAAAAATTCATAGTACTCAATTTAAATTACATTGAATTAGTTAAAATAATGCAAGAAAATCATGTGGTTTTAAAAACGTCCTCACTCTTTCTTAGAATGCTGCTGAAAATATTTACAATGGCCACTGAGAAAAGTTTTGGTGAATTTATAAAACAGCCAATATTGTTAATTCTCATTAAGACGGTTATTTGTTTTGCGGAAGTAATTTTTTGCAACAGCTTGAAAAAATCCGTAGTACTCAATTTAAATTACATTGAATCAGTTTAAAAATGTAAAAAAACCATGTAACGTAACCAGTTCTTTTGAAATTTATATATTGATTATATTATCGATTATTATTATATATCCTTTCCCAAATACTGCTGAAGATATATACAATACCCACTGAAGAAATTTTGGTGAATTTATAAAACAGCCAACACCATTAATCCTCATAAGATGGTTATTTGTTTTGACGAAGTAATTTTTGCAGCAGCTTGAAAAAAACGTAGTACTCAATTTAAATTACATTGAATCAGTTAAAATAATGTAAAAATCATGTAAAGTAACCAGTTCTTTAGAAATTCATATATCGATTATTATTATATATCCTTTCCCAAATATTGTTAAAAATGTATACAATACCCACTGAAGAAATTTTTTGGTTAATGCATAAAACAGCCAATACCATTAATCCTCAAAAGGTGTTTATTTGTTTTAAACAATTTAAATTATATTGAAGCAATTTTCATGTAACGCCAGTTCTTTAACTTCAAAACATCCATAGTATACAATTTAAATTATATTGAAATAGTTATAATAATATATAGATGAAATTATAATAGTATTGAAATAGTTATAATATTTCTTTAATAGTTATAATAATATATTGAAATATTAAAATAAATAATGTAAGAAACCATGTAACGTAACCAATATCCTTTAGAAATTCCGTATATATGGATTATTTTTGTATATTCTTTCCCAAATACTGCTGACAATATATACAATACCCACCGAAGAAACTTGTTGGTGATTTTATAAAACAGCCAATACCATTAATCCTCAAAAGATGGTTATCTGTTTTGCTGAAGTAATTTTTGCAAAATCCATAGTACTCAATTTAAATTACATCGAATCAGTTAAAATAATGTAAGAAAACCATGTAACGTAACTTTCTTTAGAAATTCATATATATCGATTATTATTATATATCCTTTCCTAAATACTGCTGAAAATATATACAATACCCACTGAAGAAATTTGTTGGTGAATTTTATAAAACGGCCAATGCCATTAATCCTTATAAGATGGCTATTTGTTTCTAAGAAGTAATTTTTGCAGCAGCTTGAAAAATTTAAAGTTGTACTCAATTTAAATTACATTGAATCAGTTAAAATAATGTAAGAAAACCATGTAACGTAACCAGTTCTTTAGAAATTCATTATTTTATTCTCATGTTAAAGTGGTGAGTAAAATGAGGAAGTCTGTTGATAGATGCCAAGATTAGTGTTTCCCAGCTTTAGGTAAATGAACCACTTGATGCTTTAAAAACTGGTCTAAAACATGCTTAAATGTTTAGATGAAATAGGATATTGTATTGGATGGGATTAAACTTTGTATTTGTTTGAAAACTGTCATTACTCATCTGCAATCACGTTCATTGTTTATTCCCTGTTTGTTGTTAAGGTAAACCATTAATTTTTTTTTCATCTGAGCATTGAATGCTTAGTTATTTACTAAATTTGCTCGTTTGCATGTTGTTTAGGATAAAATGTTAAAATTGGTTATTTTAAAATTCCAAACAATAAGGTGAATAATTTTGAATGTAAATTTAATATAGTTCAATTTATAAGAAAATTAATTTCTTTAAATAAATACGAAATATAAAAAAAAAAAAAAAAAATCTTTTTAATATAAAATAAAGTGCTATAAAATTATTTAAAGATTTTTATTATTTATTATTTTATGTTTCACTTTATTTAAAAATTAAATAAAGTGAAACATGTTAAATTAATGCTTATAATACAGTATCCATAATAAAGAAAAGTAACAATAATAAATAAAAGAACAGGTTTAAAAGTAAAGAACTCGGCAATTTTTAAAGATGTTTACAATGAATTTCCTTTCAAGTTAAAATTTTTGCGTGAACCTTCTCTTGCATGAGATGCACAAAATATTTATGTGAAAACAGTGTTTCATGCATGTGATTAGGTTTTTCTTAAAGGTAAATATAAATATTATTCAATACATAAACTTAAATAAATATTTTTATATTGGATCTAAATTTTCCTACCCATCATGACCTACGTATACATTGAACTTTTCAAGTTATAATTTTACAGAACATAATGTTTGATTATGATTTGAACCTTAACTCAAAAACATGAGAAGATGTTGATAATCTGGGAAAGAAATTCTTAAAAGCTATATTTGGACCTATCAGAGAGGCTGATGTTTGGAGGAGGCGATACAACCATGGAATTGCTAAATTGTTGGATTGAAAAGGATATCATAAATTATATAAAATCAAAGAGAACTCAATGACTACTACTACTACTACTACCACCACATTAATGTGCCTAGAACTCAGTTTCCCCATTACAGTTCGTGTATAATGTAGGTAAGAAGTCTGATTGGACTCTGTGATGCTCTACGGTTATATGAGACCTGGACCTACGGCTTAAAAGGGATTCCGAACCACTACAAACATCAATGGCATCACCTTGACTCGAACCCAAAACTTGTGGTACCGAGCGCTAGGCGCCAGCCACTCGGCCACCAAGCCCCGAATTTAATGGTTAGGGGCATATAGAGAGAATGGACGATAGCAGAGGCACAAAGAAGATTTTCGAGGAGAAGTGCCAGGGCCAAAAGAAAAAAAGAGATGGATTGAGGAAGTGGAAAAGAATCTGCAGAACCTAAAGATCACAAATTGAATACCAAATCTCGAGATAGACGATTGTGAACTTGTAATGTTAGGGAGGCCATGGACCAACATGGACTGTAGTGTCAGGGAGTTAGTTAATGTTTGGTTATAAATATTCGATTTTTAAAGATTTCAAAATATAATGATTTTATATTTGAAATTTAAAATTTAATTTTTTTTTTATTACCATATTGTAATTATAATTTTTTACTTATATATTTAAACCTGTGGAAATTCAGTTAAAAAAATAAGGATTATTATATGAGCTATATATTAAAAAGATATAAAACATATTTTTCTCTCTCGACTTTAAAAAAAAAAAAAAAAATCCACGTACTAATTATTCTGGGATAAGGGTGATTAAAATTAACATTGTATTATCTTTTAATGGCCTGAGTAAAAAAAAAAAAAAAAAAAAAATGATGGGAATTTGTTTCTTTTTTAAAAATCGATAACGCATCATGTTACGGTGGAGGGGAAAAAAAAGGGAAAAAACTTTGTACGAAATGAGTGAAGCCTGCGTCTAGCGAGTCGCTTGGGTATCAAGGGAACCAATGAAAATTGAAATATGACTCTCGAAGCCATAAATTGCGAGAGGGGGCATTATTAGGTCTCCGCGCTTATTTAAGTATGATTTACGGTAATGCGTGCCGGACAAGCCAAATTATAGAGGCACGCTCAAGCGTACATCTCTAAACTGTTAGAAAATGTCTACACTTTATCCGTTACCATACATGATTAGAATTTATACTGTTTCTGACTCTTGGCTCACTAGATAATGATGGGTTATTGATTTGACTTTAATAATCTGATCGTCGGATATTTAACACGTAAGAGTAATGGATGCTATATTACGTAAAAATATTATGGTTTAAATGATATTTGAAACTACTGTTGCCCTTTCAAGAATATACGAAATTAAAGAAATATCGATTAAGTATATTGTATCGATAAATATTTGAATTTCATTATAATTTTTTGATTAACACGTTTTCTGTCGAAATTAAAAATACTAATTTTTAATTTTTGTATGTGTATGAAATGTACAGTTAGTTTTTTAAAAAGTTTTGAAATTTAGTTATTAAGTTATTAATGATGCTTAAATAAATTTAAAAGAACACAAGCACAAGTAATCATTATAAATTACAGATACATTAGTAATATCGTTTCATAAATTGTCTTTACAAATAGTTAAAATTTTTCATGATAGTTTATCGATTACAAATATCGATTAAGTATTTTGTATCGATAAATATTTGAATGTGTTAATCCAAAAAAAAATTAATAGTTTTTATTTTTTTTTTTGTGTATGAAAAATGTATAGAAATTTTTTAAAAGTTTTAAAATTTAGTTAAATTATTAATGATGCATAAATAAATTTTTTTTATTTATTACGGAGCACACATACAAATAATTATTATAAATTACAGATATTTTAGTATTATCGTTTCATAAAGTGTCTTTTACGAATAATTGAAAAAATTTCTCATGGCAGTTTATCGATTGCAAATATTGGTTAAGTATTTTGTATCGATAAATATTTGAATTTTCATTTATAATTTTTACTTTCAATAGAAAATATATGTTAATCAAAAAATTATAGGCTTTAATTACATTTTTTTTTGTATGAAATTTATAGAAATTTGTAGAAGTTTTGAAATTTAATTAAGTTATGAATGATGCTTAAATAAATTTTAAAAATACTACGATGCCACACACACAAATAATTATTATACTTACAGATATTTTAGTAGCATCGTTTCACAAATTGTCGTTTACAAATAGTTAAACAAAATTTCTCATGATAGTTTTAGTATATTTTTATTATTTCTTATATAAAATTCATATTCAGTGATTTGTTTAATTTTTGTAATTTTATAGATCTTCAAAAGAAATATAATTTGTGGGAGACAATCTTGATATTTGAAATGTATCTCATTTTTACAAAGATGAAAACAAATCAGTGAATGTCATGGAATGAGAAAAGCCAACACACCATTGTTATACATTGTTTATACAAGTTCTTCTCTCCACACACAGCAAAAAACAATATTGCCAAGTATATGCATTTGAATTTTAAGAGATGTCCATTTTAGTCTCTTTGATTACATGTATCATTATTTCCAACCACATAGATAAACAATACCGGCATACGTAATAACTTATCCCCTTTCAACTATTAATATGTACGTGCTGTTTGAGAACCCTTACCATCCATTTGTCCGTTTATAATCTGATTTTGAATCGAGGACCCTTTTTGAATGCTATGACAAGATGAGGTTAACATCCAACTTAAGTTTTGATGTTGAAGGTTAAATGTAAAGTATCTGTTTCAAGAGTTAAAAACAAATCTTCTGTATCTTATATTTGAATGCACTTGTCTTTTTCACAGTCAATTTTTCACCACTAATCGTTGGAACTAGTAGTTTGCACGTACCGAATTAGACTGTAATCATACTTTTTATCAGATGAGAATTGAAAACAGAATTGGTTTGATGTCTTCATTTCGATTGCAATTGTCCTTTTATGGTAATAAGTCTCTTTGTTTTACGTGGCTTAAGAGAACTCGGGGGCTTTATAAGATTCCGATATATAAAGACCAACTTCCTTTGCGTGTGCATTATTTCTTTAATGCAGTTTCTAAATTAGTTGCTCACTGTTTTCCCAAGAATATATTGTCACGATATTAATTCTTAAATAAATCTTTGATTAATGATGTTATTTTACCATGAATAGAATTAAAATTGTAGGTACATTAAATGATGTAGATCCATAGGAATATGAAATATGGCACTGCCATCGTAATTTTTTACTTAAATTCAAAATGAGACCTACTGGTTTTGATGAATTTTGTTCAAAAATATTTTACATGTATGAAAAGTTTGTAAATAATAAGGAGGCAAATGTTTATTTAAAACTAATTCAAAACAATATTTCATCAAGAATTTTGAAAATGGAAAATAAAAACTTATGGTGTTTATCTAAATCACTATAAGATTTATTTTCCACTCAAAAGTTTTGATGAAATCAAAGTTTTTCAAAAAGTTATATACTGGTGTATCTTTAAAAATTATCTGTAATTATAATATTATGCAGAGGTGTATGGTCGGTCAACAAACTTTAATCTTTACTATCGGATCTGAAAACAATTTGTGAAATAAATTTAATGAGATCTTGTACCTATAAAAACAGTTTTTCATAACAAAGTATTTTTATAAAGGTGTAATATTTGCACAAACATAAAATACATTTCCGTGCTCTTAAATTTGCTTACAAAGAATACATATATCCTACAAAATTAACAATACTAAATTAATAGGTACCAAAGTATTATAGAATAGCTTAATACAAACTAAAGAATATTGTACATTTTAAGCACAAAATTATATATTTGTAATAAGTTAAATCTTATTAAAAATAAAATAGTTCGATAAAAAACTTTTTCATTGTTGATCTATAATGATGATGAATGAAGTGGT
Organism: Caerostris extrusa; assembly: GCA_021605095.1. Classification (NCBI taxonomy): domain Eukaryota; kingdom Metazoa; phylum Arthropoda; class Arachnida; order Araneae; family Araneidae; genus Caerostris; species Caerostris extrusa. The sequence continues at coordinate 221,325 of BPLR01005157.1, read as the reverse complement.
ATTTGTGAAGCAACAAGGACTATAATCCCCTAATCACTATATATGAACAGTTAGTTTTCCTTATTATTATTATTTTTTTTAATATGTCACTTTCTACGATCGTGTTAGACCGGGACCTAGGTTTAAAGTTTCTCCATGGCACCGCCGGGAAACCCGAAACCTGTTACCGAGAGCCAGCGCTTAGCCACTCGGCCATTCAGGCCCTTGATCTATAATAGCTTTTTGTATATTTCAGGCCTAAGAAAAGTTCTAAAAGTACTTTGCATGCTGCTAAAGCAGTTCTGCAAAGCTGTTTTTGCACTGGTTTGTATTATTGAAGAATTCAAATTAAATTACCCTTTAAAATACATTTTTACAATAACTCCCAAAATTTTAGAAATAAATTATTTTTATGGAAGATATTTAAATCGACTCCTTGCTCACGACTTTTGACTCCGACTCCCCAGGTGGGGCATTATATACCTTTAAAGCTATTCGAACTAAATTTTAACTAATTTAATTAGCGCAATTAAATGTTGTTTATATTTTGCAAAAAGAAATTAAATGATCGTATATCTTAGTACACAATTTAAAGATAATTAGGATTTGTGGTCATAATGTATTAAATGTTGTAATTTTACATAATTAGAGTAAATCCTATAAAATTGATGAACGATAACAAAAGTTTATTAAATTTATACTTTTGAAATCATTTCAGGAAAACATGATAATTATCGCATCGATCATTTCACAGATTTCGAATTCTGATTTGTTTGAATGTAATAGAATTACTCGCACAGATGATTAAATTGATATTAAAGCTGCGGTCAAGTTAAATCAGCTCCATGGCCACATTTGAAGCATTTGATATGAAATTGAATTGATAATTTAGAAACAAATCACACATTTTCCACCGATTTCTAAAGACAATTCCTACCGAATTACAATAATTTTCGCCCAATTGAGGGAACACAACACAAACGCGATGCACATGAATAGTTTACGCAGTCCTTTCCGCATCCCATGTCAAACAAATTACGTCGGTGGCCGATTCCGTTTCAACCACTGATTAAACTTTTAACCTTACACCAGTAGCCACAAACCAATGGCGTCCGCTGTGCTTGTTTGTAGACCCATGTTGAACCGGCAGAGCTTCTATATGTATCAACCCAATCAGCTGACTACGTAATAAAGGGAAAACTAATTGCTCCGACTTCAGCTGCCTGGAGGGGGTAGGGGGTGGAGGGGAGATCAGCAGTCAACTGCTGCCAACCTGTTCGGCAAAGATGGTGTAGTTCTTGGGGGTAGGGGAGGGTATACCAGAGAAATCGGGTTACTGGTCGAAATTCTGATTTAATCAATTCTCTAAATTACCCCGATTCTTGCTGGCGGCATCGCAGTGATGAAGTTTATCTCAAAGTGAACAGTCCGCAGATCATTATGTAATGCATTCGAAAAGGCATGGTTCGGCACTTATTTGTAGTTAGCATATATTTGGAACGGATATCCCCTCACTGTATTCCATTCGAACATCTTTCTTTTTTTTTTTCGAGTACGATTTAGTTTACTGATTTGAATAGTTGAAAAATTTGAAAACCATGAAAGTGTTTTTGAAAGTTTGTTGATTGTGCTGTGATTTTCCATATTCAAAGTGATTTATTTTTATTATTTAATTAATCTTTCTTTATTCTCAGCATGGTAAGTATGAAATACTTAGTTACTTTATAATTCTGTGTATTGTTCTATGCTATTTTTTTTTTTTTTTTGGTTTTTCGCTCTACGGTTATTTTGAGCACACATTAGGCTAATTAGACCGGGATCTGACCGTTTAAATGTGGATTCGAACTACTCACAAACATCTATGCTACCACCAAAATTCGAACCTGAAGCCTGTGGTACAAAAGGCCAGAGCGCTAGCCAATTATTTGTCCATCAGGCTGTCTTTTGTTTTGGAAAGTAATTACTGTTTAAGCCGATATATAAGCTGAGATTTTTAGAATTTTTACTAAAGCACAAGATTGCAGAGTTCAGCTTATATATGCAGCTGCTAATCTTGGAAAAAACTGTAGGTACTTTTCCGTTAGCCGAGCGCAATCAATATATCGCTAAATAGTTTAGCGATTATAGTTATATTCTTTAGTTAAGGAAAATTTATAAATTGAAATAAGTTGTTCGTTTTATTAAAATAAGTTGTTCGTTTTATTAAAATAAGTTGTTTTATTTCTAAAATTTTTTGTATTCTAGTTTGTTGTGTCGTCGCCAAAGTGAAATAACTGTTGTTAGCAAAATTTGCATATGACAAACGGAAATTTACCAAATTGTACACTAGAAATAAGAAAAGAATAACTTTATATCTTTAATTTACTTTTTTTTTTTTTGGATGTTTTGAACTCAACCTTTATGAAAAAAAAAAAAAAAAATCATATAATGGTGAGTCTCCTGGTGACGTTTAAACACTGTAGGGATTTTTTCATTTCGACTTATATACGAGTTTTGAGCTTGGGTAAATTATTTGAAGAAAAATGCACTGTCAACTCATACGCGAATCGGCTTATATTCAGAAATGTATGGTACCTTCTTCTTTTCTCAAACTTTGAGCAGAAATTCGTATCCTGATTTTTAATGTTAACAGTAGGAAATATTAAAGAAGACAACAAAATAAACGTTGAAACTAATTAATTGTGTTGTAAGTTTCCTTATTCATTATTATTCTTATTATTGAGTTATTTTAATAAATTTAACTAAAAATTTTAAATTATTATTAAAAATATAAAAGATAATAAAATTTCAAACGTCTTGTCTTTCAATTGTCTTAATTTCAATTGTTTATATATTGAAGAAGAATTATAAATCGAAAATTGTTCTTGAATATTAGTAGTTACTATAACTTTTCCCCATTATAATGTTTTTTATTGTTTTACTAATACTAATGTTTTCATTATTTTGATAATACTAATGTTTTTCATTATTTAGCTCTAATACTAATATTTTCATTATTTAGCTCTAATACTAATGCTTTTCATTATTTAGCACTAATGCTAATGCTTTTCATTATTTAGCTCTAATACTAACGTTTTCATTATTTAGTTAATACTAATGTTTTTCATTATTTAGTTAATACTAATGTTTTTCATTATTTAGTTAATACTAATGTTTTTCATTATTTAGCTAATACGTCTAAGGAATTGTTTAAAAAAAGATGCATATAAAGTAGTTCAACTTATAGATTTATATGTTAAATTATGCATATCCTTTTTACGTCAAACATTATCTTGGAAAAGAATGCCCCTCACTGCATTTTATTCGAACATTTTCCAAATTATACGGCAAAGTAAAATTCTTTAATATAATAGTTTGAATAGTTTAGTTAAGAAGGAATTCAAAACAGTCAAGTTTTTCAAAGTTTAATACGATTTTATACTCGATATTCATTATTTTTTCAACATAAAATTAGCATTTTTATTGAAATTTCTCAAGATATCAGATATCGAACAGTTTAATTATTGTTAAAAATGTAAAATAAACTACTATTACGGAAAATTATTGTACAACATACTATTAAAAATAACAATAAAATGTAGGAATTTATACCACTAACTAAAAATTCAAAAGAATTGATACGTCAAATAATATGAATTTTATAATTTTCTCCTACACACTCAATTCTATAGTTTTTTTCATACTAAATAATTTATATATTCTGCGCTTTTGATGAATATGAATTTAATTTAAACCATAATTTTCATTAAAGATGAAATATTTTAAAATGTTAGTTGTATGATTGGGCCTGATGGCTGAGTGACTATCGCTCTAGTCCTCGGTACCACAGGTTTCCGATACGATCCCGATGGTGCTATGGCTGCTTGTAGCTCTTCTGAATCCACTTTAAATCGTAGGTCCCTATCTAATATGATTGCTGTGCGTAGGGCTGACAACACTCCCTCGTAAAAACAAAACATCTCCTGTCTCGAAATCCACCAACAGACAGACTTCTTTGGCCCACCATGGTATGTTGCCCCAATGAAGATAAAGAAATACATTTTTGCCAATTTTATCATTTATAATTAATAATTTATAGGACTTTTTACAGTTACTTCTGTGAAATATATTACATAAGTGTGGTGTTATAAAATGTATTTTGAAACAGTATCCAGTAAGAAGCTTCTGTGAGAAATGCGCGGCCTGACGAATAATTGGCTAATGATCTGGCCTTTGGTATCACAGGCTTCAGGTTCGAATCCCTAGCAGTGCCATGGTTGTTTATTAGGGGTTCGGAACCCACGTCAAACGGTAAATCTCGGTCTAATTAGCCTAAAATGTGCACAAAATGACCGTAGTGCGACAAATCAAACCAAACCAAACCAATCAGTGATAAATGATACAGTGAACTTCTCACACTAACTTCTGCGTTTGCAAAAATTAATTTTCTTATTTGTATTTGAAGTAAGAAAATATTTAATTAATTTTTTTTTTTAAAAAGAAAATATAGCGATTGAATAATACAAAATATATACGATGTCCATGAAAAATTTTCTGTATAACGATTGTTTTCTTGAAGCGTTTTCATAACTTAACACATATTTCATACCAATTTGTTATATTAAATCTTCAATAACATGGATTACTATTTGAAAAAGCATATTCATAATGAAAAATCTGGTAGCACACATAAAGCTACTATTGTTAGCCACCATTTTTAAGTCCTAAAAAGAGAGAATTGCAGAACGCGCATATGCAGATAAATCTCGCCATTTCTCCCTGTGTTGCTGCCGCTTTCGTGTGTTTCTCGCCTCGAACCACCAATGAAAAATGGGACATTTTTCATTATGCATTTGAAGAAGGGTAAAGAACAATTCCAGAAGCATTCATTTGTTAGCGCGCTGTGCCGGCTTCGTTCACAACAATGATTCATTAAGAAATTATTTGGGACATTTCGGGTCCCCTTTGCTTCGAGCGAAATGGAGCTTTGTGTGTCCGCTCTAAGACAAAACAAAAATTCTTTTGCTCCACGAAATAATTGTGTGTTGCACCTCGTAAAAATTTTCCCATACACAAAAAGGGAATCGGACAATTAATCAAGTTTTATTTATTCGCTCTCTCTCTCTCTTGCTGCAGGAATGGTTAATGAAAGTGAAAATGAGCACCAACGTATAGTAAAAATCTGCATTTTGATATCTCGCACAATTTGTATGCTCGAGCCCCGAATATGGTTCATAAATATTTCTATTAATGAATCAGATTATAAAAATTATTTCGCAATATTTTTGATAAAAGGGTCGAAATTTAAAAAGAATAGACCAAGCTGCACTTTTACTCCGTTATTATATTAGTTTTAAATATTAACTCACTTCAATTAAAATAAATATTTTATTCTTAGCTATTTACGAAGTAATTGAGTGTGTGAGTGTTAAATTTTAAAACAGTAAACATGTTTATAGGGGGATTTTAATCACGCAATCTTTTATTAAAAATTTTATAACATGAATTATTATAATATGACTATTATAAATAATTATAACAATTATATGACATGGATTGTTATAAACATGACTATTACAACAAAAATTATTTAACATGAATTCTTATAACGGGACTCCCGCAATATTTTTATTAAAAATTTTTATAACGTGAATTATTATAACCTGACTATTATAAAAAATTATTATAACAATTATATGACATGGATTGTTATCAGACTATTACAACAAAAATTATTTAACATGAATTCTTATAAAATTATTTAACATGAATTATTATAACTGGACTATTATAACAAAATATGTGTAAATTGAATTATTAAAAATTTTATAACATGAATATTATATTAAAAAAAATTATATAACATGGATTATTATAAACATGACTATTATAACAAAAATTATATAACTCGATTTATTAAATAACATGGCTATTATAACAAAATTATATTAAATTATATAACTGAATTATTAATGACTATTATAACAAAAATTATATAACTATTATAAAAAATATTATAAAAAAAAAATTTATAACTCGAATTATTATAACATGACTATTATAACAATATTTAACATGAATTATTATAACATAACTATTATAACTAAAATTATATAACATGGATTAACACTATTATTATAAAGCATGAATGAAATTTTTGGTATTCTATCAGTTATATCTATTATTAACAGCAATTGAAAAAATGACCTGTTTCCATTTTAGGATATTGGGATAAAATATTATTTTATTCGCAGTTTAGTTTTTAATATTCATTTAACCCCATGACACACAGAAGGTTTTAGACTTCTTTGTGTATATTAATTATGGATACAATGTTAATAATTGATAGTAAGATAAACGAATTAAAACTTCTGTGAAACAGATAATATTTTGGAAAGAATGAGGGGATATTAAATTTTAACGTGATATCATAAATCTAAGGAAAGTGATATTTTATTTTTCCAATTTATTGTTAAGGGCATGTAATATAAATTCGAATAATATCAAGCAGATGTGTTACTGTCAACATAATTAAAAAGTAAAAAAATATGCGGAGGTTACATTGAAAGAATATAAAATTAATTGATTATTATTAAACTTATAATTTGATTCCGCATATAAGAAATAGGAAAATAGTTTCATAAAGAAATATGATTTCTGTTTGTGGAAATGAAGAAAGATTCAGATCTTAAGAAGTTCATTTTTCAGCATTATTGTATCGTTTCAGATAAATGAGTATGAAATGATATATGATATGAGAAGATAGAGATATATGACAAGATAGATCTAGTCTTTCATTCCAGCTTTTTATTACAAGATTAGATGTCGCAAATGTATTGTGAAAAATATTATTTAACTAGTCCAGAATTTTATAGGATATGATTGGACAATATTGTTATTTTTAAAAATTTATAAATGTTTATGAGTTTTTTAAACATTTTTTCTGGCCACCTAGATCGCCCGAATATTCTGTTTATGAAATGGAAAACCGTGGCCTGGTCGATGAGTCACGATTTCAATGTGGCGCAGACCCCACGAAGCCATGGACAAACTGTCATGTTCAAGCTGGTGGTGGCTCCGTAATAGTGTGGGCTGTTTTTCATGGCATGGACTTGGTCCTCTGGTGCGACTTCATGGACGACAAATTAAAAGACTTCCAACGACTTGTTGAGTTTCGAGTTGCTGCACTTCGCCGGGCGAAAGGAGGGCCGACACGATATTATATCCCATGACTTTTGTCACTTCAGTGTATTGTTATTTTAAAAATTTTTGTTTTAATATTCGTATGTTAAAATACAAATTAATGACAATTTTTTTACTAAACAAAACTTGCTTCTTCTTCTTCATTGGCGCAATAGCCCATGGTGGGCTGAGGCCATCTGCTTGCTGGCAGATTTCGAGGCTAGAGATATTTCCTTTTTACGGGGTAGGGTTGACAGCCCGACCCTCTACAATCATATATGAGATGGGAACTATTGTTTAAAGAGTAGACGAACCACCACAAACATCCATGGCACCGTCGGAAATCAAACTCCTGTGGCACAGAGTGCCAGAGCGCTAGTCACTCATTACAAAATTGCAAATAACAATTTAATTGATTAAATTGCAATGTTTATATTGATGGATTGATCTAGTTAATTTTGAATTATGCATATAAACTACCTTGTTGTCCATAAATATTATTGGGTACTTTTTTATATATTTATATTGAGCAGGTAGAAAACTTGGATGTATTAAAAAGTACATAAGACAAATTAATAAATTAAGATTTAAAATTACTAATTAATAGAATTAAAAATTATATTCATATCTGAAAAACATTAAGATATTTTAATTACAATTATTTGAGATAAAATCAATTGTTTACAATTATTTGAGATAAAATGAATTATTATCAATTATTTACAATTATTTGAGATAAAATGAATTATTATCAATTATTTACAATTATTTGAGATAAAATCAATTATTATCTATTATTTACAATTATTTGAGATAAAAACAAATTATACAATCATTAATTACACCTGAATACTTTATTTTTCTATTATTATTTTTAAAGACTGATCACTAAATAAATCGCTTACTAACAAATAACGGAATAAAATATTTAGCATCTGCAACAACTCCTCTGACAAACACAATTCTATTTATTATTTAAACTCTGAATTATCGCTCGCTTTAAAAATGTTTAAATCAAACGATGGCCCTCTTCCAAATCTGTAAGATACCAAACCTCAACAGCGGCGACTAACTCTTGCTGCACTCGCAGCGATCTATCAAAACGATTTAATTAAATGCACTCTCCTTTTAATTCATCACCTTTAAGCGACTGGGCATCCCTAAAAGGAGAAACTTTTCCCGAATTAATTTTCTTACTCATATCATTAGCGACGAAATGTTGGCGCGGAGTTTCCTGAGTTCAGTTTTCCCTGCAAGCCTTGTACCCCTGTAATGTTTTTTTCCTGCCTTGCGTAATGGCAGTGGCCTTTTTGCCACAGTTGCCTCATTGCTGTTTGCTGCATGCGTTAAGCGATGTGCGAAGCCCTAAAAGCAGGAACGGTGTACTGTCGTCCGTATGGGTGGGTAGGTGGTCTCGAGTTGACGTGTGGGCTTGTTGTCACGTTGCTAGTTGATTAATGGCAGGCCAACAAGGCTTGGGTATTAATGAAGGCCCCGATGTCTGGCTGCTGCTGGGATGGGAACCGGTGTTGAAATCGGGGATTGATTCGCGCTCTTTACGACAGGTGAGAGATTGGAATTACAGTGTTATTTTAAGTGGCCGTATTGAGGGGAATTTTGAGTGTTTGAATTTTATGCGCAAGTATTTGGCTCGTAGGAGAATTTGGTTTCTTAGGGACATATCTTGACACGCTTTGTAGGAATATCTATTTATTTTTTTGCAACAAGACAAATGGAAAGTTTTTTGGAATGTCGCTAAGGCATTTTTAGCTACCAGAAAAAAAAAAAACCCTCAGATTTCTTTTTGCATCTTTGAGCCAAATGTTTGTCTGCAACACATAGATTATTTCAAAATCAGGAACTATTGGGAAATTTGGTTCTGAAGTATTTTTCATCATCTATATATGTTTAATCAATTATCCTATTAGTTCTCGCCACATCTTATCAAGGGATACATAAAATTGTTGGAACTGTTGGATAAATTATCCCTTCATAAAAAATAATAAAAAAAAGGATAATTGGGTACGATTCATGATATACTTCATGGTATAGGCTTCTGAAGTATAGGCGATATACTTCATGGTGATACGCAACAGCTACAAGGTAGGGGGGCAAGGTCATCTGCCTATTGGCAGATTTTGTGACAGATGTTTACTTTTTATAGTATATGGCTATCAGCCCTACGCCCAATAGTCACATTAGACCGAGACCTACGGTTTAAAGTGGATTCGAACCAATACAAACATTCATGACACCGCCTGGACTCGAACCGAATCCGGCGCCAGAGAGCTAGTCACTCGGTTACGATATCATTGGTACGATAAATTTAGGTGATAAAAATATAAGAATAAAATCTTCTTTCAAAATTTATTTTTTATAATACATATAATCGTGCATTGGTTGACTTAATTTTAAATTAACCAACGACAAAAGTTACACTAAGTAAAAAAGTACAGATCATCTATAACAAATGATGCAATTGATACAAGATGTGTAAACGTGTCAGTTTGTCGTCCGCACTTGGGTTGCCGAGTTAAAATGTAACAGGTTTTCTCTGTATTCTAAAAATATTCACAGAATTCGTTAGGTAATGTAGCAGCCTTTTCTCTTCATGACTAACGCTGAATCTACTGCATTTCAGCCATATCAATAGCAAATGAGGAATTGTGTCATTTATCCTGATAATTATACCATTCATAAAAGTGAAGGAAAAAGAGCAATTTCTTTTTTACAAGATGTCTTGAATCAACCTGTAACTATATTGTGTGAGAGAAAACCAGAAAGAATTTTTACAGTCGACTTTATAAAAACGATCACTCATCCGTCATTTAGAAATATTTCTTAGAACATTTCTAAAATTACGTTTAAAAATTATTTTTCTTCATTGGTGCAACAACCCAATGGTGGATCAAGACCGTCTGTATACTGGCAGATTTCGAGACAGGAGATGTTTTCTTTTGACGGGTTACGGTTGTTATCCCTACGCCCACAGTGCAGTATTGTTAGACCGCGACCTATGCTTTAAAGTGGATTTCAAACCACTACAAACAGCCCTAGTACCGCCAGGGCTGGAATGCGAAATCTGTGGCATCAAACACCAGAGCGATAGTCACTTGGCCATCAGGCTCCACGATTAAAAATTACCCATTAATATTATAGTTATAATAAAAATAAATAAATAAATCACAATAATTATGTCTCACATTGATTATTGTAATATCCTTATTAGTAAATAAAAATTAGTTCATGTAATTTAATTTCGCATTTTAATGACAACACTACTCTAAAAAGCAATAATTATCCCTATCATGGTAATTAAATTTATACAACTTTTAATTGCTTTGCTGTAATTTATTTAACTTTAATTGCATATTGAAGATATGTATATTTATAACATTAAGTATTCCATACTAATGAACCATCAATCACTGTTGTATAAATATTTAAAAACTGGTGTTTCCAGACGTCATCAATTACGAGAAGAACTTCCAAAATTCACTGCAAATGTCCAAAAGTATTTTTTATCGCACCACAAAAACAAAACAGAAAAACACCAGAGTGAACAACCCTTTCCTGAATGCTCCCTCAGTATCCCGAATCATTCCCTGATTAATATTCGTTTGCAAGTCTCTTACAGGAGGGTCGATCAGCCGTCAACTTCACCTCTCGTTGGCCACCCCCGCCCCCTTCTTCAGACATAAGGGAGTAATTAGCGCGAGAGGTAGCACCTGTGTTCCGCGACGGCACGCGATGGAATGAAAAGGGGGTGGGTGGAGGATTCGAACGCTGAAAAGATGGGGAGACTGAAGAGCGCTACTGAACAAATGACTTCTTGTCTGTAGATTGTCTATTATGAGAGGAACAAATGCATAAATCGACTGCTGGCAGTGATCTAAATATTTTGCCCTTTTTAAATAATTATGATTTATTATTTCCTTTCATTTGAATCATCATGGTCGCGATATCAATCATTATTGTGCAGTTATTGAAGCTTTTTCGTATAACAACTTAAATGTCTTCATTTATGTTTATCCCCTCATTTATATTAAAATAAATTCTACACTTAAATTTGCTTATCGACAACTTTTAAGGACATAATATATGAAAGCATATGATACCTGAACAAGGACCCTTTCATGGATGTAATATGAAAGGATATAAATACCCTTGTATAATATCCTCCCCACAATACCCTATAACCCTCCCCCTTTCAAGGACACTATGTTAAACGATATTATACCTTTACAAGGACATACGAAAGGATATGATACCCTTTGTATCATAACCTCCCCCCCACAATACCCTATGACCCCCTTTCAAGGACACTATATGAAACGACATTATACTGGACAAGGACATTACATGAAAGGATATGATACCTGGACAAGGACCCTTTCAAGGACATCATATATGAAAGGATATAATACCTAGACAAGAACCCTTCCAAGGACATAATATATGAAAGGATATGAGGCATAGACAAGATCCCTTTCAAGGACACAATATATGAAAGAATATGATACCTGGACAAGGATCCTTTTCAAGGGTATAATATATAAAAGGATATGATACATAGACAAGATCCCTTTCAAGGACATAATATGAAAGGAAATTATGATAGCTGGACAAGAACCCTTTCAAGGGCACAATATATGAAAGGATATGATACCTGGACAAGGACCCTTCAAATTCATAATATATGAAAGGATATGATGCCTGGACAAGGACCCTTTCAAGGGCATTATATATGAAAGGATATGATACCTGAACAAGGACCCTTTCAAAGGCATATATGAAAGGATATGATACCTGGACAAGGGACCCTTTCAAGGCCATAATATATGAAAGGATATGATACCTGGACAAGGACCCTTTCAAGGACATAATATATGAAAGGATATGATACCTGAACAAGGACCCTTTCAAAGGCATATATGAAAGGATATGATACCTGGACAAGAACCCTTTCAAGGATATAATATATGAAAGGATATGATGCCTGGACAAGGACTCTTTCAAGGACATAATATATGAAAGGATATGATACCTGGACAAGAACCCTTTCAAAGGCATATATGAAAGGATATGATACCTGGACAAGGACCCTTTCAAAGGCATAATATATGAAAGGATATAATACCTGACAAGGACCCTTTCAAATTCATAATATATGAAAGGATATGATACCTGACAAGACCCTTTCAAGGACATTATATGAAAGGATATGATACCTGGACAAGGACCCTTTCAAGGGCATAATATATGAAAGGATATGATACCTGTATTAAAACTGGATATTATGTCCAGTTTTTAAACTGGACATAATATCCAGTTTTTAGTACAGTAGACTTTTGAAATTGAAGTTTGACACAGAAAAATTTCAACATCAATCGTGAACAAAATTTTTTTTAAAATTGGCTGTTTATAGAATGAAAAGGGCAGATTGTTCATCCTCTTTGAAAAAAGTTTTTTTTTGTATAAAAGCCTAGATATTCATAATTTCGCAAAATATCATATATTAACTTGATTTCAAAATATAAATTTTATATTGACCTTTATCGAACACTTGCATCTAATAAGAATTATCGGAATTTAACTGTCGAATTATGAATGGATATTGTATCATAATCTCCAACTCTGAAATGATTCGTGCACTTTTATTGCATGCGCAATTTTCACAAATAAAAATAAATATATAAATTAAGTAAAGTAATACATTTTTAAACTAAAATTTCTTTAAAACTTGAGACACTATTCTGGAATATTTAAAAACATTATTTTAGCGATTATCGTTAAAATTCGGGAAATTTTATGAAATTTTCGAATATTTTTTGTTTTATTTTTAAAAAAGCGCCTGCTAATGCAATGAAATGGATATCAATCTTCATTCCGTCAAATCACTTTTTAATATCGTAGAAATAACTACAGTGGGTACAAAAAAGTATTTGCACACATACAGTTTTGTTTACAATTCATAAAAAATGCATTAAAAAGTACAAAAATGGGCATTTTAAAAACACAATAACCTTATTCATCTAAACTAATTTAAAAATACAATAATACAAGTAAAAAAAATTATTGCAATAAAAGTAAAATATCTTACGTCAAAAAGTATTTGCACACTCAACTCAACTTTTTAGGAAATTTGCATTTTTTTGCTAATTATTTGATATTTATCCCGCAGTAAATAACATACGTAAGACAACTATAAAGGGAGATAGTGTCGATACTTATCAGTTGATTGTTGATTTCAATTTGTGATTTCACCTAAGAAATTTGAATTGCCGATCTCGTTGAGAGAAAAAATTGTTTCTCTTCGTGAAAATGGCCTAAGTTATCGAGAAATAGCTAAAAAGTAAATGTTTGCTTTTCTACTGTTCGGTACATTATAAAACGTCACAAAGAAAGAAGATCTACATCAAATAACTTGCGTTCTGGACGCCCAAAGAAACTTTCACAGCGAATTAAGCGAAAAATTATAAAAAGAGTCATCAAAAAAATCCATTTGTTAGTGCGCTAACATTAGCCAATGATATCGCTTCAACATCTGAGTTCAAATTAGTGCCCAAAGTATTCGAAATGTCCTGCACGATGCACAAATTTATGGAGATCTCCAAGGAAAAACCTTTTTATAAATAAACGAAATAGACTGAAGAGACTCGAATTCGCTAAGAAATATATCAATAAGCCAATTGATTTCTGGAAAAATGTCATATTCTCCGACAAGAGTAAGTTCAATATCTTTAAATCAGATGGCAGCAAATTAGTTTGGAGAAAGCCTTGCACTGCTTTCCATACTAAAAATGTGTTACCTACAGTTAAACATGGGGGAGGCTTTGTTATGGTTTGGGGGTGCATGGCTAGCAAAGGAGTTGGTAATTTGTGTTTCATTGATGGGAATATGACAGCTCCAACTTATATTGATGTGTTGCGAGATAACTTGCCACAAAGTGCAATAAAATTGGGTATCTGTAATTCGTACTATTTTCAGGAGAGACAATGATCCCAAGCACACTGCCGATATAACACGAATGTGGTTGCTTTATAATGTACCCAGAAGACTTGCTACTCCACCGCAATCACCAGACTTAAATCCTTTGGAAAATTTGTGGAATTCTTTTTGGATTTAAATGTAAGAAAAAAGAAGATTTCTAGCAAATCTGCACTTAAACAAGCTCTTATTGAAGAGTGGTCAAATATTGACCCTACTGTTACAGAAAATTTAATTAAATAAATGCCAGCAAGATTACAAGCAGTAATAGATGCTAATGGAATGCATACTAAATATTAGTTATTTGAAATTTTCTTATATATTATATTTCTTTTGTATTCATGCGGGTGTGCAAATACTTTTTGACACGAGATATTTTAATTTTGTTGCAAAAATAAATTATTATTTATATTATTGTATTTTTTCTGTTTAATTTAGGTGATTAAACTTATTCTACTTTGGCAATACCAATTTTTGTATTTCTTAATGCTTAATTTTATGATTTGCAAGCAAAAATGTAAGTGTGCAAATACTTTTTGTACCCACTGTATCTATAATTTAACAACTAGATTTTGAGATATTCTTCATCGTACTAATTGTCCTTTGTGTTATTTCTCACCCATCTTATCAAAGTGTATATAAATTCTTAAACAGATAAGTGATCGTTTTTATAAAAGTCGACTGTAAAATTGTTTCTGGTTTTCTCTCTCACAATATAGTTACAGATTGATTCAAGAAATCTTTTAAAAAGAAATTGCTCTTTTGCCTTCACTTTTATGAATGGTATTTTTTTTTTCCAATGCAGCTGGCAAACAGACATGGACGTCTTGGATGCCTTAAGGCAAGTGCTGCACAGACGTTACTCACTTTGCATTACCCAGGGGGTGCGTGTAACTTGAAGATAATCCACGGACGCGGAGTAACAGTGACCCCGCAAAGCTCTACGATCTTATGAGACCGGGAGCTACGGCTTAAAGTGGATTCCGAACCACTATAAACATCCATGGCACCGCCGGGACTCGAACCCGAAACCTGTGGTACCGAGCGCTAGAGCGCTAGCCACTCGGCCATTCAGGCCCTTTAAGAATGGTATAATTATCAGGATAAATGACTGAATTGGCTTCCTCATTTGCTATTGATATGACTGAAATGTAGTAGATGCAGCGTTAGTCATAAAGAGAAAGGGCTGTTACATTACCTAACGAATTTTGTGAATATTTTTAGAGTACAGAGAAAACCTGTAACATTTTAACTCAGCAAAGTGCGAACGACAAAATGCCACGT
Organism: Caerostris extrusa; assembly: GCA_021605095.1. NCBI lineage: Eukaryota > Metazoa > Arthropoda > Arachnida > Araneae > Araneidae > Caerostris > Caerostris extrusa. Next base: position 205,910 of record BPLR01005157.1, on the reverse strand, counting down.
TTACTCATATTGTATCAATTACATCATTTGTTATAGATGATCTATTCTTTTTGACTTAATGTAGCTTTTGTCGGGGGTTAATTTAAAATTCAGTCAAGTAATGCACGATTATATATATTATAAAAAATAAATTTTGAAAGAAGATTTTATTCTTATATTTTAATCACCTAAATATATCGTACTAATGATATCGTAGCCGAGTGACTAGCTCTCTGGCGCCAGGTGCCACAGGTTTCGGATTCGAGTCTAGACGGTGTCATGGATGTTTGTAGTGGTTTGGAATACACTTTAAACCGTAGGTCCGGTCTAATGTGACTATTGGACGTAGGGATGATAACCATATACCATGAAAAAGAAAACATCTCCTGTCTCGAAAACTTCCAGTATATAGACGGCCTTGGTTAACCATTGGGTTGTTTCGCCAATGAAAAAAATTTTTTTAATCGTAATTGTAGGAATGTTCTAAGAAATATTTTTAAATAATTTAAGACTTTTGAATTAATTCCTCATTAAATTAACATTCATTTTGTTTCAAAATGAATTACTTCGTAAAAACATTTATTTTTTTGTTAAAATATATTTTTTAAAAACTGATTCTTAAAACAGCAACTTAGAAAATTATATTTTTATTTCTAAAGGTTCGCACATAATTTTAATTAAAAAATGTATTTAGTTATAATTATTGTTTAGCTACAGTAAAAAATAGATAGTAACTAATAGACTCCATGGTGATTTAGACAATATGAAGAATCTCGTTTTGAAAACTCAGTAGGCTTGGGGAATTTTCCGGATTTCTTTCTATTCGACACTCATCCGCGAGGCCCATTACCCCTTGAAAAAGTGCCTTCAGAACTCATCCTTTCATAACCATTTGGTGTTTCTTGTCGTATACATATAAAGCACACCTATGTTGAAACGAAAAAAAATACTCTTTACATTAATTAATTTTACTATTAATCCTGAAATAAATCTCAGCTAAATTCCAGAGATTTAAAAAAAAAAAATAAATGTAGATAAACTGGATGAAAATGAAATTTGAAAAGATGAATTTCCGGAAGGTCATATTTACAATGGACTTCTTTCTGTCTCTCTTTGAAATTAGTGACCGAGACGATTTTCAAAAGTGTTGACTTTAAGAGTTCAGTTTTTCTTACGTTAATTCCCAAGTATTAAAAGAAACCAATAACAAGGTACAGTTAACCCGAATTTATTCATGTCTGCAAACTTCAGCTTTATTTTTCCACAAATTTCGTTAGTTCATTGTAAAGTTCCTCCTGGAAGAAGAAGAAGAAGTTGCACCAACTATTTCAGAGCATCGTGGAAAAGAATGCTATTTAATAAATAGAGGAAATATTTCCCTGCTGGAGTATCCGGAAGGTAGGCAGGCCGGAGATATTGAAACAGGCGGCCGTTCATGCATATTGATTATTCAGGTTTTGGATAGGGTTTCCTTATAACGAGGGCATTTCCATCGATCCGCTAAATACCTGAAAGGCACAGGACGGGAAACTGATATGGGACTGCTACCATAACTGCGTGATAAAAACAAATATTTTAATGTTATCTGAAAAGTTTTCCTTCCCAAGTAATCTTCCCAGACCGATGTTTGCCCAAGTAGTTTTATCGTACGGTTCGTGCCGCGTCAAAATTGCATTCGAATGATGGGCACGAATTCTAATTATGGAAATGATTTGATATTAGAGATTAAAAGCGAGCGGTATAAGATTGGTTTCTTCATTTATTCTCCATGCCAGAGGAGTGTTTTATGAAATGCTGCTATTACGAGATGCCTTATTATGCCACGAGTACGTAATAGATAAAATACTCATTATTTGAAACCGAGTATTGTTTGCTCTGTTGAATGCATAGCTAGATGAGTAGGATACAAGAAATGTTCTCTATATTATAAACATCAATATAATTCAGTATAATTTTTATAGCAAATAGATTTATAATATTTATACGTTATTGCAAATATCGTAAGAAAAACTGCACAAAAGAAATCGTTACAATTTTGCTGAGGATTGAATGATTTTTTTGAAATGCTACGAGATGCCTTATTATACACGAGTACGTAATAGATAAAATATACATTATTTGAAACCGAGTATTGTTTGCTCTGTTGAATGCATAGCTAGATGAGGAGGATAAAAGAAATTTTCTCTGTATTATAAGCTTCCATGGCAAAAACAAGTGGACGTAACTGCTCGCAAAATGTTGAATTTAAATCAGTAAAATATATTAAAATAACTCTATATTAAATACTTTAAATAACTATTTATAATAATTGTGTTAAATAATTTTTTATAGAAATTAGATTCATAATATTTATATATTATTGCAAATATGTAAAAAAACCTGGACAGAAGAAATATTTACAATTTTGCTGAAGATTAAATGATATTTTTTGAAATGCTACGAGATGCCTTATTATCCACGAGTATGTAAATAGATAAATACTTATTATTTGAAACTGAGGCAGAACGCATACTAGCCGATCATTGTTTGCTCTTTTTTGCATGCATAGCTAGATGAGGAGGATAAAAAGAAATTATATTACAAACATCCATGACATAAACAAGTAGAAGTAAACTGCTAGTAAAAGTTGATTTTCAATCAATAAAATATATTAAATAACTATATGTTAAATATTTTAAATAACTCGTTGTAATAATTGTTAAATAATTCAATATAATTTTTATAGTTAATTGATTTATAATATTTATATGTTATTGCAAATATAAGAAAAACTACACATTCGAAATAGTTTCAATAAATATCATTCAATATTCAACATGTGCGTTATCATGAAAATCAAATTGTAACATATAATTGATTATTTTTATGTTTTAATTTTTGTTTTTATATTATTTTTTTGTTTTTGTTTTTATTTTTATGATTGTTTTTATGCTTTTTTATTATTTTGATTGATTATTTTTGTTTCCTATGTCATTAATGATTGATTATTTTTATGTTTCTAATTGTTTCATGCATATTCGAAAAAGTTACAATTTGTTGAAGTATATTATTTATTGATTCTGTGATAAAACACAAAACAAAAACATGTCATGAAAAACAAATTATAACATATTATAATTAATGATTGATTATTTTTGTTTTTAATTATTTCATGCACATTCGAAATAGTTATAATTTTGCTGAAGATTGAATGGTATTTGTTGATTTATTTACCATTTGAGATTCTTTGTTTACCAATTTGGAAATTCATTATTTATCAAACTTGAGATTCAATATTTTACCAATTGAGATTCATTGTTCCTCGGTCAATTATATTTTAAATCTAATAATATAATTATTAGATTAAAATTGTATTTTTTGTATAAATATTTTCATAAGAATTCAAAATTTTAAATTATTATAACTTGTTAACGGCAATTATTATAAAATAACAATAATGATAACTTCCTATCTAATTCGGTGTAAAGCTATTTTAAACTTAATACTTTTAAAAACTTCTATGCTTGGCAAGTATTATTTTTTATATTTTAAGATTAAGGATTATTAATTAAAACTTAATTTAAATATTTTACCTCGAATATGATTTACTTGGGTAACACGATAAATAAGAAAAGCGCATTCAAAAGATAATTTTAAATTAGAATTTGTTTCTCTTAGAAAGAGAGAGATAAAAAAAAAAAGTGTTTCATTTTTTTTCCAAGAAAAGAATGTTAAAATTTAATGTGACATATTCTTGTTTTAAAAATAAAAATAATTTAATTTAAATTATGTAAATTTCTTAAGAGTAAATCGCAGAACGAAATACGAAAATGAAAAGAAGATTAAAAAAAAAAAAAAAAAAAAAAAAAAGGAAAGTTGCTCAAGATAAATTAGTCGAAGGCAGGAAATAATTTATTTCTTTTTGAATAAACTCTGAATAATGTATATTTAATAAGCCTAACTTACTACGTTTCCTTCACTGTTTTTTTTTACAAAAGAATTTATTTTAAATAATTATTTTGAGAAATTTAATTTATGAATATTTTGTGTTATTTTAAATGTTTTCTTTCCCTCATGGAATTTCATCATACATAACTAAAAAAATAAATTAGACGGCTCTAAATTATATTTTGTTAATTGTGCTGTGCGAGTGTTTTTCCATGTAAAGTTCATTTAATACATAATTTTATATTTATACAATAAAACCATAATAAGAGGAAGTTTGCAGAAAGGTGATTCATGCGTGCCAAATATGTCACATAATATTGTTTTTACTTTGGGGAGGTGTAAAATTTGAAGATTACGAAATGATTATAAGTATAAAATCATTTTCTTAATGCAAGAATTGATTTTATTTATATTTGCTATTGCCATTAGTAGTTGTTTCTACATCGCGTTGTAGCATTCAAAAACTGTTGCAATATAAACTTTTTTTGTTTCTTATTCCACTTAATAGACAGTAATACCTAGACATAGTCCACGAATCGGTAACGGCCTGCAGGCTTTAGAAAATAATTTATAGAAGATCAAATTAGAAATACGTTACTTTAGAGGACAATGAATCTTTCTAATATTGTGAATGAAAAATATTTATATCATGCCGTTTAACATTAAATGATGCTTATGCATCTTGATTTCGGTTTTACTCATTTTAAACACCGGTATTTAATTTTATCTCTACCAACAATTCCCAAACACACTTTCATTCCTGAGCCATTTTAAATTCTATCGAATTCTGCCAAATGCTTTTGAATGCAATCACTGCAAATTGTAACCCTCTATTTCTAGTAGCAAAGTCAACGATTTTTTTCTACCAATCCCCAACGAAGCAAAGTTTAGTTCTTCACACCTTGATGATGCTTTAAAGTTTTTTTTTTATATCTTTACGAACCATTCCCTCTTTCTAGCGTATCGTCATTAGATAGTATCCCCTGATGAAGCTGCTACTGAACTCAGCAAAAAGTAAAGTAAAGTAAAGCAAAATAAAAACTTGAGGATTGAAAGCAAAAAAAAAAAAATTCCAGCTGCTCTATCCTTTTGTGTTCCACCCCAAATCCAGTTAGCTGCAACTCTTTTTTTTTTCTTCACCCCTTTCCTTGTTGTTTATTTTTTAAGGTGTTCTTCTGAAGGCAGTGGTAGAAGGTTTTCCTTTTGACACCATCTTCTGGCCTTTTGTGAATCAGAAAAAAATTAAATAAGAGAGAGAGAGTTACCACAGCCGCGGTTCATTTTGACAAAAGCAAGTGAAGACTTTCCTAAGTCGGGGAATATCTCCTCCATCGGAAAGTTCGGCAAAGGGGAAAGTGGCGCAAACCAATCTCTCTCTCTTTGAGGGTGTCTCTCTTTCTTGCAATATACTTACAAATAAGCCTGATGAAATCAAGGAACTTGCATTGAATCGCAGATTTGCTTCCTTTTTTTATTATGGGTTTGGAAAAGGGAGCTTAGTTTTCATCAATAATTTTCTTTATTATCATCTTCAATTCTGCTAAAATATAAGAACCATGTTGCGTTGTGTAGTTATGTTGTATTATTATGTACTAATTTTGTATATTATATTATCTTTCTAATGATTTACCCATTTTTCAGTGGATGGTTGCCTGATGACCAATTGACTAATTGGCTTTTTGGTGCCAAAGTCGTCAGGTTCGAATCCTGGTAGGGGCATTGATGTTTGTGTGTGGTACAGAATCTACGTTAGTAGGTTCTGGACTACTTAGCCCAAAGTGTGCAACAAAAATAACTGTAGAGCGACACCAAACCTCGAAAGTATTAATGCTCATGATGTATTTAGTTTAATATTCAATATTTCCAAAAAAAAAAAAAAAATTCATAATAAATTTTTCATGATTATCATCGATACTACATTGTGAAGGGGCCCTGTCCCCTTCAAGTTTTTTTTCCTTTCCATACGACTAGTTGCCCTTTGCTTCCAGTTAGTAATACTGAGTGTTTTCAAGTCCTCCTCGGCTTGATCTCCTGATCTAATTTTTGGTCTTTCTCTGGGTTTAGATCCGCTGTTTGCCTGATGGCTAATTGGTTAGTGCTCTGGCCTATGGTACCACAGGATTGTGGTTTGAATCCTGGCGATGGTTGGTGGTTCGGAATCCACTTTAAGTAGCAGGTCCCAGTCTAATTAGCGTAAAAGTTTGCACAAAATGACCGTAGAGTGACAAACCAAGCCAAATCTTTCAGTGGAATCCAGTTTATAATCAAAATTCCTTTATCGCTTATCTGTCGCTGAAGACTTAGAGGAGTGATTTTGTTATTTTCTCTGAGGAAGAAAGGGAGTTGATTTAGTTTGTCACTCTACGGTCATTTTGTGCATATTTTAGGTTAATTAGACCGGGACTTACTACTTAAAGGGGATTCCAAACCGCTAAAAACTTCTAAGGTAAAATATAAGCAATTAAAATCAGTAAGTTAATAAGGTGTTCTAAAAACTATAACTGCTATTATATTCAGAAGGGAAATAGAAAAGAATTAATAAAGAAAGAACTGTCAGATTAATGATTATTCTCTTTGTTAGACCACTAATATCTCGTCGAGACATTGATGGTCAACAGAACGTCAGTGAGCCAATGCAGATACTTTTATCGCTGAATAGTGCTACCATTTATGCCTCTTTCAGGATTAAGCACCTATATGTGTTAATAATTTTTATTTGTCTCCAAAACAGAATTAAACAGAAGACTAGAAATTTCTGAAACCATCAATGTTTCAGATATGTAATTTAAAAATTTAAAATATATCCCAGTTTATAAATGGATAATTTTCTGTATTATAACAAATTAATCGGCAGTTTTGAATAAATGACGTATGCGAAATATATATAATATGTGTGTGTGTTTGTGTGTATTTGCTTATTTTAATTTAAAAATTCTGCCTAATTAACTTTAAAGTTACTCGTATTTACATATTTTCAAAAATTATTATTAATATTTTAAGCTTTTTTTAGCCTTTGTTTTTAACATATACAGATTTAAACAAATTGATTAACATACGTGAAATGCAAAAGAATATTTATATTCTTTGACGTACCTTTTTTCCACCCGAAATTTTTACATTTTAAAAAAGGAAAAAAAAAATATATATTTGTTAAGATTCTTGTTCTGTGTTTCATTTTTAGGCTTAATAATTTTTTTCTGCTTTAAAATATATAGTTGTAGTGCTGTTTTACTGAATTTATTGGATGACAAACCTTTTTTTTCTTTCAATAATAATCCAATATTATGCACACGGAATATCACGTATCTTATTGATATTGTTGTACATATCATGTCTGTAATAAAAACTATTGCGGTTGATTTTTGTTATAACAAAGATAAATACTTTCTGTCTTCTTTCTATTTTTTTATATCGATAGGGTATTACATATTGATAGTCCTGCTTAAATGACTTTGTGATCTCTACCGCTATCTCCATATTATCAATCACGAGTGAGATTCGAGATAAATGTCTTATTTTTAAGGTCTCTATTAGAGATATATGTTTATCTACTGTTATTAAGAAGAAATTTCGTTAAGGATTCTTTTTAGTAAATAAATACAAATGGGGGAAGAATGACGTTTGCTTTTAAATGAGATGGATTTGGACAACATTTTACTTACATACTAGGATGTATTTTATGAAAAAATCTGTGTTATGTACTTAAAAAATATCGTTTGAGGTAAGCTTTTTTTAGTGTTTGTTTGTTGCAATTAGAAAGTTATTTCTCTATTTCTTTATAATTAAAAAAATTTTTTTGTTATTTATTTCCTCACATTTTTCAATTTTCTTAAAAATATTTTTTTTATTTTAACTTCAACTTAAAAATTTAATATTTTCAATAAAGGAGAGATTAATAATTAGATAATTTCAAAATAATAATGTAATCTGACAGATTCATGGCCCAGCGTGTGTTTAGCGTACAGGAAGACGTAGGTTCAAATGATTTGGCGACGTATGTTGCGATAGATCCTTTTCTGTAATCAAGAAACTCGACAGCAATTATGATGGCATATGTAAGCATCTAGCATCGAGAATAAGTTTGTTGTGTAGGTGTTTTCTATATTTTCTCCCATATGGCAGTTAATCTGAAAAGTCTTTTAGAGAAGGTGTCATTTCTCTATTTGAGACATTACTTTTGAAACCAAAGCCTTCGATTTATAAAAAAAATGTATAATAGATGTAAAGAATCGCATTTAAAATAATTTCGAAAGCATATTGCGTAATATTGTATAAAATTATCATTAGTAAAAGTTCCTTTTTTATTGTACTAAAATCATTGGTGAAGTATAAATTTCTCTATTTCAGGAAATAAATACACAATGCCTAATTGGAAACATTTTATTTTGTTTTATCTCATTTCAAAATTGAGATATATTTATTTTGTTTGTAATAAAAAAATGTGTTATATGCAAGAGCTTTTCATTTGTTATTTCGTTAAATTGAATAAAAAGACAAGACTGTGTAGTTGAAATATTATTAGATGTAATCAATAGAACAGAGAATGAATAACATTTTATACGTTTCAGACTAATTATCCGTTTTATCCATTTCATAATAATTATCCGTTTTATCCGTTTCATAATAGCTATCCGTTTTAACAGTTTCAGACTAATTATCCTTTTTAACAGTTTCAGACTAATTATCCGTTTCAAATTATCCTTTTCAGACTAATTATTCGTTTTATCCGTTTTAGACTTCAGATATCAACTAGTCGTAAATATATATCAAACTAGTTGATATATATATTTTAGACTAGTTGATATTTTTCAAACTGTACTTTTTTTTATAAAACCAAAAAATGAGGATATACTATGTTTTGAAATGATTCCGCGAAGAAATAATATCTATGATACTGAAATATTTGTACTGTAGGCCATTCAATCGGATTACTTTACTCAATTTCAAATAAAACACATTTTACAGAAAACAGTTATAGTTATGAATGTTAGAAAACAGAAATATTTATTGTTATACAGCATATTAGAAAATGGACTTAAACCACTAGAATTCGTTTCGAACTCGGAAAATTGCCTCTAAGTACAATCGTCTGTTTCTTTCTCACTTATTCTTCCACCTTGCGCTTCTTTTCTAAATGGTTTATTGGCACTTATTCCAGAACTTTCTGGCTAGTTTTTTGAGAGCATTAGGGTGTTTCAATTTCTTCCGAATGTGGAAGGGGATTAATTTTCGCTTTTAAATTTGATATCAAAGAGTTAAATCTGGAATGAAAATCTTTTGACTTTGTTCAGATTGTTTAAAAATTTTTTCTATTTATGTATTGTTTTGCTCTTTGTTTCGAAATTGTTTTATTAAAGATAAATGGGTTTTTTTTTGTATCGTCTAAAAACAAATCATCAGACACCACATTATTGTATTAACAAAAGCATCAGATATCATTTTATGCATCTTAAATCCTTTATGTTAACTTATTTTTATAAAGGATTTTAAAACTACTTAAAATTTACCATTTGTTTAAAAATTTATCGCTTAATTTGATAGTATTTAAGATTGCCATTATTTCATTATTTATATTTGAAATCAGCATACAAATCTAATTATTTATAGATATTACTTTATATGTTTGAAAAATATTTTGTATTTTTAATTTTTTTCTTTTGGTAAGTTTAAATGGACATTGTTCACAACTCGGAAAAATTTCAGTCCTTAAAATTAAGTTTTAAAAGTTCCTTTTAAAATGTTCCTATCAAAGATCCTTTCTATACATAAAAAATAAGAATGATTCTTGCAAGTTATAAGTATTATCATCATGATCAGTGAGCCTAAGTTGCCAACAAAAAATTCTTTTAATAAAACAAGTTATTCAGATATTATATTTTCGCAAGTTTACCATGCAAATATATAATATGTCTTTGTTATAACTTATTGAGTTGTTGATTCTGATTTATAATGAAAGACGTGTTCGTTTCTTTCAGTTAATCAAACTAAGAATTATACTCGTATTATGTAATTAATTTAACAGATTTATCAAAGGGTTTCAGAACATTTCAGTAGTTTCTAACATTCATCAAAAGATTATATAACCCTATAACTAATATTCTAATTCATTATATTGAAATCTATCATCATCATCATGTGGCGCAACAGCCCCATGGACCTACAGCCCCATAGGCCTTCTGCTTACTAGCAGATTCCGAAGCAGAAGATGTTTTCCTTTTGAGGGGTAGGGTTGTCAGTTCGACGCTTTACAGTCATATTAGACCGGGACCTACCGTTTAAATAGAATTCCTAAGGAATACAGGCATCCATCGCGAAACCTGTGGCGCCTTGAGCCAGAGCGCTAGTCACTCTGCCATCAGGCCTCTATAAGAATTATAAGCTTGTGAATTGTAAGAAGGATGGACCAGACAAATCTGTCATATTAGTGGTGAATTCAACGAATAAAACATAAGGAAATCAGAAAAAATCTCGTCTTTTAAACTAATTCATTCATCAAAAATAGTTTCAGAATTCAAATTTTTCAAGAATTGAAACAAAATAGCATATATCTAATGAGAGAAACAAGATTACCAATAATTTTGACGGACTATCGTATCTAAAAACTCATTGAAGAATATCCATTCATCAAAGAATATAAAAAAGACTAAAAAATGGAAATAAAATCTTTCAGTTGGATGTCTTATTAAAGTGGAGCTCCAAAAACGTAACGTTTAATTAAAGGCGACAAATCTCTTTTTAGAAGAATGCCTTCTGCAAGATCCTTTCTGTTAGACTCATTTGCGGAAACTTCCCAGAAATTATCTTCCGGACTCGGCCCGGAAATGTTCGCTGGCTGGCGAAACACAATCGATATTTTAACGGCACCCTTTAGTTTCGGATGTCACCTAATTCACCTAACGAAGGAGTGCTTTAAGTTAATTTCCCCTCTGCTATTCATTCATTTCATCTTGTGCAGTTGAAGAAATTTCCGCCTGTCTTCTTCACAGCATTGTACGATCGCAAGTTGGACAAGCACTTCGATATACTTCGACGTCATGGGATATTGGTCCTGAATCAGTTAAGAAATGTCATGATCTGTTGAGTAAAGGAGGTCTCCAAACCTTTTGATGTAAGGAGCCAATTTCTACAAAGTAACTTGTATCAAAGTCTTATAAACTGTATCGATATAATGAAATTTTTGTTTTAGAAAAATGCTAAAATATTTGCCAATGCGTGAAATCTTTTAACGTTAATCGAAAATTAACGTTTTCATAGTTTCAGTATATATTTGAATCATTAAAAATAGGAACTTACAGATTAAAAGCTAAGCATTTTAAATTGAAAAGCCTGAACTTCATAAATTCGCAAAATTCAACAAACAATAAAAAAAGTAGAAGGTTTCTATTATTATCATCATCATCATCATCATTGACGCAACAGCCTCATGGGAGGAAGGGGGCAAGGCCGTATGCCTTCTGACAGATATCGAGATGAGAGATGCTTTCCTTTTACGGGGTAAGGTGGTCAGTTCGACACCCGCCGGGACTCGAACCCGAAACCTGTAGCACCGAACGTTAGTCACTCGGCCATCAGGCCCTCTATCAAATATGCCAACATAAATTGAAAATTCTCAAAGAGATAGAGAGATATCGATTATTCTATCTAATAAGTTGTGTAACAATTTTCTCGAATATCACTATAAATGAAAGATAGAAGTTGCAAAAAAGTATTTATTTATTTAAAGTACAAAATAAAAATATTTATTTGAAATTTCTATTTTTGATTTATAATGATATTCGAGAAAATTGTAACACAAATTATTAGATTCGACGATCTATTACGATCTCTTTGAGAATTCCCATCAACTTTCTGTTGTCATGTTTGATAGAAACCTTCTATCTTTTTATTGTTGAATTTTGAATTTTGAAAATTTATGAAATTTAGGCTTTTCAATTTAAAATATTTATGACAGGAGTCTTCCGGAAATAAAAACAATTAATATACAAGATTGGTATTTGATTGCGGGGATGTTCATTTTTACCTATCTTTGCTAAACACAAATTAAACTTTGAGTACAGATTTTTTTTTGCATGTATTGCTAACAAATAATCCTTGAAAATAAGTAATAATATGCCTGAAAATAAGTATAATACAAACCTTTTTTTTTTAAATTTCGGTAAAGGCGTTCTTAATATATTAAATACATTTCTCTTTCTATATAATTATTACACAGCATTCAGATATGTAATTACTGTGGCCTTGTGGCCAATTGACTAGCCCTCTGGCCTTTGGTATCACAGGCTTCTGGTTCGAATCCTGGCGGTGGCATGAATATTTGTTAGCGGTTCGGAATCCACGTTGAACTGTAGGTCCCTGTCTACTTAGCCTAAAGTGTGCAAAAAATGATCGTAGAGAGACAAACCAAACCATATGTAATTACTATTGTTTTAAGAGTATTTAATAATTTGAAAAATAACGTTCACTTTAATTTTAAAACTAAAATTAAAGAAATGATTATTTATATGCTATTTTAAACTCCAAAATATAGAATATTTTAAAACTGACTCAAACTCTATTTCTGATTAAAGGAAGGATATGAATAGCTTTTCCCAAAATTTCTATTTATATATCTGCAATACAATATTTAATGGTTAAAAACTTTAAAATTAAGTCAAGCTAAATTTAACTTAAATTAGTTATTTCTGTAGTTAATTTCAACATTGACATTTAAATAAACATTTTTATTTTTAAACACTTTTACAGTTGCTTTATTATCATTTCGCCGATATATTTTTATTTTTATAAAAGTGAACTGCCCGTTGCCACTCTCATAAAATAAACATAAATGAAAAAATAAATATAAATTAAAGATATTTTTACCTTGATATTTATAGCTTCATAAAATTTTCTTATGATTTTTATGGTTAACTTTATATTCCATCTCGGTTATTTACTTGCTCGTCGAATTCTCCAGCTCAGAATATTGACGTTCGCATTGATGTAAACAAGAATATCAAAAATTGCTTCTGATGATATAATATTGAAATTTTATGACATGCCAAACCGAGTCTGGCACATATACTTCGCTAGTCAAGCATCAAAAATCTTTGCACGATAAAATTATTTCATTTCTTTATATTTATACAGTTGAAAACCAATGAAAAATATTTGTAGTTTAAGATTCATATTGAAATGGGAATAAAAATATTGATTTTGCTTTTTCACGTCAATAATTTTAAGCATATTAATAATAATTTTTTTTTCACATTTTTATTAATTTTTAAAAAATATTTTATTAATAATAATAGTAGCAAAATTCATTAATAAAATATAAAAATTGTTCAGCTTTTCCTTTCGTTATCCAATTCAGGTAAATGTTTTTAATTCTGAGTTATTAGTATTTCTTGAAACAGAATACTAGTTTATAATTTATTAAACAAAGAATCTCTATTTATTACAATTTAAACTGAGGAAAGAATAAAAAAAGCTTAATAATGCTAATTGAAAATATTTAATGTTTTAACAGAAGAAATAGATAAAAAAAATCTATATAATTAGTGACATGGAAATTAAATTAAAATGGTGTTAGCTTAAAATAAATATTGTTTTAAATTTTAATATTTTAAATGCTTATTATTGGTAAATAAAATTGTTACACTAGGAAAATAAATTTATAAATCTCATTTATTATGCACATTCATTAAAATTGAAGAAATTACTCAATTTATAGATATTTTTTAGATATAGAGCATGCATGCAGAAATCAGTGGCAATTTTTATCAGTAATATTATCTAGTAGGGGCATTGAGTCGTACATGAGTTTGGAGACACGTACTTGTGCACCATTCCTTGCATTTTCAATTCTGTGCCAGAGTTTATCAGTTGAACTGCCTGGCAAGTTGATGTTGTCTGTATCTCAGTAATCATTGATCAAGCATTCTCCTTACGGACAAATCTAGAGAATGATTACCAAAGTAGAAGTAGAACATACATTTTATTGAGGAAGGCTAGGGACAACATATGTGACAGTATCATGCATCGTCCTGTTGAAAGATAATGGCTGATGCTTCGATAGGGTAAAATTGCAGGTTTTGACTTATATGAAAATCAACGATGATTATTCAATAATTGACTATGGGGACGATGATATTCAGAATATCTAGTTCTATCCTATATCAACAATCTGGGCGCTGGACTCGTTTGACAAATGCAAGGTGGTAATTATCATTTCTCTTGGTCTTCTATGTATGTAGATATGGATATGGTGGTGCACGCAGAATCAGATTCACATGGAAAGACTACCTCGCACTACTTCTATCTCACTATTTGTGGTTGAAAGCACCACTATAGGCATGCCTAGGTTTCCCCAGTAATGGCCGTCGTGATGACAACAGGCCTGCGTCGAAGTGCAGACGTCGTCGATCTCTCTCTTTTACTGGCATCTGTCCCGTAGATGCCGATGTTTCTGACTCGGCAGTGTAACATGACCGTGCGATACCGCAAAGTTTATCAAGGCAAGCTGCAAGGCTGTAAAAATATTTCTGCCCTCTCAGTCGTTAGCATGGGCCTCTAAGAACTCACACTTTGTTCAGTATGATCTTTTTGAAACCCTTGACTGCATTTTTGTCCTGATATCCAACCAGCAATATATTTCAATGATAAACACCGATATTGCCATATTCATTTTTCGACTTGCTTAGCTAGGCATTTCTTCCTAGATAAGGCATAGTAAGGATCATAGTATAGTAAGGTCTATAGATCTATACATGAGACATAGTAAGGTCTATAGATCTATACATGAGGCATAGTAAGGTCTATAGATCTATACATGAGGTATAGTAAAGTCTATAGATCTATATATTAGATTCGTCTAATTATTGAACAATCTTATATTAGACTCAAGATTTGTTTTGATTTCCGGAATTCCTACATCGGAAATATCTGAATTTTTAAAATTTTATTATCCTTGAAATATTTTAATTTTTTGTCAAAATCTTACGTTCGTTTCTTAAGTTTTAATATTGAATGACTAAGACATTTGCTAAAAGAGAATTAATCGTAAGATTGTAAGACTGAAAGTCTCTGGAAAATAAATACTTTTTTTCTTACTTTTCTTGTCTAACATTTTATTCCTTAATTACTAGACTATCCAAAAATATAGAAATAAAGACCTTCTTCATTTTAGAATTTTTAGGAATTGTCAACAAGAAATGTAGGTTCAATTAGCTTTACTTTTATGAATGTATTTGCTTGATAAAAGGAGAAATTATATTTGCATACAATAATATGAATAAGTTTTACATAAAACAGCAATTTTAAAGTACAATAATTAATGCAGATAAATAAAAAACTTTTTCTCGAATATCAGCGATATAAATCTTGCTTTCAATAGAAAAATTATTAAGATAGACCAAATTACTAAGATAGTGAGCATTATTAGTATACAGAATTGTGCTTTTAATTCGGTAAATGAAAATGTCACATCAATTGTTATTTATTCTGTAAGAGAATTGCTGGTATTCATCATGGCATTGTGTTTCCCTTCTAAACTTTTCCCTTCAAATTCTAAAAACTGCAAACGGCTACTCCTATCTCTTTTTGTGTTTTTCTGCACAGAAAAAGGGAAGAAAAGAACAAGATTGAGATGCTGATTTTTCCAGATACAGCCGTCATTACGAGGAAACGAATGCGTGTGGGGGTGGGGGTAGGGGTGGGACATGGAACCAGTGCGAAAATTGAAACACACTTGTGAACTGTTATGCAAAAACACAAACGTAAAAACGAGTATTACTGAAATTGCTACAGAATTGCAGGCCTGATGGAGAAGGATGCTAAGAATTCAGTGGATGACGCCCCAATAAGAAGAAAGGCAAGAAAGGATGGAAAGCAGAAAGTAAAAAAAAGAAAAAAAAAAAGATAAAGAATAAGGAGAAAGAAGGAAAAAAATAAATAAAAAAAAATCGAAGAGAAGAAGTTCTAGAAGGCGAGGTATTCGAGCTGCCAGATCGTGAGGCGAATGGACAATGTGAATGAAATAGGGACCAGATAAAAATGAATTTATCCAGGATATTTCTATGATGGCCCATCATCAAAGCAAAGTACTTGATTCATAGCGTACGTGTCCGGTGGAATGTTCGTCTTAGATTTCGCGGAATGTGCATTAACGTCCAATAATTCGTATTAATTCCGTCTGAATAAGTCTCGTATAACCCTTGAGATCCTTCTGGTTTTCTTTTATCACATATTAACCATTTCATTACAAAAAAATTCGAATTACTACATAATTAAAATTTCATTTTGCAAACATAACTTTGATAAATAAAACTTTTATTTAGTTATATGTAAAATATATAAGTTAAGATACAGGAATGACTCTCTATTTTCTTCGAAAATTAAAATTTTCACATATTTTGTAGATTGCAAGATAAGTTATGTATTTTTAAATCCCTTTAAAAGTACAGAGTATAATGATTTCTTCAAGGTCTAGAAACGAGTTTGAGCAATGATTAATATCATCATCAGATCCATCGTGATATTCAACAATTTGATCCCAGAACAGAAAACCTAAATATAATTTATTATCTCTTTATTGATTTTTTGAATTTTACTTAATAATAGATTTTATTTTATATATTGTAGTACATTAAGTGGGGCCTAATGACCGAGTAACTAGCGCTCTGGCGCTCGATGCTACAGGTTTCGGGGTCAGTAGGTGCCATGAATGTTTATAATGGTTCGGAATTCACATTAAACCGTAGATCCGGGTCTAATATGACTGTAGAGCATTGGGCGTAAGGTTTGACAATCCTATCCGTAAAAGTCGGCGTCACGGAGCCAAATCAGACTTCTACTTACGAGTGTTCCATCATAATAGAAGCTGCCCCTCCCCCTTTTCATCCTTCCATGAGACCACATGAGTTTTTGGACTTGGTCTAGACGTTGCAGTCTACCAAGTGGGATAAGAAACAACAATAACCGTATTTCACAGACAATTAAGCTACTTGGTGGGCGTTTTCTGGTTTTACTCCCACACGTTACGTTAATGCAGTTACATCTCAAACATTCCTCAATAACCATCTCTACCTCGTTGCTCAATTTATTAGAATAGTATTTATGTTTCGGAATCTGCCAGTAGGCAGACGGGCTTTTCCCACCATGGGGCAGTTGCATCATTGAGGAAGTACATTAAGTATTCAGTCGCCTTACT
Source organism: Caerostris extrusa (assembly GCA_021605095.1). Lineage (NCBI taxonomy): Eukaryota > Metazoa > Arthropoda > Arachnida > Araneae > Araneidae > Caerostris > Caerostris extrusa. The sequence continues at coordinate 188,818 of BPLR01005157.1, read as the reverse complement.
TTGAGATGATTCATCAAAATATTGCGAATTTACCAACTTATCTTAATTTAGTCACTAAAATTACAATTACGTATAATATATAAAAATTACTGCATTATATTAAATTCGCATAAATCGTGAAAATTTAAAATTTTTTTGTTTGAAACAAGAAAAAGTACAAAATATACTTATTCCAAAATAAGTAAGTATGTATTTAGATATTGTTTATAAATTATTGGAATTTTTCTGTCTTACTTATTTAATTAAATTATTTTTTTAACTGAATTTGATATAAATTCTGTCATAAAATATTTTTCACGTATTGTTCTTATTTTTATTAATGTATTTATCAAATGTGATAGAAATACGAAATAGCAAATATAAATGTAAAAAAAATAAGTTTATTAAATATAAATGCATTTCAAATTAAATATCACATTTCGAGAAGCACATCGGAATAAATTTTATTAATCATATATATATTTCAGATTTCTATCATAATGGAGATAAAAATTTTTGTTCGAATTTTAACTATCAACGGAATACTCGTACTAAGCTCAGTATTGAAATATTTTATTTTTTTTTTTTCCACTTGGTTTTGTTTTAGATACGTTACATTTATACAGCCGTGACGTATGTCTGAACGAAAAATGTTTCGTAATATTTGATTTCCCTTGCGATTTCCTATGCAATCACGTTTTGAAGACTAAAACTAAAAGAAAAAGAATTCTGTTTGTTGGCAATTATTGTCAGCTATATTTTTTTCTAATAAATCACGCATATCGCAAAATTTTCAAATGTTACAACAAAACTTTAATGGAAAATTGAATTTTAATTTTTTAAAATTTGCTGTGCATTGTTATTATTCATAAAAATATGCTTTATTTTCTAAAATATGACTACAGAAATATATGTATATTTTAATTGTACTTTAGATCAAATCTGCATAAACATTGTGTAAACGGACAGAAAAAAATATTATCTATTGTCTAATTAACATTTAGAGAGTCTAAATTTGATATAGAGGATTAAAATATGTATTTAAAAAAAAAATGAGATAGTTCACAATGAATATTAGTTATTTGAAACATGATTTCATAGCTTAAAATACATATATTTAAAAATATCATTTAGATTTAAAACATTTTTTTTTCGTAATTCGTTTAAAATGTTTTAAAATTAAAATTTACTGAAATGTATTTACTACATTAATTGGTTTAAAGTCATTGAATATTTTATTTATTTTGAATGTTATTTAAATTTATTTTGAATGCTGTATTAATGTTATTTGTTTGAAGGATCAGAATTATAGTCGCTGTTTAAAATTCTCACTGATTCAAACAATACAAAATAATCCCATTTTTCATGTAATATTTTATAAATTATTCTTAAATATTTCAAATTCGTTTTAAGAAATGAAGTTTAATTTTAAAATGTTCGATTTCATCCACTTTACAAAGCATGCTCTATTTAAGATAGATTAAATTTACTTTGTTATTATTATTTTTTTTTTATTAATTTAGAGTTTCTTCCACTATATTTTATTATTTTCTGAATTAGAAAATTCTTATTTTAAATATTGTACAATGTTCTAATAGTATTCTTCTCTGAGAGTTATAATAATAATATCCTTCTAATTCTTCTATTCTCTAATAATATCCTTTCTTCTAAGGATTTCAATAATAATTATAAGAAACATTGGACATGAATTTAAAAAAAAATATTTTTTTTTCAATTTTAACTTACTTATTTATTTATTATTTATTATTACTTGCCACATTTTGTTCTGGACTTGTCTAAAATTCTTCATCCTTGTTTGATTTTTTTGGCATTTGAACTTGCTGAAGAACAACAACAAAAAAAAAATTTTTTTTTTATTTTAAAAATTTATTAAAAATTATTAAAAATAATAATTGTAAGAATAATAATTATAAGAATTTATATTATTAAAATTTTTTTTATTTAAAAATTTTTTTTTTATGTTCACATGAGCAAAACTGAAGTTAGATAATTATATTAAAAGTTGTATTAAAAATAATGGAGAAATATACATGAAAGTAAATATGTCTATTTAAATACTCATGATTGTTGCAAAGTGAAATATATCTTAAAATATTTATAAGTAAAGTATCTTGAATACGTTCATATTGAGAATATTAACGTGTAGATGATTCAGGCTAAGAGTCTAATATTTGGGTTATAAGCGCTCCCACTGAGAAACGTTTAGTTTGTAACCTCCCATCCTGAGAGGAAATATATTTAGCACAACCTTGGATATTATTTGGCCTACAGACTCTCATCCGAAGAGGTAGTATATTTCGCAGGCATAAAGCGCGTACCTGAGTATCGAGTTTTTGCTCAGAAGTGGAATCCTCCCACGAATCTAATAATTATATGTCTTTAAATGTGTTACATATTGCATGTGTGTGTGGTGTTTATGCGTGTGTAAATACAGTTATGAGTTCCTCAATCTATGCCTCAAGTTTTTCAACCCAACCATACCCAGTGACAATCGGATTGCCCAACCTGCACACTAAAATATGAAATTTGTTGCACAAAATTAAAGTACATTAAAATATTTTAAATGAATTTATCGCTGTTCTTTTATTAAAGATATTTTTAATGACGAAAGGATATATATATATATATATATATGACAAAAAACTTTGTGATAATTGAAAAATGAATGATTAAATTTTATTTAAAATAAATAAGAGATAACAATAAATAATAATAAATTCAAAATAAATTACTTTACATTCTATAAATCAAAATTATTTTTGTTAATATCTATATCTAATATATATATATATATATATATATAAATTAAATATATATAAAATAAATAAATTAAAAATATTATATATATATACATAATATTTTTAATTAATCGTTTTTTATTATTACTGTGTACATTGAAACTTATTTTCAATTGCTAAATTACTTTAAAATAAATAATACAGAGCGTTAAAGAAATTTAAAGATTTTCATATCTCAACTTAAAAATTTGTTATTGTACTAACATAAATTAAGCACAAATTATCATTAGATTGTGTACTTTTGAACTAGTCATTTTTATCAAAAGATAATTTGTGGACTGTTAACTATCGTGTTAATCGTGTTACTTCCGTTTTATCAAACTATTCAGCAGCCTTGCAGTTTTGAGCTCAAAATGGTCACGTCTGCCCACTGACGTTTGAGGAAATTACTACTCTGTGAGAATTCTCAAGCTTTTCTTACTGAGAATGATCTGACTATCAATGGTTTACACAATGTGGGTAGTGTGCAGAAAAATAACTACAAAACTGATAGTTTATTTCTGCTAAATTTATTTCCACTTTTCTTTTTCATTTCTGTATAGAAGTCACTATAATTTTTAGATGATATCGTCTATTATAGTTTTCAATTGTTTATTTCCGCTTATTTGATTTTTTTAACATTATAGAGACCGAAAAAATAAACCAAATGATGTGAAGAAGAAAAACAAAATGCAAACACCTCTGTCACTCTTAAACACCGCAGCCAATTGGGAGATAAACAGATCGTCGATTGTAAACCAGTTCACATAGGATGGAGTATCAATTTCAATAGGGTTAAAAAGAAAGAAAAATTAACCTTTGAGGTGTTTAATGTTATCATTTACATTTTTTTATTTTATGTGTTTAAATGTTATGAACTTCCATAATTTGAGATTTTTAAAATTGGGTAATTTTTTTGTAGAATGGAGTTTTGTGTGTTTATTCAGTGCATTGTATTTTAATGCACTATCTAGGAAGAATTTGTTGAACGTAATTTTAAAGTGCTTTTAACAACCTTATAAAATACTCAAGGAATTCTTGAAAAAAACATTTATCGATTATTAATGTCCTCTTGTCTTATAACCAACAGAGTTGAGACTCTGGATAATATGTAATATTTTCATTTATTTATTTAAATATAGACACAACCTCCAGACTAGCACTTTAATAACGAAATATTAAATGTTTTCTTATATTTTAGTCTTTTAAAACGAGAGTTATTTTTGTGTTCCGCATTAGTTTTTCTTTCGACAAATTAGCTCTGAACTCTGAAAGATTTAAATGAGTAAAGTTAGATATGAACATAGTTTGATATAGTACACAAGAAATAGCCACACACTTAATACACACACATGATCATATGTATGAGACCACCGATGTCCAAGATAGTTTGCCGTATCAAGTACAAAAAATGGTATAATAGAGCATATGAAGTTACGCAGCTCTGACAATGACAATCAATTCATATTGGAAATCAGGCAAACAAGGTTCTGGGGAAATGAGTCCTCTTCTTCAGCAGCTCTGTTTTCAGGCCCTTGATGGCTTCAGAGGTGAAAGTCGAATTTCAATTGCTCTTTTAAGAGAATTCTAGAATGCTGTATTGGATCTAGGTCTGGAGATCTGGTTGACCAATTCATCCATCTCGGGAAACCATATTTTCCAAAAATTCATCGACCAGATGAGCCCTTTGGGAAACCCCGCTGTTGTCTATTAAAATGAATTCGGGATCAATTGTATCTTTTAAAAGATGAACATAAGACTCTAAGATCTCATCCCTATACTCCACATCAGTCACAAAATCTCTGACAAAAGCATGGAATTGTTCTGTGCGATATTTATGACATATGATGAGATGGTCCAGTAGGACATAACTATGAACAAATTGTTTCTAATATTTATTATCAACTCCTTCAATAACATCGAATTTTCGGCAAGGTTTGGTTTGTCGCTCTACGGTCATTTTGTGTACACTTTAGGCTAATTAGACCAGGATCTACAGTTTAACATGGATTCCGAACAACTAACAGAATTTTTAGCAAAGAAAAGTTGTCGAAGAAGATATTATTTAGATAGAAGATATTTTACAATTAGATACAATGGGATTCCTGCCTCTACCCCCCAAAAAATATTGACTAATTTTTTTCTTTTTTTAAATTTGTAAAAAGTAGACAATTTAATCCCAAGTTCTTTTATTATGTAATGAATGTTTTAAAATAATTTTATTTTAAACATAAAAGGCAATAAAATATGCTAGTGTTACTGTGTAGTATGTTAATGTAAATGTGTTAGATTTAACAAAGATTACTGTTAAATCTGTTGAGATGAAGCTATATTTGTTAGAATATATGCATGGACATACATCATGGAGTTGAAAAAGAGTTATTGCTTGGCAAAACGCGAGTCTTAAAAATGTAAGCTCACGATATCTCCGACTAATTCAATTATGCTCGCCTGCTTTGCCGAGATTTACTTTTAGGGTAAATAAAGATGGGAAGCTCTTCTTTGTGTTCATACTTCAGAATGTATTGCTCTATTTTAGTTGATGCAAGTGCCTTTGGTGTTGATATTTAAACGAGCATATCATATTTATTTCAGCATGCAAGAAAACACAAATTTAATCTGGAAAAGAAACTACATAGTTGTAAATAATTAAGAGATATGATATTAATATTAGAAAAAAAAAAGAGAAATCATAAAAAAAAAAAAAATTAAATGACAGCTGAATAAATTTAAAAAAAAAATGTAATGATAGGTTTTTTTTCAAGGAAAAATAAAATTGGAAAAGGGTTTTTTTCCCCGAAGCGTAATAAATGGAAATGTTACAAAGATTTTATATTATTATTTTTTATATATTATTATTTTTTATATTTTTCTGTATTTAAAAATTCTAATTTTATTTTTGGTAATAACGAACATTTTTTAACTTACAGATAAAACTTTTGTAACTTATTCTTAATTAATACATTTTAGATTATCTACTAAATATTTTACATATTCTGCGCTTGTTATGAATATTAATTTAATTTAAACTATGATTTTCGTTAAAGATTAATTAATATTTTAAAGTGTTAGTTGCATGATTGGGCCTACTGGCCGAGTGACTAGCGCTCGGTACCATAAGTTTCGGGTTCGAGTTCCGGCGGGGCCATGGATGTTTGTAATGGTTCGGAATTCATTTTAAATCATAGTTCCCGGTATAATATGACTGTAGAGCGTTGAGAACAGGGATGACAACCCTACCCCATAAAAAGAAAATATCTCCTGTTTCGAAATATACCAGTAGGCAGAAGGCCTTGGCCCACCATGGGGTTATCACGCCGTTGAAGAAGAAGAATTGTATGATTAAATTAGGTCTCAAGCGAAAAATATGCTATACATTAAAAAATTGTTTTATGAAATTCTATGCACAATTGCCCATACTATGAACCATGCAACTCTATCATGACAAAAATAAAAGTCATTTTTTACGTTATGCAAATAGATCTAAATTAGACAAAACATTATATATTTCATTTCTTTAATTCTTACACAAAGTGTTGCCAAACCTTCAAGCTGTACAAACCATAAAATGATCATTAACTGTTAAGGAGATTGTGGCAATAAAAAATTAGGATATATCTAGGAGGTAATAAAAAATAGGATATCAAAAAAAAAAAAATTAGGATTCTAATCTAGGAGGTAATCGTGAAAGGAGAATGTATTGGACTGTTACTAGGGTGTGTTTAACATGCTGTTTAGAATTGACGTTCAATATTTTAATTAATCACACCATATGGGGGTTACTTTCTTCCTCTTGAAAATCATGTATAAAGGAAGTCTATGTGGTCTCGTGTTGTTTACTGAAGAAGAAAGTGCTTTCTGCACCTCTCCAGAAAAGCCTTACACAGGTCTAACGAATTTTCATCTACGAACCATAGTACACTTAACGAAGATGTTGAATGGTTGTGCACCACTCAATACAATGCATTCTTAAATAATGTTTACCTTTCCTGGTTTTCACTTACGTAAATAACTGATTTACTTAACATTGGAGTTAAGATAGCAAGTCCCAAACTCTCTCCAAATGAAAGCTTATTGAAAATCACTTGAGTACTGATTGTACAATTTCTGATGAGTTATTAATCTTATTATATCGTTAAATTTACTCATACGAAAAGGTTTCTTTTTTACGATTCATCGCATGGTGTTTAAATGGTCTTCTGTGCAAATTATCTGCATGAAGTTTGCTTAAAATCTGATGTTCCAAACGCAGCAGTTTAGGGGCTGTAAAAGCTCTCAAGCAATCTTAATGCTACTTATTGATTCTCTAAAGTTTCATGGCTATTGATCTTTTTCGGTCAAGTCTCTTGAGGGCTCAACTAGTGGCCATGTGGCAACGTGCTCAGCTTGCATGCTGTGGAGCACTGAGGTTCGAATCCGCGGGGGCGTTGTAGTCTCTGTTTTCAGAAACGAGGACACTTGATTGCGTTTGTGACAATGTGAGTAAAATGTCTTGCATCGAAAATCGACCAACCTGGTAGGAATTTTCTGAGTTTTGTCTCATGCAACACATAAATGTGAGGACCCTTATAATCCCTTAAAAATCTTTCCGGAAGGCTCGGGTTTCCCTTCAATACCCATCGATGGGTTGACCGATTTTCCTCTAGCTTTTAACTGTTGGGGTACTACAAATTCGGAAATGAGGCTGTAACTTTGCATGCATAATCATCTTTGCTTGCTTTATAGACATGCGTAATCACAAAGTGACAGTGGCTTGAATTCTGCCACATTCAAACTATTCATATCTTTTACGTCGTCTAAACAATTGTAAAACTTTTACTTAAATCAATATTTCACTTTTCTTGAAAACAATATAATTCTACAGTTATGGTAAACAATAATTTGTTCTTGATGTTTTCTTACCAAAAATACCCTTGAAATCCTTTAAGAAACATTATGTAGACAAATTACAATCACTGATTCCGAAATTATATGTGAACATTAAATTTCAAGATATACTATACTAGAAGCTAATTGGAATTATAGAGGATTAATTGTTCGTATATTTAACTTTGCATATCGATATGCTTAGGATTTTACGTTCGGAGCCACCATGTATTTCTTTATTAATTCACTTTCATCAGAAATAGTTTGATAAATAAGTTATGTAATTTTTAAATTAAAAGTAGTTTATAAATCGATATTTCTGTTGATAATGTCTAAGTGAATCAAATTACTATTGCTAATGTTGATGTTCTCTGAGGTTTGACTTCATTTAATATTTATATACTAATGATGCAAATGGTTAAATCAGAAAAAAATTTTGTGGTTATAACTTGGCTCCCTTTAGTTAACATACTCAGTTTAACTGTTAGTTTAACTTTAGTTTAGTCTTAGTGCGAACTCTTTTTGACGTTAGGAATGCATGGAATCAATTTGAAGCCAAGTATCAAAATATCAATTCACTAACTCGTTAAAGCGAAATATTTAATTACATTTAACAGTTGCAGTGTCACTGTTTGCTTTCTACAATATTGGTATTATATTCTGTTTTACTGTCCACGTGAACGTTTGTGAAAGATCTTCCCTCCCTCCCCAGTTCTTCAATCCAAATGTTAAATAACTTGTGCATACATCAGGCTATAACTAAAGGAATTTCCGTTTTATTAAGAGTAAGACTGATTAAACTTCTAACTATCTATCATTAATCTGTGAATCCTCTGTGATAATCTTAAATTGTCAAATCTCACACTATAAGAATGACTAACAGCCTATCAGAAAAATTTCCTGGGAATTTATGATTCATCCACTATTTTATTTCGATTTTGCTCCAACATCTTTTAGAAGCTTGCAGAAACATATTGCAGCACTTATCTGGTTTTCAGAGAAGAAGTTGAAATGGAAATTGATTCCTTTTTCAAAGAAGATTAAAATAATTTTAAAAACCCTTAATTGGAAGATTCAATTAAAAAGAAAGTTGACTATGTAAATGATTAAATAAATTTATTTTACCGCTAAGTTTAGAATTTTATTTCAATCGGAAAAAACGAACAGACTTTTCTTTTAGTGATATTAAGATTCATTTTGATCCTAATGTCTTACATTCATTATTTTAATACCACTGTCCTACATTCATTAATTTTATCCCAATATCTTACATTTGTCATTTTGATCCCATTATTCTACATTCATTAATTTGATCCCAGTGTCCAACGTTTATTAGTTTGATTCCGATGTTCATCATTTATTAATTTGATCCCAATGGGATCTTAATAGCATCCCAATGTCCTACATTCATTAATTTGATCCCAATGTCCTACACTCATTAATTTGATTCAGATGTCCTACATTCATTAATTTGATCAGAGTGTCCTACATTCATTAATTTGATCAGTGTCCTACATTCATTATTTTTATCCAAAATATCCTACATTCATTATTTTTTCCAAATATCCTACATTCATTATTTTGACCCCAATTTCCTGCATTCATTATTTGGACCCCAATTTCCTATATTCATTAATTTGATCCCAATATCGTCAATTATTACTTTTCTTTTAGTGATATTAGGATTCATTATTTTGGATCGCAATTATTATTTTGACTCCAACAAAAACAAACACTTCATTTTCCTATATTATGTCATACTTCTCTAATTCTACACTTTCTAGGAAGGTACCAAAAATACTATATACAATCATAAATATTTCATAGAATTTTGCGAATGTGAGCTATCTTTCAATTCATATGCTTATGGATTAAGGAACTCACCTAGCATTCTCCCTCCCGACCCTTAACAAACCTGAAGAGCCCTTCAAATACCTTCCTCACTGTGTGATCGCCCCCTCCGGATCAGTCGGTGTGTGCGCAGAATCGCCACCGGCCCTCGTCAAGGCGAGCATCGGGCGCTAGCTCCGCAGTTTCTATCGGTGGCCCGACCGGAGAGCGGACGGCCGAAAAACACCGCCTTCTCTCGCCCAATACATCACACGGCACCGGTAACACCCTCTCTGTCTCATCTCTCAGACCCCAGTCCATACCAACGGATATGCATTCATGTACCATGGACAACTAATCTGTAGAAAACTTGTCCACAAAAATTTTATATTTCCATGAATATAAATATATTAGAATTGAATATATTTGTAGTGAATTAATATAAATTACCACCGGAGACGTTTAGCACCTTTTGGATATGATCTCTATATAAAAGTGACGAGTGTCATGTCATGCGTTATGGAATATTCCGGAAATCAGTTCGTGTAGATATATATATACAGTTTTTTGAAGTAGTTCGTAGACTTTTGCTGGTGAGAAGTGAATCCACGTGTTGTGGTGGAAAGCCCTTTCTGCTGCTGTAGATGTCCGCACGGGAGAGATTTTGGTGGAATTTTTCGTCCACTGTTGCTTGAAGATCACACTTTCTGAACAGAAATTTCTCGTCAGATATACTTGCTACAAGAGCTGACTGATTCAGGTATTGGAAACTAATATTGTTAACTTTTTATGTTTATATTTAGTATAAAAAAAGATCAATGATATGCCGATAAATGCTTACCGATAAATGATTGCCGATAAATGACAGATTCAGGTATTGGAAATTAATATTATTAGCTTTTATGTTTATATTTAGTATAAAAGATCAATGATATGCCGATAAATGCTTACCGATAAATGATTGCCGATAAATGACAGATTCAGGTATTGGAAATTAATATTATTAGCTTTTATGTTTATATTTAGTATAAAAGATCAATGATATGCCGATAAATGCTTACCGATAAATGATTGCCGATAAATGACAGATTCAGGTATTGGAAATTAATATTATTAGCTTTTTATGTTTATATTTAATATAAAAAGATCAATGATATGCCGATAAATGATTACCGATAAATGATTGCCGATAAATGACAGATTCAGGTATTGGAAATTAATATTATTAGCTTTTTATGTTTATATTTAGTATAAAAAGATCAATGATATGCCGATAAATGCTTACCGATAAATGATTGCCGATAAATGACATAGGTATTGGAAAAATAACCATTTAAATATTTAAATAAAAAGATCAATTTATGCCGATAAATGATATACCGATAAATGATTGCCGATAAATGACAGATTCAGGTATTGAAATTAATATTATTAGCTTTTATGTTTATATTTAGTATAAAAAGATCAATGATATGCCGATAAATGCGTGCAGGAATATATTAAAATAACCATTTTAACCATTTAAATAACCACAGAAATTTCTCGTCAGATATACTTGCAAGAGCTGATTATTCAGGTATTGAATATTAATATTGTTAGTTAGTGATAATTTCTTTGTATATTTAGAATAAAAAAGATCAGTGATGTACCGATACATGCTTACTTTATGTGCAGGAATACCTTAACTATTTTCTTTTATTTAATATATTTATTTAGGTTTTTAATAACAAATAGTAGATTTTGATTAGTTTATACAACTATTACGTTTGTTTTATGATTAATTGTTTTTACTATAAATGTTTTCTAATTAAAAAAAAAAAATAGATTGTTATTTATTGTTTCTGTGTCTGAAACATTAAATTTCATTTTAATCGCGATATCTTATAGATGTTAATTCCTGGTTTCTTTATTAATTGCGTTTATATTTCTGCAAACAGTTGCATTTCTTGCGTTTATATTTCTTCAAAATGACAGCTGCGTAAAACTGAATTGCTATTTCGTTATCCTGTGCATTTTGAAATAGATTTTATTTTTATCAATCTGCGTTAAATTTATAATTATTTTTTAAATAATTCTAAATTAATAACCATAAAAATATTTCAGAAATATATTTTTTTTTTAAAAACGTAATAGACTTTTAAAAATTATGAATAGCATGTAAATTTAAACTAGTATGCATAAATAAATTCTTTATAAAATACTCCATAAATTTTTAAACCTATTTTATAAATTATTTTATGTGATTATAATTTCTTTAATATGGTGAAATGGAATAGAATTAAAATAAAATTTTTGGTTCGTCTTAAAATTTTAATTATATTTATAAACACTAATGAAATTTGAAAATAAATTATATTTAGCTAAAAATTTCATTTATGCCATAGTTTAAATTAATAAATTATTTTACTTTTTACATATTGAGTATTTATAATTGTAAATTGTTATTAAAAAGTTATATCTAATTTTCCATATTGTATACAAATAGAAACATTTTTAATTTATATAAATGATGCCTAAAATTACAAATATCTTAGCCTATAAAAATATATTGATGTTTTATTACATTGAATTAAGTTAATTGTATTGTATGCAGTATATGTGTATATATAAATATTTCAACAACGCTCCTAAAATTGGTTTTGTGACACTAAATACATACCTTTAATATATTTTTCATCCATATAAATTTAAGTTCAATTAAAAAGAAGACTCCATTTCATTATCCCTTTATAAAAATTAAATAAATTGTTAAATTACATCAACATAGTTTTACATTAACAATATTAACCCTTTAAATTACGCAAGGCATTATGAAATATTAAAAATTGAATTTAACTATCTTACATTAAAGGATAAGACCATAATAGTTAAGGAATTTTACCAAGAAAGTTGTCAAAACAGTTTACCGATTCCAAAGATTTCTGCTATGTTATAAAAGTTGGCAGGTTATACTGACAGCAACCATTTGAGGGAAAGTGTTATATTAGTATCTAATGCAGTTAATATTGTAGAAAATATTTTTGGGATTAGAGTAGCTGTATTAATATATTTAATAGATTTATATGCATTTTCTTAGCATATTTTATTAAATCATTGTTTTATAGATTTATATCTCACAGATATTTTAATAAAAACAAGATTGCAGATCCAAATATATGTTAAAATTCTTTTTATATCTCAAAACTGAAATTAGTTATTATTTAAAAATGATGAAATTTTTTTCTGATTTTTATTTTTTTTAATTGCTACTTAAAAACGTGACATCTTAAAAATATATTTATATATTATAAAATTTTATAATATATAAATTTATAACATAAAATTCAGTAAATATATATATTTATAAATGATATATTAAATTATGTTTCTTTCTTTATTATATTTTATATAAAAATATTATTATATCTTAAAAAATATATAATAGATGTGACATCTTAAAAATATATACATACATAAAGTTAAAGTTATTTTTTGAGAAGAAGAATAACTAAATTAGATTTATTCTGCTAATAGAATTATATTTTATATAATTTATTGAAAAACGATTTAAAAGGCTTTTATGTATGATCGATTTTTGCAAAAATAGGAAAATTAATTTTGTACTAAAAAAATTCATTCAGAAATTTTAGTTTTATATTTTCTATATTGTGAATACTGCATGTTTAACTTCAAACTAATATTAATCCACACATCAACAGCAATAATTCTGGGAAATTGAACTAGATGAAGCCAGCTTAAAAACTCATCCGTATAGCAATAGAAATATAGAAATTTTAATTCTGTATTTCCATTTTGTGAATAGTGTATTTTCACAATATGGAAAACATATTGTGAACATTGCAAAAGTTCAAACTCATATTAATCTAAATATCAACAACAATAATTCTTGAAATTGAACTAGATGAAGCCAACCAACCGTTCCATCCAATTCAAAGAATTCGTAAATTCCTCTTCTGCAAAAACCAGGAGAAACTATCGTTGAGGGAGGCATTCACCATGCTTATATTTGTCTTCATTTATTGTGCAATTAGTGAGTCCACCGTCCAAGTCTAATTATTTACCTTACTTTCTACTCCTTTTCTCAGTAAGTGAGTTAAGCGAGTTTTCAAAGCTAAATTAGATGAGACAATCTTCCCTTTTCTGGGAGATGCCTACAAGACGTCTGGGAAGCAGGGTCGGTTGAATGCATTTGAATCTTTGAAATATCAATTAAACTTCGATTAACTTGAATCGGATTAAAACATGCGAATTTCTTGTTCTTTTGGTTTGGATCCATTTCGTGCAATTTGCCAGCTTTCTAAGCATTTTAGAGTCGTTGCTGTGTAATTATTAAAATAATCAATTAAATGCTTGATTACTTTCATAGATTTAATTCTATAAGGCATTCACTTTTCAATTGATGAAAGATTGCACATATTGCTTTTTGTTATTTTTGCACTCGTAAAAATTGCACGTTTGTTTGATTGCACTCGTAAAAATGGAGAAGTACTGTCATCCTCTTGTTCATACTTTACTATTTACTTCACTACCAGTGGTATTTCTTATTTTATTTCAAACATTATGATTAATCAATAAAATAATCTTTTACTTCGGACATATAAAAAAAGAAAGAAATTTCAAAATAAAACGTGTTAAAATAATATTTAATATCATATTGTATTCTTTATGATTAGAGTACACTTTAATAATTCTTTCATGGTACTTTATTGTTTGCTACTGTTATGAAGATAAATACTTTTTCCTATGCCTATACTGCTAAGTTGTCAATAAGTTTATGATGATTCTTTACTATATCGATGCATTGACATCATCCACTTGCTAGAATGGCATAAGTGAGAAGAAATTCTTTAGAATTATTTGTTCTGCATTTGCCTTTTCTATGTTAAATATCATGTTATTTATTACTATACAAAAATATTAACTGTTTGGAAATCTAATGCGAAATATTTCGTAAAAATATTTATCTGACTCTAAGAAAATTTTATCATCAGTCACATTATTAAAAAAATATTACATAACAATAATATTAAATAAGAATAAATGTTTTTAAGATTTCCAATGAATTTAATGCTTTGTTTAAATTCAGTATCTGTGACAAATAAAATTACTCAATCCAAGGACGATTTATCTTATGATTTATATAAAAGTAAAATAACCATCCTTTGAAATATTTTTGATGAATAAAGAGCTAATTTTTCTATGTAATTTGATAGGATAAACGGCACTTGTTCATTACAACTGAAGTCAATTGTCTATTTTATTCGGCAACGATACGAATTGCATAACTAAGCATTTTCTACTGAATAGATACTTCATGCATCAAATTTATAAACATTTCCGGGTGTTGGTGTTCTTTTATTTGATTCAAAGATATTTGAAGAATCATTGTAACATCAATTGACATGGCTGAATATTTTACAAATGTTTTTGGAAAATGATAATGCAACAAAATTTTTAAATGCAAATAAATATTTTTCCACCTAATTACACACAGGGAAAAATATTTTTCTATCTAATTGCACCCAGTGAAAAATATTTTTCCATCTAATTGTACATAGGAAATTTTTTCCCTATGTGCAGTTTTTTAAAACTATTTTTGCAAATTTTCAAAAATTGCACACAACTTTTACCTACTTGAAAATGGCATGACATGTTACATCTTTTTACTTTTCTAAACTCGTGTTGGAGGTACACTATCAAAAATGGCAAACATTCTACAGATACAGAAATAATGAAATTAGCTCATAATAAAATAAATTTGCTGATTTATTACCGCTTTCAGATTTATTTTTGTTCATCTGCATTGCATAATATCACCAAACTCACCAATAAGTTAGCTCAAGTTGTGATAAACAATTACCGGAAAATTATGTCAACCTAGATATACCATGCTACAATAACACACTACCGTAAATATATTCTTATTGATTTGAAAGTCAAAAGCCTCTAACATAACAAGCATAGATATAATACAAAGCGTCTAGAGGCCCATGGGTATATTTCCGTTACTCGGAAATAACCATTCTCATGAGACCTTTTTCAAACTACAAAGCATTCAATTAAAAAAAAAGGCAAAATTAAGCAGAACTTAACGCGTTCCATCTAATTACACACACTAAAAATATTCTTCCACATAATTGCTCACAATTTACTTGAAAATGGACGCAGGTTTTTCATCTTCATTTTGCCAAACTCGTGTTGGAGATACACTATCAAAAATTGTAAACATACTATAAATATTAAAGAAGGAAATTAGCTCATAAAGAGTAAATTGCTGATTTGTTACCCCTTTGAGATTTATTTTTGCTCATCTTCAATGCATAGTATCACCAAACTCACCAAAAGTAGGCTCAAGTGATGAACAATCACCGGAAAATCAGATCATGTGATCTATACCATGTTAAAATAACACACCACCGTAAATATGTTCTTATTGATTTGAAAGTCAAAAACCTCTAAGCATAAACGGTCTAAAGGCCCCGAATATATTCCCCTACATGGAAATATCCATTTTCATGAGGCCTTTTCAGACATCAAAGCATTCAATTAAAAAAGAAAAAAAAGACAAAATTACACAGAACTTTAGGCATTCCATTTAATTGCACATAGTAAAAAAAAATATATGTATATTTTTATACCTAATTGCACACAATGTACTTGAAATGGACGCAGGTTTCATCTTCATTTTGTCAAACTCATGTTGGAGGTACACTATTAAAAATGGATAGAAAAAAAGATATTAAAGAAGGAATTTAGATCGTCAAGAGTATTCCTGATTTGTTACCACTTTGACATTTATTGTTGCTCAACTTCCCAATGCATAGCATCGCCAAACTCACCAAGAAACTTCTTGGTGAGTTTGGCGATGCTATGCATTGAAGTTCAAGTTATGATGAACAATTACCAAAAAATCACAGCCACCTCGCAAATCACTTAACCTTATTATACCATGTTATAATAACACACTACCGTAAATATATTCTCATCGATTTGAAAGTCAAAAACCTCTAACCATAAACCATCTAAAGGCCACGAATATATTCCACTACGTACTCGGAAATATCTATTCTCATGAGGCCCTTTCAGACAACAAAGCATTCAATTAAAAAAAATGGCGAAATTACACAGAATTTAAGGCGTTATCATTTCATTTTACTGTTGTAATAAAGTGGCCCGAAATCGCCAAGGTGTACAGTTGGACGTGACTTCGATACAACGTGACACGTGATGGTTTGGCTTTACAAACTTCATATCAACAGATAAAGTGGTCGTGATACAAAGTTTGCTTTTCGCAAATCTCGAACAGGTTTCTCGCAGGGGGTATGGACCGGGGGTGGTCTTTAAAATCTCACACCCTGCGTGTCGAGATACACGGAATTGGAGAAATCAGAAGAAGCGATAAGATTAGGAAGAAAGGTACACGGTTTCGCTTTTCCTGGTGTTACTAATATGAGTTTATGATTCCAGTTCATGAAACGTGCATATGTATAAAGCACCTTGCTCATAAAATCTTATTTTTTTATTCTTGGCTAGATTTGTGTTTCTCTTGTTCTTTGTAATTATGCACTCTAGCGATTAAATTACTTTTTTATTAACTAAATTTGAAAGCTAAGTGTTCTATGTATCTTTTGAAAAAAATTTATTGATACTTTAGTGAAATTTTTCATTTAATTTTAGTTTATTTGGAGAACATTATTTTGTTTTTTAAACCAATCATATTCGTTATTTGTAGTGTACAAAAATCAAAAGAAATGTATTTATTTAGATATAAATAATTTCTAAAGAAATCTTTATATTAAATTATAAGAAATTCTTGAAAATATCACGGTATATGTAGAAATTTAATTTTTGTTGAAATAAGTATCCATTTAGTTTTATTCACAACATTTGTACTAAATTTTAATTTAATTGCATTGATAGTTTTTATTAACATTTGATGTTGCATATGATTTTACGTTATTGTCTATTCATATTTTATTTTTATATTTAATATATAATATTTATAAATAGCTCTAAAAATTAAAATGAGAATATTAAATGATTTTTTTCTTTGTCATTAAATTGAGATTATAAGCATTAATGAGGATGAATATTTTTTTGTCAGAAAATGTTTGGCTCAATGAATCAGCAGAACAGTTGATAGATTTTCGTACATGAATATATTACTATAACACAAAAATTTGTTTATTGTTTTTTAATTTCCTACGCTTGAAGTAGTAAATTAAAGCGACTTAGTTTTCTAAATGAAATTAAAGATTATTCCACGATGCAACAAATGCATGTAAGATAGTCCTGAATATCATGAAAAAAAAAAAAGAGTTTTTGGTTATCTCCATGATTTAATGGGAATTTGGGAATATATATGGGAATTTTTTCACACCATTTAGTAACTCCCATTATATTGTGTTTTCAAACGTGCGAATGGACAAGTGCTCGCTTACTGCAAAGGGTCATGAACCATAACTTTTTCTTTGAAAAACGCTTAGTTTTGGCGTAAATTATGATAGTGTATCGCATTAGTTTGGACAATCTACTCTGAGTCTTTCAAGAATTTTTTTTACACTATTTGTAAATGCAATTTCGGTTTTTATTCAAACTTTTTTTAATGTCATTAATTCCTCTAAAGTTCGTAAAAGTAACACGCCAGGTAGTATTCTTTTAATCAGATCTCATCATATTGGTGAATCCTTTGATTAATCAAATTGTGTAATAAAAAAAAATATTAAAGAAAAATATAAAATAATTTTTTAATGAATTGAATAATGTTCCTTTTTAATGAATATTTTTAATGAATATTTCAAAATGCGGTGAAAATGATCGGTAACAGTATTTATATTAACACAAGTTATAATTATATTAGTAAAAAAAATTGACATATGCTATAAATGAATATAAGACAATAAATTAACAATCTGAAACTAATAAATAAATCACTGCAATAATTCTGCTTACAATATATAGCACAGGTCACAATTTAACATATTCCAGTTACTCTTCCAATAATTAGGCAGTATGCATTCCAACCTCATCCAGACTGATAATGCTTGCAGATTCTCAGTATAACAACTGTGAAGTGTCAGTATCCCTGGAATGCAATAACTCGTATAAAAGGTGCTTAAATCTTATAGATAGGAGGTGGATTTTCACAAGAACCTCCACTTTATGAAGATTTTATGCAAAATGTCTTATTATGGTAAGGTAGTCGATTATTAATATATTATAAATATATGACGATGACAGTATACATATTAACACGAATTACGATTCAATAAATAAAATCAAGGAACATCTTATAATAAGGCAATAAATTAATAATCTAATAAATTAATCGATGAAATGCTGCTACTTGCCATGTGTTGTAGTTCAATTTAACTGATTCCTTCCTATCTATTATACTTTAAGTGTAAGAATCATTCCAACCTTATTTAGATGGATATTCGTAACGCTTCCAGACTTTCACTATACTAAATGTAGAGAGTTAATATACTTAGTTGCAATAATTTGCACGGTAATTTATGGCGGCTTTCGCCAAAAACCACACTTTATAAATACCCTTATGCAAAAATTATTATTATGGTTGGATAGTTAAACATTAATTTTGTTATATATATATAATGTATATGTGGGTGGGTGTTATGTATGATCATATGAAAATATCTATATTTACACAAATTAAAATTCAATTAGCAAAAGAAATGTAGCAAAACCATTGTATAATAAGGAAATGCGTTTCACACTTTTCAATTTAGCAGATTCCTTTCCATCCGATCTATTCTTCAAGCTATTAGGGCAGCGGTGACTATCCAAATCTTATCCAGACGGATATTCATAACGCTCCCAGACTCTTAGCGTAACAACTGTAAAACGTTAATATCCTTGGAATGCAATAACTTGCTCACATCCCACAGGTAGTCTGTGGCTTTCACTAAATCTCATATTTTGTGAATAGCCTTATGCGAAAACTCTTATTATGTTAGGGTAGTCTTAACAGTGATTATTGCCATGGTCATGTGTGCATTAGAATGGTAAGGTTTAACAGAATTCTATTCGGTGAAACTGGCTACACTGTTCTAGTTCAAAGCATATTGCACGCAAGTTGATTTATAGATGTGGAACATATATGATGGACTATACCCTTTCTTGATTTTCAGTAATTTTTAAAAAATTAAATGAAGTTTTAAATAACATTTTTATTTTTACAGGAGTTTTTTTTATTCCTAATAAAGTGACGTAAATTCTATCCTTATATTTATTAGTTAGCGTTTACGATTCAGACTCTTCTTCTTTATTGCAAATCATATAGTACGCAAATGTGTGGCAATTGCCTCTGAAGGTTTTCTCGTAAACATATCCATCGTTAAGAGATAAAGACAGGGATTTCTCATGGCATACTTAATGCGGCTTCTGCATTTGATACATAATGCCAAGTGGTTTGTCCGTTCTTGTGCTTTTCAGTTTGAATTAAAAACATGCCCTGCTATCTTTCCAAGCCAGCGAACGAATAGCCATAATTTGGCAAATTAAAAAATCCTCTAATACATGACACATAAATAGAAACCTCATCAAGTAGTATTTCATAAACTCCGAACCACGAGAGATAAAACGACATGTCTTTCCAGTTTCGTAAAGGTGACATTGAGTTAAACTTTATACACTGCTCAGAGCTTTTGCATTCAAGTGTGGTCGCCATACATCTATATTATATATATATAAAACCAATTCACACAAGAACTCGCTACACACACATACTTAGACGCACACAAACATACATATGCTTATACACGGCACATACACATGCACAAATAATTACACACTGATATACCGATTCCCATACTTACACATTGTATAAATACACGGAGCAAAGAACACACATGCACACATACTTGTAATAAAAATATTTCATACGAGCGTTTCAAAATGCTTTTTTTAATTCAAATGCACGCTCAATGTTTAAGTAAACGTTTTTGGATAAGCATGTTCCATTAGGAGCAATGTTAAGTAAAATAATTTAAATACTAATTTTTTTATATATTTTAATACTATTGTTTTGAAGTTAAATAAGTTTCATTCATCATTCATTCAAGAAAAAAAAAAATCGATCAAAATATGATTTTTGATATATCGATCAAAATGTGATTTTTGTAAGATTTATTAAAAAATATATTTAATTAATTTAAAATATGGTTAAGTAATCACAAAATGTTTTTATGATTCATTAAAGTTTGTGACATCCAGATGTTTAATCGCCATATATGTATTTGCAGTACACATTTTTATAGAATTTTAATATACAATTTCACATTGCAATTTGTATACTGGACAAATGTAAAAAATTGAAATTTTTAGTTCGCGCATTATTTAGTATTATAAATATTATTGAATTAATTAATTATTTTTAATTAATTTAGTACTGAATAAAAATTTACTTACATTAACTATCCATGGAAGCGTTATAAATTACGTATAAAAAATTTCTAAAAATTTTAAATATTAATTTTAATTAAATGAATTAAAAATGGTATAATAAAAAAAATGGTTAAAATAAAAAGGGATTATTTGAGAAAAACTTTTTTATTACTGGTATTTTGTAAAGTATTAAATGTATTTTAACTTAAATGAATGATTAATTTGTAAAGTTAATGAACTTTTTCAAATATATGCTCTTTCAACAAAAAAATATATTTTTACTTTTATATCAAAGTTATTGTGTATAAGAAATATCACAATTTACATTTAACGATTTTGAATGAAAAATTAACCATGGCATGAATTATAAAAACATAGCTTTAATCACAACTATTGTATTAGACCTTAATAAATAATGAAATACACAGATTCCTATCATATAAACAAATGTATGTATATGAAACAAAATTAAAAGATATAAATTATTTAAAGTCTTGTAAATTGAAATTAATAATGAAAATTTCAACTTTATAATTATAAATTTTCTTGACTTAATTATCTTTTCTAACATTAACATAGTTTACTGTATAATGAATTTAATGAGCTTCGGGAACGCATCTAACGTTCTAATGAATAATGATGGTTTCTTATTCAATTATACATTGTTGTTATTATCAATTTATTATGCTGATTAAGTTTCAAAAATGTTTCATTTAGCCTTTGCGGCGTAAAACATTTTCGTTACATTAAATAATAGTATTAATAATTTGTTGTCGAATATGTAATAAACAATAGGAATTCAAAGTTTTTATTATTATTATTTTGAAATTTTGAATAGTATTTTCATTTTTATAATTTGATCATGATAATTTGTGATTTTTTTCACAGTTTTTTTGTTCTCAAATTATCTGTAATATTAATTAATGAATACTGATTGGCATGAGAAAATACATTTAAAAATTCTCACCTTTTTTAACATGTTCAATTGAACATGTTTAAATATTCAAATTTAAATATTTGCAACATTTTTCTGATACACATTTTATTGATAAAATCATATTTACAGAATGCTTAAACATAATGTCGATATTGTTCGCTAAGAAAACGAGATTCTATTTTAATATTATTATTAGATTTAGTTTTAAAAGTTATCTGTAATATTAATTAAAGAATACTGATTAGCATGGAAAGAATACATTTAAAATAATTCTTAACTCTTTTAACATTTTCAACTGAATATGTTTAATTATTTAAATTTAAATATTTGCCTCATTTTGATGATAATTATTTAAAAATCATATTTGCATACTGCCTAAACATAATAAGATTGATATTGCTCACTAAGAAAAACGAGGTTGTATTACAGAAATATGGATGTAATAATTCTTAAACCGTTTCATAATGAAATAGATATTTAATACTTTTCTTTTAATTTCGAAACAGATAACATGTATCCAAGGAAGATTAAATCTTGCATCTAACACGTAAAGTCAAAATTAACGACCTATCAATACGATAGATGGCGCTAGCTATGTTTCTTTTTGAAAAAGTCCCTAGCGCATTTCCAAAATTTACCTATTACTTCCTTACTTAAGACTCCCGCGAGGACGAACAAGGTATTAAATTTCATCCTTGTTAGCGATTATCTAAAACGGGGTTGCAGAAGTGAGAGGGGGAAGGGTGTTAGCGATTAATTTTTATGCTTAATTTAAAAGACGCGCCTAATTAGTCGATGTTATTACGTCGAACTTCTGCGAGTTCATCTTTTCTTTTGGCGAAAAACACTTTTTGTAAAGTTAGTCCTTAAGCCGTTTTGAATTAACTTGGAGATTTAGTGAATTTCTTGTTCGAGTCAAAAAGTTTTTTCACCCAAAACCATTGTCTTAATTTTGCTGCGTGCGTGATTATTTATTGGTACTATTAGCTGGGTCTTTAGAATTAAGATGCTGACGTAAAAGAAAATTGAGTTTAAATAATTAATAGTGAAAAAAAATTGCTTGAAAATAATTCTGGTTTTACATCACTTCTTCCATCTTTTGCTTTGCTTTTTATTTCGTAACAATTTTTGGTAATTGGAAATAAGTATAATGTGCAATTATTATTAAAATGAGTATGTCACACTGCTGCTGGTTTAACAGAAAATATATATATATATATTTTACAATATAGGTATTATATTTCATTATTTATAACTTTTTTAATTAATAACGTAACGTATAACTTACTTTTTCTTTTGCCAAATAGTTAATAAATGATTTTGAAAAGGTTAAATTTGAGAAATTTTATCTATCGAAATTTCAGTTATTTTCATTCTTTGATGCTAATTACTTAAAATAATATTTTAATTATTCCTTTTTAAGTGCACCATGAATATTAGATTACTTTTGTACTTTGTATCAATATTATTATCTGATTGTAGCTCAGATATTTTCGTATTTTTTAAATTCAAGTTAAGATGATTATAACAATATTTTAACTACTAAATTATAATAATATTTTAATTAATTTAAGATCTCATAATAATATTATATTCATTTTTGAGTACAAATGAATATTAATTTATTTTTGTATTTTTTGGCATAATTTTGCATTAAATTATATGATTATAAAAGGAAGATTTCTTAAGATAGGTTTTAATATTATTATGAAAGCAATTCTATATTTTATAATCGGATTTGAATGTAATTTTCTAAATGTTTCAGTTAACTATTCATACAATTTATATATATATATAAAAAAAAAAATTGTGAATAGTGTTAAATAAGAGGGTAAAAAGTTCAAATGTTACTTACGTTTAATCTTTTTGTATCATTAAATAAAAAAATGATATTAAAAGCTTTCTTTTAAAACTTTCTGTAGATAAATTCTGAAGTCTTTTTAAATTTCTTTACTTTCTGGGTTTCTTATTTTAATGCTGTTAAATATTCATATTCATCCGTTGTTGTTTCTTTGTCCACTTGTTCGACAGCAACATCTACTACTGTGAACAAAAAGTAAGACCAATTATTTTTTTTCCAAAAACTCTTTATTTATTCTTCCAAATTTATTTCATCGCCTTCAAGATAATCACCTCCGGACACAATACACTTATGCCAACTTTTTTTCCAATCCTCATTGCATGCTAAAAAGTCATCGGCAGGGATAGCGATTCACGTTGAATATTTTTCAATCGACTCAAAACGGTTTCCCTTTTGAGTTTAGAAGCCAGAAGTCACAGGGTCGCAATATGGTGGTTGTGGAACGATATGGGTTTCAGTTTTGGCGAAAAAGTCACGAAGAGTCAATGCAGTGTGAGCTGGCGCATTCAGTGCTTTCGGTTCCAATCGAGATTTGTCGCGTTTGAGGTCCAAATGGAATGGACCGATCCTTTTGAAATTCCAAGTTCATCAGCAAGGTCTCTAATTGAAATCGACGATTTGCATGCACCAAATCATTAATTTTTTGGACGTGAGGTTCGTCGGTTGAGGTTGACGGTCGACCAGATGACTCTTCGTCTTCAACGCGTTCTCTGCCTTCTTTGAACTGATTATATCTTTGTAAACATTTCTTTCCGATACAGGAATACTCACCGAATGCCTTCTGCAACATTCTATATGTTTCCGCAAACAAAATGTAATGCAAGTTCTTTGCTCAATTAATTACGGCATTTCAAAAATCGCCGGAATCAGTTCTAGCGTCTAACAAAGCCCAGCGTAACTCAAACACTAATGAATATTTTGATGTCAAATTTCATACATTTATCAATGACAGTGCTGGCAACTAAAAAAAAAAAAAAAGAAATTCCATAATCCCCAAAAAGTGAAAATTGTAATAAATTGAAAATTGTCTTAATTTATACACTTGTAGTAAATTATGTCTATGAACCCGTGTTAACCGACGAGTCATGACAAAGGATAAAAAGGATTTTTTTGTCCATGACCTTGCAGTACAAAGACATGGTGCACCCTAAGAGATTGACTTTAGTCCACCCGCTCATGCACTGGGTACCCATTTTAGTAACCTTTTACGACATGCATGGGCTACAGTGGTGCTATACTAACCCGGACCCACGCGGGAAAATTTTTATTTTTATCATTAAATACTTTTAAGAGATCGTTTTTATAAGAAAATTAATTCAATGTTTCCGTAAAAAAAAAAAATCACGAATTAATTACTCATGAATGATACGAGTACAAATTATTAATTTTGTACATATTTTAAGATAACTTAGGCAGGAAAATAAAATAATGGGTTATCAAGTATACCGCTGTAGTTTTCCTTTAATTACCCACATTTATCAGAAAAACGTTGAAGACTACAATCCTTCCCGACACGAGATGTCTTTCTCTCTCTCTCACACGCCATGCTGAGCAACTCCGGTGTCACAAGACTGCTTCATTAACAAAGCAATGGGATTAAATAACGAGGAAAGCATCTCGGATGAGCGACCCTCGCTCTAAATCGTTATGAGAGTTATGAAAAAGAGTTATGAATACAGAGAGCGTGTACTCATCGGAAAGATCTGTATCTTTCCCGTGCCCGACGCACAGACAAACCGTTGGCCGACATTATTTCCAGAAAGTTTTTCTAATGATTGGTTTGGTTTGTCGCTCTACGGCCATCTTGTGCCCTGCCAGGGATTCAAATCTGATGCCTGTGGTGGCAGACCAGAGCGCTTATTCACCTCCAGGCAATAATTATATACTTGATTCAAATTGTTTTGACATTGAGTCCCACATTTACAACCAGTTGTAGTACCAAAGGTCATAGCTCTAGCCAATTGGCCATCAAGTAGCCAAATTATATAGGGACAGTGGCGTGGTGGTGTACAGTGTGGTGTGGTGACTCTAGGCACAGTGGTGTGGTGTAGTAGTAGCATTAAATAATATGAAAATAAATAATAATAAAAAAAATTATTATTAAATATTTTTAAGAACTCATTTTTATAAAAAAAAGTATTAATTAAAAGTTTCTTTGAAAAACATGAATTATGTACTCATGTATGATATGAGAATAAATTATTAATTTTGTAAATATTTTATAATAACTGAGCCAGAAAAAAAAAATAATGTGTCACCAAGTATTCTGCGGTAGTGTTGACTTATTTACCCACATTTATCAGAAAACCGCTGAAAACCACAATCCTTTCCGACACGAGATGTCTTTTTCTGTCTCTCTCACACCGCGCTGAGCAACGCCGGTGTCACTGCTTCATTAACGAAGCAATGGGATTAAATAACTAGGAAAGCATCTCGGATGAGCGACCCTCGCTCTAAATCGCAGAAGAGAGTTATGAACACAGAGAGCGTGTACTCATCGGAAAGATCTGTATCTTTCCCGTGCCCGACACACACAGACAAACCGTTGGCCGACATTATTTCCAGAAAGTCTTTTCTAATGAATAAATTAGAAGCGATATGCTAATTTGAGTTGATCTTTCTTGAAAATGGAGGACGTAGAGGAATTCAAACTTAATGAGTTTGCCATTTCCGCGTAAGATGGAGAGCGACTTGAAATGGTTAATTACTTCGGCTCGATTTTTCTGCACCCGTCTGGGTTGGGGAGTGGACGGTTATGGTGTCGGGTGCCATTTTGTAAGGAAGTGGTTTAAGGGATAATTACGTCTGGCAAATTTTTTTCTTTCGAAATCGGATTAGGTTTATGGTTGTGTAGTATTTGACTAATCGGAATGAGGTAAATGTTTTTAATTAAGTCCGAGGAATTTGATTTAAAGTGAGGTTTAAAAGGAATGCGATAAACGTGGTTTTAGCTTGATTGTAATAAAAGTATGCATTTTGCAATTCTTTAATTATTAATAAAAACATATAATTTTTAGTTATTTAATTTTTTTAAATAAAATAATTTTTTTTAATAAATTGTGTAAGCAAAAGGTTATAACAGTGCTTTATAAATCTGCTTCTCTCCTCAAGGTAAATTGTCTTTGCACTGTTAACAGATAAGCCTAAATATATGATAAATACTAGGAAAATAGAGTTTATTAGAATATTTATATAACATAATTTAGTAAAACAAATTCTTGTTATATAAAATCCTTATTAGAACTATTTTGGTTCATGGCTCTGAAATATGGACTTTGGCAAGATCTGATGAGGCCCGTTTGGGTATATTTGAGAGGAAGATTTTAAGGGCTACTCTTATAGGTCTTTAGGAAAGTGATTGTTGGAGAAGACGGTACAACGCAGAAATTTATAAATGCTATGCCAGATATTATAAAATTAAGATCAATAGATTAAACAGGCTGCTGATATATTTAGAATGAATGATTTAAACCTTGTAAAAGTCTTGTTT
This sequence comes from Caerostris extrusa, assembly GCA_021605095.1. Classification (NCBI taxonomy): domain Eukaryota; kingdom Metazoa; phylum Arthropoda; class Arachnida; order Araneae; family Araneidae; genus Caerostris; species Caerostris extrusa. Next base: position 161,651 of record BPLR01005157.1, on the reverse strand, counting down.
TTGGCAAAGCCACAGGGACACAGAGGAAGAGGACGACCTAGGCTACGATGGATAGATGCAGTTGAGAAGGAATTTGCTGTACTGAGGATTGGGAATTGAAGGTTCATGATCACCCAGGGGAATGCATGGAAATCTCTTCAAAGGAAAGACTTGGCCCACCATGGGCTGTCGTGTTATTGATGGTGATGGAGAGATCTATGAGAAAGTTAAGAAGTACATTTAGAGTTAAGGAGATTACAGTATACATTTTCAATTCTTTAATTATTATAATTATTTAATATTTTATATCCTTATAGTATCATGGGATACTATAAGGATACACTGCAGGTACTGAGGATTAGGCACAATTTTCAAGTATACCTCTTATTACGGAAACAATTGGTTTTTAATATTTTGATAACGTTTGTAAATTTTTGTATTGGTTCTGTATCATTATTGCCAGTGCATTTTATCACAAATGTTTTCCCTTATGCAAGTAAATATACCATTTGGGAAATTTAATTACTTAAATTATTTTTCATTATGTTTTCAATAAACGTCTCAAAATATTAAAATAATAAATTTTAAAAGAAAGGAAAAATTAAAAATGTTCTTTTACATTGAAATCCTTTTCTGTAAACCGTTATGGGGGATAGCTCAATTTTGTATTCTTTTTTTTAAATAACTTCTGCCATGATATAAATCATTCTTGCAGTGTTGACAACTATAAATGACCTGTTCTATTTAATACGGATTTGTGTGTTCTACAAGTTTGATAGATGATTCTACAAAATAGAAAGAAATGCGTTTAAAACCATTTCTTATTCCTGTACATATGTAAAAACAAAGGATGAAATCGCAGAGAAAAATAAATGGTTTGCTTTCGAAAAAATAAACTTCTTTTATAAATGATATGCTCCAGGAAAACTCTTTGAGCTGACGGTACAAAAACTTAAACAACGTATGTTCTACATTTCTCAATATATTATTCTTATTTTCGAATACTGAAATTCATTGATTTTACTGATGTTTATTATAAGAATTTTGAGTTTAAATTAACATTTTCTTAACTGATTAATGAATGTATAGCTAATTTAATTAATTAAATTAATATGGCATTCACTTCCATAATAGATTCTTCATATGTATACCTAAATATTTTTAAATTAGAATAATAATAATGAAAATAAAAAATATTCTGATTCTTTAAATATTCTTCTAAACAAAAAAGATCAATTTAAGATATTAAACGGTTTGATAAAAAAAAGATGTATTAAATTAGAGTATAAAAAAAAAAATCTTTTATGCATTTCGAAATAAGGTTATTGTTTCTAAAAGTATTTATTTAATAAAATGTTTATTTTTAAAAAAATAATATAAAATAATGGAAAAAATAATAGAATAAAAATAAATAAATAAATAAATAAAAAATGAAAAAAAAATATATCTATATAAATAAATAAATATATAATGAAAAAAATATAAATAAATAAATAAATAAATAATGAAACATAAATAAATTAATAATGAAACATAAATAAATAAATAATGAAAAAAAATTACAAATAAATTAACATAGAATTTACAAAAAATGCCCAAATATCTGTTTAATTATAGGAATAAACATGAAATATAAGAAATATTTTTACTCGGATAATAACAATATTATTTCTGCATCAATTGAAATTCGCCAAATAATAATTTTGTAAAGAAAAACATTATTTTAATTAAAAATATATATTTCTTTAGGCAAGGCGATAAATTGACATTAGGTCGAAAAATCCTTTTTATATTTTAAAATAAAAAAAAAATAGTTTGTAATTTAATGTGGGAAAAACAAATGTTTTAAAATTATTACAATAACTGAATTTTAAATTCTTATTTTTATTTGTAAGAATATAGTAAAAAAATTATTTAACTTTACTACCTCATTTATTTAAATCTTCGTTTAATTATGTCATTAATATATTTATCATTTACAAATTTAATTAAAAGTAAAGGAATTTTTTTAATTTAATTAAATTTTATTCACTATTTCAGAGGAATTAAAAATAGCCAAATTCCTATTTTTAATAAAAGAATATGCTTTTATCTGCCATTAAGTAGAGATAATATATTTTAAGAGGGGAAAAAGTGTAAACGACTTCTTTCTTCGTCTTTTTCTTTCTATGCTACTATTTCTCTGCAGTGATTACTGGCCAGATAAGCCATGGCAGTGCAATTAATTGCATCGTGAGATTTAAATTCTAAGCTTAAAGGAAACGTAAAAGCCACATAAGTTTGTTTTCTTTCGCTTTCATGGTGTAGCCTAGTGGTTTGAGATAAGGTTTGATTAGTGGGAACCGAGATTTCTTATAATGCGATACATCGCGTGGCAATTTCGTTCTAGGTTTCTAGAGCTAAAAAGGATTTGGGTTATAAGTTTCACATTTTTCTGGAGTTGATTGCGATTTTGGTGCTTTTAGTTAAAGTTTTATGACTGGTTTTGTTTTTTGTTATCCCTCTCATATATATGAGAGAAAAGTAAGTTAAGACATTCAGTTTTTTTCAAGTAAAAAAAATTTTCTGGATTGCTTTCCTTATCTAGTTTGATGGAAATGTTTTACATAAATGTACGTCAAGTTTAAAGAGTAATTAATTTATTATTTAAAACAGCATTTATCAAAAAATATTCTTAGGAAAATGATAACCATATTAATAAATATAGTACATTAAAGTTCATAGCATCGTAATGTTAAATAAATATGTAATTATGAAAATTATCAGCAAACCCTATATCAATCAAAAAAACTTTAAGAAATCTATTTTAACGTTTCCTTAAATTAGAATATGCTTTTATTGCCTTCGAATGCTTGATGTTTTGATTCGGTGAGAATGGGCCAGATGACCGAGTGACTAGCGTTATATATAATAATAATATAATTTCCAATATCAAATGAAATTCGCCAATTAACCATTTTCACATAAAAAAAAAAAATATTATTTTAATAAAAAATTTTTTTGTAGGCTAAAAAATGATATATTAATGTTAGGTCGAAGAAATCCTTGTTTATTTTTAAAAATTAAAAAAAAAAAAAAATAATCTTTTGCAATTAAATGAAAAAAAAAAAGGTTTTAAAACTATGATAGTAAATAAGTTTTCAATTGTTATTTTTACATTTGTACGAATATAGTAAAAAAATAACTTTACTATTTCATTTATTTAAATCTTGTTTTTATTATTTCATTACTTCAAACTTTATCAAAAATAAGTTAAAATTTTTAATTTAATTACTTTTTGTTCACTCTAATTTCAGACGAATTAAAAATAGCCAAACTCCTATTTTTAATAAAAAATATACTTTTTATCTGCCATTAAGTAGTGATAATATATTTTAAGAGGGGAAAAAGTGTAAACGACTTCTTTCTTCGTCTTTTTTTCTTTCTATGCAGTGATTACTGGCCAGATAAGCCATGGCAGTGCAATTAATTGCATCGTGAGATTTAAATTCTAAGCTTAAAGGAAACGTAAAAGCCACATAAGTTTGTTTTATTTCGCTTTCATGGTGTAGCCTAGTGGTTTGAGATAAGGTTTGATCAGTTGGAACCGAGATTTCTTATAATGCGATACATCGCGTGGCAATTTCGTTCTAGTTTTCTAGAGCTAAAAAGGATTTGGGTTATAAGTTTCAGATTTTTTCGGCTGAAGTTGATTGCGATTTTGGTGATTTTAGTTAAAGTTTTATGACTGGTTTTTATTTTCGTTATCACTCTTATGAATACCAGAGAAAAGAGATTCGAAATATTCAGATTTTCATTTGTGCGAATGTAGTGAAACAAAAAATTGTGGAACTTTACTACCTCATTTATAAAAATTATTTCATTAAATAGTTTTATCGTTTACAAACCTAATTAAATTTAAATTAAATTTTTTAATTCAATTAAAATGTATCCACTATAAAGGAATTAAAAGCAATCATATTCCTATTTTTAATAAAATATGCTTTTTATCTGTCATTAAATAAGGATAATATATTTTGCGAGGGGAAAAAAAATATTATATTTAAGAGGAAAATTCTTCATTAGTTTTTAAAATTAAAAAAAAAAAAAAAGCGTTTTTTTAAAAATTAATCACAGTAAATGAATTTTAAATTATTTTTACACTTGTACGAAAATAGTAAAAAAAAAAAAAAAAAAAAAATGCAACTTAACTATCTCATTTATTTAAATCTTAGTTTAATTATTTCATTAAATACTTTTATCATTTACCAACCCAGTTAAAAATAAATTAAAATTTTTAATTTAATTACATTTTGTTCACTCTAATTTCAGACGAATTAAAAATAGTCAAACTCCTATTTTTAATAAAAAATATGCTTTTATCTGCCATTAAGTAGTGATAATATACTTTAAGAGGGGAAAAGTGTAAACGACTTCTTTTCTTCGTCTTTTTCTTGCTATGCTACTATTTCTCCACAGTGATTACTGGCGAGATAAGCCTTGGCAGAGCAATTAATTGCTTCGCGAGATTTAAATTCTAAGCTTAAAGGAAACGTAAAAGCCACACAAGTTTATTTTCTTTCGCTTTCACGGTTGTGGCCTAGTGGTTGAGATAAGGTTTGATAAGTGGGAACCGAGATTTCTTATAATGCAATACATCGCGTGGCAATTTCGTTCTAGTTTTTGGAGCTAAAAAGGATTTGGGCTATAAGTTTCAGATTTTCTGGAGTTGATTGCGATTTTGGTGTTTCTAGTTAAAGTTTTATGACTGGTTTTGTTTTTGTTATCACTCTTTTATATATGTGAGAAAATAAAGCTTTTTTTTAAGTTAAGATATTCAGTTTTTCATTTGTACGAATATCGTGAAACAAAAATTATGTAACTTTTACAACCTCATTTATATAAATCTTCATTTAATTCTTTCATTAAATACTTTTATCAAAATGAAAAGTAAATTAAATTTTTTAATTTAATTAAACTTTATTAACCACAATTGTAGATTAATTAAAAGCAGTCAAATTCCTATTTTTAATAAAAAGAATATGCCTTTTAGTCGCGATTAAATAAGGATAATATATTTTTAAGAGGGAAAAATAATATATTTAAAAAAAAATCTTTAATTTTTAAAATTAAAAAAAAAAAATAAGAGTTTGTAATTAAATGTGAATAAAATGTTTTAAAATTATCACAGTAAATGAATTTTAAATTGTTATTTTTTTTTTTGTACGAAAAAAAAAAAAAAAAAAATGTAAATTTACTATCTCATTTATTTAAATTTTCGTTTAATTATTTCATTAAATACTTTTATCGTTTACAAACTTAATCAAAAATAAATTAAATATTTTAATTTAATTAAATTTTATTCACTATAATTTCAGAGGAATTAAAAGTAGCCAAATTCTATTTTTAATAAAAGAATATGCTTTTTATCTGCCATTAAGTAGGGCTAATATATTTTAAGAGGGGGAAAAAGTGTAAAACGACTTCTTTCTTCGTCTCTCTTTCTTGCTATGGCACTATTTCTCTGCAGTGATTACTGGCGAGATAAGCCTTGGCATGGCAATTAATTGCTTCGCGAGATTTAAATTCTAAGCTTAAAGAAAACGTAAAAGCCACATAAGTTTGTTTTCTCTCGCTTCCACGGTGTAGCCTAGTGGTTGAGATAAGGTTTGATTAGTGGGAACCGAGATTTCTTATAATGCGATACATCGCGTGGCAATTTCGTTCTAGGTTTCTAGAGCTAAAAAGAATTTGGGTTATAAGTTTCAGATTTTTCTGGAGTTGATTGCGATTTTGGTGCTTTTAGTTAAAGTTTTATGACTGGTTTTATTTTTGTTATCACTCTTATGTATATGAGAGAAAAAGAAAGTTAAGATATTCAGTTTTTATCAAGTAAAAAGAAATGTTTCTGGATTGCTTTCGTTATCTTTTTTGATGGAAAGATTTTTTACAGAAATGTACGTTAAGTTTAAACTATAATTAATTTATTATTTAAAAAGCATTTATCACAAAATATACTTAGCAAAAAAGATAATCATATTAATAAATATAGTACATTAAAATTTATAGTGCGATAATATCAAATTAATATGTAATTATGCAAATTGCGAGCAAACGCAATATTGACCAAATGTAAGAAATCTACTTTAATCTACTTAAGACTTCCAGATTTTATCTTACGGATTAATCATATTCATTGACGTAAGACCTTTTTGAAAATTGTAAATAAGACCTGTTATTAATTCAGTATTTTCTTTTCAACAATGAAGGGACATTACGAAAATTTCTAATTTTATTCTTGTAAAATTTCTAATTTAACAATGAATGGACATTATGAAAATTTAAAAATTTTACTCTTTTAATTTATTTTATTCACGTAAAATAATAGTTAAAAATAAAAATATTATTTTAATTGTGATATTTTATATATAAAATTAAAATATTTTGCTGCCAATTTATGATTTTCCAACTTCATTACCCATTTATCTAATAACTAAATTTTTTATTAAATTATTTTAAAACTGTTTTCTGCAATAAAATAATAAGTAATCTACATGAAATATTTGATAAATAAAATTTACAATATACACGTCAGATTTTTATTTATACTGCGTATTTAAGTTACGACATAACATTTAAATAATGACTCAATAAACTGCTACGAAAACTCGAAAATAACTCGACCTTCGCATTGTGAGCATTCAAAGAAACCCACTCGACCGAGTCAATACAATATGAACGAATCCATTACTCAACTCGGTGAACTCTTTAAAATGAATATGCATGGTAAAAAAGAATCGGAAAACCCATTTAACCATTTCAGGAAACTCATCAGTTAGCACTGCGCTGTCATATCGACACAATGCCCGGGCAGCTGCTTTTCACCCCTTTGGGGTACTCAAAGGGGTTGCGAGGGCAGAGAGGGTTGACACGCTTGGTTGGGGGAGGAAAGGATTGAAACACGTAATGTTCATAACATGCCTTTTTTTTGCTTGTTTGGTATTTTTTTACCCTAGAAGGCTGGCTTACGTACTTGACACCCAAAACCGTTTTGTTCACACTTAGACGTGCGTCAAGTGCTAATAGAATTAGAATGCCCTGCCACCAAAAAAAAAGGGTTATCTCGTTGAAAGAGTTAAGGATGCTTTTGGGGGTTGTAGATCAGACTAATGATGTGTTTAGAGCCACTACACAAAGACGCAAGTCAGTCAAAGAGTGGTAATGGATGTTAATTGTATTTATATGTCGTTGAAATTGTGTTAGGATATTGTTAGTATGAATCATTGAAATGATGCAAAATCAGCAACCATTATAAAGTTTTTTCATATTAAATATATTTTTTGATATTAATATTATTTATTTTTACTAACCGACTAATGATGTGTACTACGCAAGGACACAAGTCAGTCGAAGAGTGGTAATAGATGTTAATTATATTTATATGTTATTTTCTAGAAATTATTAAATGTTAATTATGTTTATATGTTATTTTCAGATATTAATTGATGTTAATTATATTTACATGTTATTTTTAGATATATTAATTGATGTTAATTTTATATATTATTTTATAGATATTATCAAATGTTGATTATATTTGTTATTTTATAGATATTAAGAGATGTTAATTTTAATTTAAAAGGGAAAGGAAATTGTGTTTTGTTATGGTTGGTATGAATCATTTCAATGATGTAAAATCAGCAACATTACAAAACTTTTTCATATTGTATATCACATTTTAAATATTAAATGTTTATTTTTTACTGCATTATTAGTATATATGTACATTTTCAATTCGAGAACATTTTCGAAAAACAAATAAGAAATTAAAAAAATAAAAGTTGCAATTGTACGTCATGCTTAAGGAAAAAATTGTAAAACTCCAATCAGGGAATCTGGTTATCGCTGTGAGAATCAACTTCAAAACAATTTGAACCAAGTATATTTTCATTAATAGGTTGAATAGAAGAAAATGCAGGATTTTAACTTATCTAAATTCAAATCAATCTAAATGCCCAAATTCGATTTTGATAATCCTTTTGTTAAAATTATTTTAAAATTAATAATTTTTCAGTGGCCGTCTGGCCATTGTGGTCTTTGAGGCAATGAATACGCGGACTTCCTTGCAAAAAAGGTGTCAGCTTAGTACAACATCCTAATGTAGGCATGCTTTATTAGTGGAATAAACTGTTTTAAAACATTTATTTAAATCTAATTTCTTGCGGGATCAAGAAGCAAAGCATTGACGTCCTTTCGCCTGTCTGACATGATTACCTTGCCGCCTATTTGCTCCGCATATCGGTTATATTTGGCCACTTTTGGGAATCTTCAGAAGTATATTTGCAATATATTCTCTCTGAGTATATATTGGAATAGTTACTGTTATAAGCTGTTGCAATATATTTCAAATCCATTCATATTGCCAAATTCATGTCCTAGTGGTAAGTTTCGACACTTAGCATGCATTAGGACTAAATTTAGAATCCGATGGTAGCGTACATCGCTGCCACAATTTAAAAGATGACATTCTATAACAATAGTGGTGAAATGTGTAAAGCCTTTTGCATAGATAGTCAATCTGCTTGATTGGAGGTTTTCCGGGTTTTCTCCTAAACGACACGCAAATACGTTACAATTATACCAAAAGTACCCTTGGAAGGGAATCGCCCGTGTGTGTGTAGTTTATGGCATACATAAATAGAATACACGTCCCATTGTTTTTAAACAACAAAAATCATTCCTTATTCTCTTACCAAAACGCATGTATAAACCAATTTCTGTAATGTGCATATGGAATCAGCGGGATTATATTTTTACGACCTCAGTCCATTGCCCATTACGCGCCAAATGATTCACTTCAGAGACGTATAAAAAGTGAATCTGCAATCCCCAAATCCTTTTGTCACTCAAGAGAGTGCGGGTTTTCAAAGTGCGATAAATAAGACTTCTTCCTATCCTTTAGTCCCCAGCAGCAGTGATTGCAAACGTCCCGCTGTTACTGTCCCCCCGCGCAAGTGCCCTTTTTGCACCAGATCGCTTTTAACTCTGCCCATTCCGTGCGTCTTTTATTGGCCGTCTAACGATTCTTTTACATGGGCGCTCCTAAAAGGCTTTCTTAGATGATTGCTACTGATAGTAGCAGTCGATTTTAACCTCTTCCCCCTGGATACTAGCACGGAATACTAGCATGTGTCTAGGCTGAGTTATTATAAATTAAAATTCTTTCAGATGAAAATCTTTTAGACGATTAAATGCAACAAGATCTCAATAAATGAAAAAAAAAATTGCGTGTCTTCATATTTTGTTCTACATAATAGCATCGTTTATGAATATTGTCGAATCATTATTGATTTGTAAGAATTTCATCGTTAGGATGTATATCTTATTATCCAAGGATATTCCTTCAATATGATGTCCTCTAACGATTAATAACTATAATGTATTTTCCTTTTGAATGGATTTTCACCGAGTACTAAAATATTTCGTCGGAATGCACTAATCATTCGGAATCTTGAATGAGTAAGAGATTACGCTTTCGATTGGTTGGGATGCCATGGCTTGAAATTTTAGTATCTGGTAGAAACTATATTTGTAATAATATAATTATATTTGCAACTATATTTGTGATAATATAAAAGGGTCCTGTTCTGAATTTATGAAATTATTTAAATTAAATAAACATGCGAACATTATTTTTAATAAATTAATAGTTTTCTAATTGCATCTGGCCTAATCAATTACTGTAGATTTAAAACTAATATATATAATGGAATACAAAAGTCTTATTTTTACTTTACTTAAAAAGCGGGTTTAAAGAGGTGTATTATGGAGTTATGAGTTCTTTATTTGATTATTCGATTCCAATATCTTTTGATTAATAAATGAACATATTTTCTTTTAATAGATATAATCCAATAAGGTGATAATAATAAATTTAAACAAAAAAATCTCTGTCAACTTTAAAGAGGTTCCTCTTTAAAGTTGACAGAAGATTTTCCAATTTTCCATTCATTTTAGCATCCATTATGTACCATTGATTAAATATCAACACTTCAAATGAGCTTAAAATTTACTAACATCACAACATAATATCCTTGGTAAATTACCTGCATTATTAATAACCCCAAAAGGAGTCGAGGATTTTAAAAGCCGTTGTGCATCTTTGCAGCCACGATATCCTCCTAACAGCGAAAGTATTCAATCAAAATGCCTTCTGATCCCCTCGAAAATCGTGAGAAATGCTTAAAACCTTTTAATCTTTCCAAAGAAAATCTGCTTTTGAAGTCCATTACTCCAACAAAAGAGCCGTCATCGCGCCATTTTTTTTTTATATCCTTTGTCGTCCGTCCATTAAAATCTATTAATATTTGTTAACGAGATACGATTTCTGCTTGTTATGCAAAATGAATAAATTTATTATCCCGTTAAATTGAATTTTTACTTGCTCTAGCGAAAGTTGTAACGAATGAGTCAGTAGAACGAATAAGTCAGCAGAACGAATGAGTCAGTAGAACGAATAAGTCAGCAGAACGAATAAGTCAGTAGATCGAATAAGTCAGTAGTAAAGTATAAGTAAATAGTAACGAATAAGTAAGCAGTAACGAATAAGTCAGTAGAACGAATAAGTAAGCAGTAACGAATAAGTAAGCACTAACGAATAAGTCAGTAGAACGGTTAAGTAAGTAATTGCAAATTAAAAAACTCAAATCTAAGTCAACTTTAAAGAGTTAAATACAAATTTTCCGCCCATTTTACCATTCATTATGCACCATTGGTTAAATATCAACACTTCAAATGAGCTTAAGCTTTACTAACATCACTACATAATATTCTTGGTAAAAAATTATCTCCATTATTAATAACCACAAAAAAGGAGTCGAGGATTCTAAAAGCCACTGTGCATCTTTGTGAACAGCGAAAGTATTCAATCAAAATGCCTTCTGATCCCCTCGAAAATCGTGAGAAATGCTTAAGACCTTTTAATCTTTCTAAAGAAAATCTGCTTTTGAAGTCCATTACTTCAACAAAGGAGCCGTCATCGCGCCATTTTTTTTTTTTTTCATCCTTTGTCGTCCGTCCATTAAAAGCTATTAATATTTGTTAACGAGACACGATTTCTGCTTGTTATGCAAAAATGAATAAATTTATTATCCCGTTAAATTGAATTTTTGCCTGCTCCAGCGAAAGTTGTAACGAATTTTTGGCTTTGAAGAGAACTTTTTTCCTTTATCATTTTACCTTGTTTTGAACGAGAAACACGTAGCCCGGCTTTTTTCTTAATTAGTTAAAACAATTAAGGTAATTATGAGGAATACGAGACCTTAGAGGGAGCGAAGAATTGGTATTCAGAAAGTCCTCTGCCTTAAGTGCATGCAGAGAAATTTTTTTTTTTATCTATTTGTTACTTTCAGCCATTTATTACTCTTTGCTGCTTGTTTAGGAGATTTTTTTTTACCGTCCTCTCATTTCTTTTAAATTTTCTCGATCACAAAAAGTGTAAAAACAGTATAATTAATTTTCCTAGGTTGCTTAACTAGCTTCGAAAATAGCAGCTCGTTAAATATTTGTCAAGAAAAAAAGAAAAACATACTGTTCTTCAATTTCCTTGCGCACTGAATAAATTTTTCTTTAAAAGTTGTTTATTTATGTCTTGCACGTGTCGTGTATCATGTGAATTCTTTCTAAGGCATTTGAGAAAGAAATTATTTTAATTTTTTTTTTTAGTGGTGGTTTTTTTTTATAGAATTTGTTTATTTTGATAAATATTGATTAATTGTAGAATGCTACATATTCTCTCCATAACTGTTGTTAGTGTCGACTGAATTTGGCATTTTGGAATGGATAAAAAATTAAGTCACCATTTAAAGCTATACAGGAGAGTCCTCAACATATAACTGATTTTGTATTCCTATTGTGGCTATCAAATCTCTTAATAAAAAAAAAATAAATGCTCGCCATAGATAACGAATTCGGTAACATATTATAATACGAGGTTTATCGATTTTAATCTCATAGCCTTGGAAAAAGCAGTTGTTCCAATGTTCTTCAAAGATTTCCGTTTTGTCTTATTTTTATTACCATATTGATGTTTGGTTGCTTTGTTTGTCTCTCTATGATAATTTTTCTCTGAACACTATGGACTAATTAGACTGGGACCTACAGTTTAACGTGGATTCCGAACCGCTAAAAAACATCCATGCCACAGCCATTAATCGAACCTGAAGCCTGTGGTACCAAAAACCAGAGCGCTAGAGCCATTCGGCCATCAGGCCGCTATATCGATGTTTGAGAAAGCGAAATGTACTGGATCATATGCCCATAGTGAGGATTTTAGCTTATATTTACCTGTGAGCTCTATTACCCCTGCCTTGATGGCGAAATCTAAGCTATCGCTGTGGCTATTCAGCAACTGTCGATTCGTAGCCACACTTTTTTATAAAAGCAGTCATATTTTCTGACTCCAAGGGTGCACTTAAAACCCTTATAAATAATCAAAATAGTTTCCAAAAATCTTGAACTGTAGGCTTTGCTTAAGACACTGGGCACAGAATTGCTTTCCAATGGATTCCAGCCCACTGGGGAATTATAGACAACGAAAAAGTTAACATACTAGCTAAGAAAGGAACTCCATAGAGCAACGCATTAATCGACCGCTTTCATTTCATACGACTAATTTGTTTGTTAACTTGACTTTTTAGAAAATTCTTAAACAAGATAGATTCAACGCGCAGTTGATAAGGGACGAAGAATTCTGGGGAAGACTATTTAGACTGCCTGGACATGACTGTTTATGTGACCACTTCTATAGAATTCGAGTGGTGGATTTCCCGAACTTTCTCGGTACGAGGGCATTGTCAAAAGTATCTGAGAGCCCGTGAACTAATGGTTTAGGGCGCCAATGTTCGGCATTTGTAAAATAAATAAATAACTATCACCATATCGAGAAATTGAAACTTTAAACTCAACACTACAATTAAGAGAGTTTATTTGCATATTTTTTATCAATCAATTGATTATAATCTTTTTATTTAATATATTTTTTTGTAACGTCACTTGATCTTTATCGATTTTGATAGTTCACTGCTTCAATTTCTAAGAGTGTTAATATTTATTTTTATGCTTAACATGATCATCCAACAAACTGAGAACCATGAAGGAGAAAATTGCCTTCCAGGTAGTAGTGCTACATGGTGACCAACTTCCTGGCGCTCTGGTATTTGGTACTACATGCTTCAAGTTAGAATCCTGTCGGTGGCATGGGTGTTTGCTAGTAGTTCGAATCCATCTTAAATTGTAGATCCCGGTCTGCTAAGCCCTCGTGCACAAAATGATCGTAGAGCGACAAACCAAACCAGTCCTGGTAGTAACCGTACCAACCTTTGGAAGTCGTATGAGCGAAAACCCAAAAAAATTCCAACAGCCAATCTGAATGTTCTTGTAAGATGCTTATAAGTTTTTATGTGAGAGGCTGTTACAATCAGTCTCGCGGGTTCTCGTTTCTGAAAGCAGTAATGGCAACATATTCGAACAGTAAATTCACTGGATTCGAACCTGAATCTCCCTTCACATTAAATGTGAATATTACCGCAAGTTGGTTTTATCATGACTTTGAAATTAAAAAACAAAGAAATGAATATCTTTATAACATTTTTAATGTAATATTGATTGGATATACTAAATAAATTGAATGAATACAATTTTCTGTATTGCATTTTAAAATTTAATGCCTTCTACACTCGAGGTTTCGAGTGGTTTCGGTACTTTAAATTAATCTTTCAAGGCATTTGCGTATAGAGTAAAACATTCCCCATCGATGTATATTTTGCATAAAATATTGATAATTTTCCACCAAGAGAAACGATCAATAATTTTCATTGTGAATGAAACAGATTATATCTCTTCGTTGGAATAACGAAGTTCGGGAATCATTTCGAAAACTTGAAGAATACTCCAAGAAAAATCTATTTTACTCATCAAATTCAGCTGATTGAATTCCGCTTTTCAAATTAACATAAACGGGGCGCAAATGCAGGTACACTGTAGGAAGAAGTAAAAAAAAAAAAAAGTGAAAAATCCAGGAAAAAAAAAAGGAAAGCAGAAAGAAATCCTCGAGAGTAGAAAAGAAGAAAATGAATTAAAGAAAAACAATTGCAGATAAAGAAGTTAATTATTTGAAGAATTATTGATCACACAGGGTGGCTTCGAAATCAGTGAGTTTTTCCCATTATTCGGTTCGCTAGGCAGGGGCCCACAGAAGAACCTGCAAGATTTCCTAATGATTCCGATGGGAAACGGGAAATATGAAAAGAAAAAAAAAAAAGCCACACGAGGGGTATTAGAATATGTTTAGTCCTCCTAAATTATAGTTCGGAAATCTGAAACTGTTGCTGCTTCCTATTAAAAGGAGTCAATTATTTCATTTGAAGTTAGTATCATTGTATTTGTTCTATTTTTGTTAAAAATCTTTTTGTACTAAATGTGTTTGGAGTTTGATGTTTCGTTAAATATAGTAATATAAAATATTATACATTTTTTTTTTTTTTTTTGCATTTGAGGAGAGTTATTTAATCCTCAAATTAAGATTACTCCTATACAAAAAGGATTATTCCTTTTCATGTGTTCTAATTAAAAATATTCTTTATAAAGAAATGGTACATGTAATTCTAAAACCTGTAGTAATATTCAAAATTTCTCGTTTACTATTGAAATAATTTTTGAAAATTCAAATGTTCATTAATTTAATGTATGTTATTTTTTTAATTCGCTTTACAAAAACATGCATTTTTGAAAATAAAAATCTTATATTTCATTTATAAGATGGTAACTTTTTAGAACTCTTTCTAAAAGCTAAACCAAGTGAGCAGGATTATAAGGGGGATCCGTTAATCTCACAAAACAGAAAAAAAAAAAAAAACTGTTTACTTTTCCATTGACTAGACGTTAGTCACAAATTTCCACATATCACTAAATATAGCACGCTTTAGTTCATTTATATTTTTTAAATTTATAAAAACTTTGTTTTATTTAAAATTCAGTTATTCGTTTTATGAAAAGGAATTGTTTTATTTTCGAAAGTGTTTATTTTACTGATTGTTGCATAGTCGCCAAACGTTGGCGAAATTTGTCCATGGTTAATGAGAAAGTACCAAAACGTACACAAATATAATAATAGAATACAGTAAATAATTAGCATATAAATATAACAATGGAAAAGGGAAATTATTTTTATCTTTTAACTTACTTTTTTTGCGTCTTTTGAATGCAACCTTTATGCAGAAGGAAAAAAAAAAAAAATCACATAAATCCTTCAAATTCCATATCCGAATCCGAGTTTCGGAATAGTTCGTCAAATTCAATTTTTCTCTTAGGAATTTCTGGATGCAAATCATCATTTCTTACAATGCTTTTTGCTATATGTCCTCTTCATACTTTCTGCTCTATGTCGTCTTCATACTTTCTGCTCTATGTCGTCTTCATACTTTCTGCTCTATGTCGTCTTCATACTTTCTGCTCTATGTCGTCTTCATGCTTTCTGCTCTATGTCGTCTTCATACATTCTGCTCTATGTCGTCTTCATACATTCTGATCTATGTCGTCTTCATAGTTTCTGCCTCTATGTCGTCTACATATTTTCTGCTCTATGTCCTTTCTGCTTTTCTTCTTATGGCTTATACACGGGTTTTAAACTTTGGATAAATTTCCTGAAGACAAATGAACCTTTGGCTTATATTCGAAATATACGGCGTATATAACTAATTCATAATAATTAATTTTGCATATGAATATATATCAATATTAGTAAGCTAAAAGTAAAAATGCTTTTTTCTTTTTATTTTTATAAAATAATTCATAGATTAATTTTCACAAACCAAATTTTTCTGGTAAAAGTAAGGAATGAAAATTATAAATTCATTTAAAATTGATACAAAAATTTGTTAGATTCTATGTAAATACAGTAAAAAACAGGTATTTTTTGTTCTTGTAGAAAAGAATCTTTCAATTTACAATATACAAACCAATCGGTAAGATTTAAACTTTGCATAAGAATAAACAATATTGAACTATAAAATAAATAAGAGTTCTTATTGAAATATGAGTAAAAGTTCTCAGTTTTAGGTTTTCAAATTTTAAACGATGTTTTAATATAAATGTATACGCATTCCATACGATCCATAATAAATCTTGCTTAAATATATATTTTCTTTAATATATAGCGTATTCTGTAAATCGATTTTTCTTCTTGTATAAGTAATTGCAAAATAAAAATAAACTGATATTTTGTTCATTTTTAAGAATAAAATAATACAATTGTTCTAATTTTTAAAATCAATATTTTTCAGATATTTATTTGAGTAAAAATAACTTTTGGAAGTTTGTATTTTCTCACTATTATTCCCAAATCAAATCTATTCTTCATAATTAATTTATTAAATTTGAATATTTGAATAAAGAAACTGTTGCGAAAGTTTCTAAATTCATAGGTTTAGTTAAAAACAAAAAAGAATTCTCTTTCAAAAAGAAACAATTTATTTAATAATGAATGAGAATTTATTTAAAAAAACAAATTTGGGAGAAACTCTTTTCAGCAACTGAATCAGTATGTAAGTCTTAAGAAGAAGATAAATATTTAAACAAATTAAATCATCCATTCAAAATAAAAGAACGGAACTTAACTTCGAAATCGTATTATTATTAAATTCTCAGAAATTTTCGTCCAAAATTAAAAACATTTTTTTCTTCAGTGCCTACCTGCTTCTTAAAAATATTTCAAATTCCTATTTATAGAGAAATAATATTTGTGGCATAATGGTGCTAAGATGGAAGGCTTTATACCCATACCAGGCGAAACAAATTTTAAAAATAGTATGAGGGGGGAGCAGACGAGTAAAAAGGTTCCCCGAAACAAAATTCATCAAGAGCAAGCGATCAAAAATACATTTTTCCATCATTTTTTATCTTTTTTTCTCAGCCAATAGAAAATCCCCTTACTGCCTGTTTAATTCATTGTCCAATTATAGGCAGTCTTTCTAGAGCAATAAAGAATGCATAAGCGTTTGGATCTTTTGAATAAAGGTCTGGAAAAATATTCATTCCGAGGTAGTTTTTTTTTTTTTTTTAATTTTTTTTTTCCTTTTTACTTTGTTTCTTTTTTTTTTTATATTTATCTGGCGTTCTTCTAAATTATTTTTTTCATTCATTTTCTTTTCATTCTTTAACTAACGTTCCGAGACGAATCGTTTGTTAGAATAGTGAGAATAGAAGGGAAAGAGTTAGAATTATCTGGCAACATTTTAGATTTTTGATGGCTCTGCGTATAGAAAGGGAAAAATTGAAATTTAATTCAATAGAGCAAGGTTTTTATTAAAACACATACCTGTTTTTCTTAATGGGGATTTTCCTTTGAGTGAATTTTTTTTTACGTTTATTTAAACGATGTAATACAAAAATCAAACATTTAAAAGGCAATGAATAACTTCCAAAAGAAGTAATTTGTCTTTCTAAGAGTATTCATTTTTAACATTTTTATTCAATTTTTCCATGCATTTATTATTATTTTTTTTAAATTTTCTTATCGATGAAAATGTAAAGATGCTTTATAAAAAGCTTATACCAATGTTTTTAATTAAAGTTTTCTTCATTAAACATAAAATATTTAACTCTCGGAAAAATAACAGTT
Source organism: Caerostris extrusa (assembly GCA_021605095.1). Lineage (NCBI taxonomy): Eukaryota > Metazoa > Arthropoda > Arachnida > Araneae > Araneidae > Caerostris > Caerostris extrusa. The sequence goes on along the minus strand of BPLR01005157.1, from coordinate 144,016 downwards.
TTTATTGAAATATGTGTAGAAATTCTCTATTTTATGTTTTCAATTTTTAAACGATATTTTAATGTAAACTTATACGCGTTCCATACGAACTATAATAAATTTTGCTTGAATATATATTTTCTTTCTTATCTAACGCATTCTTTCAAACGATTTTTCTTAAAAATGTTAAATATATATATAAGTAATTGCAGAACAAAATATAACTGATATTTTGTTCATTTTTGGGGATAAAGTAATACAATTGTTCCGATTTTTAAATCAATATTTTTGAGATATTTTTTGTTTAAAAATAGTTTTTTAAAGTTAGTATCTTCTCACTATTACTTCCAAAGCAAATCCAGTTTCATAATTAATTTATTAAATTTTAATATTTGAAAGTAGGAAAACTGTTACGAAAGTTTCCAAATTCATATATTTACTTAAAAACACAAAAAGTCTTTCGAAAAGAAATGAATTTATTTAATAATGAATGAGAATATATTTTTTTTAAAAATAATAACTCAAAGAAATTCTTTTCAGCAACTGAGTAAGTAAGTAAGTAAGTCTTAAGAATAAGATAAATATTTTAACAAATTAAATCATCCATTCAAAATAAAAGAACGGAACTTAACTTCGAAATCGTATTATTATTAAATTCTCAGACTTTTTCTTCCAAAATTAAAACATATTTTTTTCAATTCCTACCTGCTTCTTAAAAAACAAAAAAAAAAAAATCAAATTCTATTTATAGCGAAATAATATTCCAGGCATAACGGTGCTAAGGTGGAAGGCTTTATACCCATACCAGGCGAAACAAATTTTGAAAATGGTATGGGAGGAGGCGGGGGGAGGTGAGGGGGAGCAGACGAGTAAAAAGGCTTCCACGCAAAAAAATTCATCAAGAGCAAGCGATCAAAAATACATTTTTCCATCATTTTTTACGTCTCATCTTTTTCTCAGCCAATAGAAAATCCCCTTACTGCCTGTTTAATTCATTGTCCAATTATAGGCAGTCTTTTCTAGAGCAATAAAGAATGCATAAGCGTTTGATCTTTTGGAATAAAGGTCTGAAAAAATATTCATTCCGAAGTAGTTTTTTTTTTTTATTATTTTACTTTTTCATTTTTTACTTTGTTTCTTTTTTTTTATATTTATGTGGCGTTCTTCTTCATTCTTTTTTTTTTTTTTTTCTCTTTTTTCTTCTTTAACTAACGTTCCGAAACGAATTGTTTGTTAGAATAGTAAGAATAGAAAGGAAAGGGTTAGAATTATCTGGCAACATTTTAGCTTTTTCATGGCTTCGCGTATAGACAGGGAAAACTGGAATTTAATTCAATAGAGCAAGGTTTTTATTAAAACGCATACCTGTTTTTACTTAATGAGGATTTTCCTTTGATCGAATTTGTTTTTACATTTATTTAAACGATGTAATACAAAAATCAGACATTTAAATAGCCAATGAATAGCTTTTGGAAGGTAATTTGTGTTTCTAAGAGTATTCATTTTTAACATTTTCTCATGTATTTATTTTTTTTTTTTTTTGCTTTTTAATCTATATATATATAAAGATGCTTTATAAAGCTTATATCAAAGATTTTTAATTAAAGTTTTCTTTATTAAAATATTTGATGTTTAATATTAAGGTTTCCTTACTTTGTCATGATTAGAAGTATTTGCACACTGTTCTTGCAAATAATTATTTTGACTTTAAATAATCTTTAATAATTAAGATTATATAGGAAGACCTTTTGGCCCAGTAACTACTTTTTGTACTTGCAAAAATTAAGCTTTCAACTGACAATATAAAATCCAATCGTTAAGATTTAAATTTATAAAAAAATAAACAATATTTAACTCTGAAAAAAATAACAGTTTTTATCGAAATGTAAGTAGATATTCTATATTTCATGTTTTCAAATTTTAAACGATATTTTAATATAAATTTATATGCGTTGCACACACGAACTTTAATAAATTTTGCTTGAATATATGTTTTCTTTAATATACAACGTATTCTGTAAAACGATTTTTTCTTAATGAGAATTATTTGTATAAGTAATTGCTAAACAAAATATAACAGATATTTTGTTCACTTTTAGGGATAAAGTAATACAATATTTCAAATTTATTAAATCAATATTTTCAGATATTTATTTGTGCAAAAATAGAAGTTTGTATCTTTTCACTATGAATCCTAAACAAATCTAGTTTTATAATTAATTTATTAAATTTTAACATTTGAATAAAGGAAAACTCCTGCGAAAGTTTTTAAATTCATATATTTACTTAAAAACACAAAAGTTTCTCTTTCAAAAAGAAACAAATTTATTTAAAAATGAATGAGAATCTATTTAAAAAAAAAATTGAAGAAACTCTTTTAGCAAGTGAGTAAGTAAGTAAGTCTTAAGAATAAGATAAATATTTGAACAAATTAAATCATCCATTCAAAATAAAAGAAAAGAACTTAAACTTCGAAATCTTATTGTTAAATTCTCAAAACTTTTCGTCCAAAATTAAAAAAAAAACTTTTTTTTTCAATTCCTACCTGCTTCTTAAAAAAAATATTTCAAATTCTATTGATAGAGAATAATATTTCTGGCATAACGGTACTAAGGTGGAAAGGCTTTTATACCGACACCAGGCGAAATAAATTTTGAAAATGGTATTGGGGGAGCAGACGAGTAAAAGGTTCCCCGAAACAAAATTCATCAAGAGCAAGCGATCAAAAATACATTTTTCCATCATTTTTTATCTTTTTCTCAGCCAATAGAAAATCCCTTATTGCCTGTTTAATTCATTGTCCAATTATAGGCAGTCTTTCTAGAGAAATAAAGAATGCATAAGCGTTTCGATCTTTTTGGAATAAAGGCCTGGAAAAAATTCATTCCGAGGTAGTTCTTTTTTATTATTTTTACCTTTTCGTTTTTAATTTGTTTCTTTTTTTTTTATTTATGTGGCGTTCATCATTCTTTTTTTTTTCTTTTTTATTTTTGATTCTTTAACTAACGTTCCGAGACGAATCGTTTGGTAGAATAGTGAGAATAGCAGGGAAAGAGTTAGAATGATCTGGCAACATTTTAGCTTTTTGATGGCTCCACGTATAGACAGGGGAAAAACTGAAATTTAATTCAATAGAGCTAGGTTTTTATTAAAACACTGTTTTTGCTTAATGAGGATTTTCCTTTGAATGAATTTGTTTTTACATTTATTTAAAGGATGTTATACAAAATCAAACATTTAAAAATACAGTGAATAGCTTTTAGAAGAAGTAATTTTTTTTTCTAAAAGTAATTATTACTAACATTTTTATTCAATTTTTCCATTCGGTCATTATTATTATTATTTTTACTTTTCTTATGAATAAATATATAAAAAGCTTTATAAAAGCTTATATCAAGATTTTTAATTAAAGTTTTATTTATTAAACATAAAATATTGAACTCTGAAATAAATAACATTTATTATTGAAATATGAGTAGAAATTCTGCATTTTATGTTTTCTAATTTTAAACGATATTTTAATATAAATTTATACACACTCCATATGAACTATAATAAATTTCGATTGAATATACATTTTCTTTTTAATATATATATCGTATTCTGCAAAACGAATTTTTCTTAATGTGAATTATATTTATCAGTAATTGATAAACAAAAACATAACAGATATTTTTACTTTTTAGGCATAAAGTAAAACAATTGTTCTAATTTTTAAATCAATATTTCCAGATATCTGTGCAAAATAATTTTTTTGAAGTTTGTATCTTCTGACCATTATTCCCAAACAAAATCTAGTTTCATAATTAATTGATTAAATTTTAATATTTGAGTAAGGAAAAAAGAAACTGTTACGAAAGTTTCCAAATTCATATATTTACTTAAAAAGCACAAAATCTTCTCTTTCGAAAAAAGAAATGGATTTATTTAATAATGAATGAGAATTTGTTTTTAAAAAAGACTAAAATTGGTAGAAACTCTTTTCAGCAACTGAGTTAGTTAGTCTTAAGAATAAGATAAATATTTAAACAAATTAAATCATCCATTCAAAATAAAAGAACGGAACTTAACTTCGAAATCGCATTATTAAAATTCTCAGACTCTTTCTTCTAAAATTAAAACTTATTTTTTTTTTCCAATTCCTACCTGCTTCTTAAAAAAATATTTCAAACTCCTATTTATAGAGAAATAATATTTCTGGCATAACGATGCTGAGATGGAATTATACCCATACCAGCCGAAATAAATTTTGAAAATGGTATGGGGGGGATGAGAGGTGGAGCAGACGAGTAAAAAGACTTCCCGAAACAAAATTCATCAAGAGCAGCGATCAAAAATACATTTTTCCAACATTTTTTACGTCTCATCTTTTTCTCAGCCAATAGAAAATCCCCTTACTGCCTGTTTAATTCATTGTCCAATTATAGGCAGTCTTTCTAGAGCAATAAAGAATGCATAAGCGTTTGGATCTTTTGAATAAAGGCATGGAAAAATATTCATTCCGAGGTATTTTTTTTTTATTTTTTACTTTTTCATTTTTACTTTGTTTCTTCTTTTTTTTTTTTGTATTTATGTGGCGTTCTTCTTCATTCTTTTTTTTTTTATTCTTTATTCTTTAACTAACGTTCCGAGACGAATCATTTGTTAGAATAGTGAGAATAGAAGGGAAAAGAGTTAGAATGATCTGGCAACATTTTAGCTTTTTGATGGCTGCGCGTATAGAGAGGGGAAAACTAAAATTTAATTCAATAGAGAAAGGATTTTTATTAAAACACATACCTGTTTTTCTTAATGAGGATTTTTTTCTTTGAATGAATTCGTTTTTACTTTTATTTAAACGATGTAATACAAAAATCGAACATTTAAAAGGCAATGAATAGCTTTTAGAAGAAGTAATTTGTCTTTCTAAGAGTATTCATTTTTAAGATTTTTATTCCTTTTTTCCGTTCATTCATTATTATTATTATTATTATTATTAGCTTTCAATAAATGTATAAAGATGCTTTATAAAACTTATATGAAAATTGGAGAAGTTTTTTAATTAAAGTTTTCTTCATTTAAATATTTTGTTACTTTACCTTCTTGTTAAAATATTTTATGTTACTTTTACTTTTATGTTAAAATATTTTGTGCTATCTTTACTTTATCATAGTTAGATATATTTGCACATCTGCTCTTGCAAATAATGATTTTGAATCTGAATAATTTTCATAATTCAGATTATAAAAAGGGGCCCAATGGCCGAGTGACTAGCGCTCTGGCACTCTTCGCTGCAGGATGTTCAAATAATAGTGTTTAGATAGTGATTCGCAGGAGATTCGAATGATAGGGATAGTGATTCGAAATTCACTTTAAATTAAGAATAGCATCTTTGTTCGCTTTTTTTTAAATTTCTAACTGTTGATTTTTATTGTTGTTGTTATTTCTGATGCCCGATCGGGTCTAGATATTAAACCTAATCCATAAGTCTAAGAATCCAAAAATAGAAGAGGTGCAGAAAAACCTCGTCCAATGTAAAATCAAGACAGTCACCTTTCTCGTTCCATGATACCACACGGCTTCATGAACTTTGGTCTAGATGTTGCTGTCTACCAAGTGGGATAAGAAACAACAACAACAGAGCATAAACTTTAATTAAGGATACTTTTAAAATCTTTTTTCAATGAGCTTTTTTGATTTTAATCTGAGAGGAACGATATATGGAATTCATCACTCTTTAATATATATTTGCAAGATTTCCTATAATTTTATCATATTCATATTCCCTGTTGAATATAATTTTTACCTTTCTTAAACACTCGTTCTTTTTCCTTTTTTATTCGTATTATAAACTGATATTTGCTATATTATCAACTGAAATCAACATCAAAGTTTTTAATGTCGTATTAAACTGAACTTTATGGACAGGTTTTGTTAAAAAGCTGAAAAGGAAGAATTCATTGATTTTCATTAATTTTTATTTCATATCATTATTGAATGAAATGAACATGATTAACATTAATATTTATTTTATTCAATTTATCTAAAAATTGAACAGTCATTTGGTGCTAAACGAATCATATCATCATCAACAAATATGTTTGTTGGTTTTTATTTTATTATTAAATATCATTAAAATTTGTTGTAAGGCTTAAAATTTAGACTTCTGAATAAAAATCATTTTTTTGGATTGAGAATAATATATGCAAAGACAATAATCACTCTCACTATGAAAATGAAATGTTTTTGTATTTCGTATAGCTAAAACGTTTTCCCCTGAATGCAAACAAACGGCAAAGTTTTCGTTTCTGATAGCAGACATCAGCGGCTTTATTTAAACTCTCCTCTTACTAGCTGAGTATATTATCACTGACTCCATTCTGGCATGTGTCATCATTGTCATTTTTTGCTTCTGACTGCAATGCGAACCTTGAATGCAAACTCGGCAATTCGTGGACCATCAGTTTGACAATACAATGCTTTGAAGGAATCTTCAGACTCAGTGCCATCTGACGACAATCAGATATTCTAAATAAAACAATAAGATATTCTAAATAAATATCAGCATTCTCTGTTTATAGAGTGACTACTGTTATTATCGTATGCTAAGCGCTTAATCCGCAAAAGTAAGATAGTTTAAGCCTGTCATTTATTCCGTACCCCCAAGAGTTCATTAATTCTCCACCAAATCTACTGTGACACATAAGAACAAATGGCATCATTTCATTCCACGAATCGAGGCAATTGAAAGGCTAAACGCGAATCCAGCCCCGGCTATCGACCAGCTCCTTCCGAAAGTCACTCGGGGCGTGAAATAATCACATGATACTTCAAGAGCGAGTTCGATAAAATTCCGCTCGTAACTTTTCCTTTTCCCGGAATCCGGAACACGGTTCCGTAATGGAAGCACCTGCGCTCCGGGACGTGGGAAAACGGGAGAACAGGGGGGGCAGGGTTGTGCGTCAGGTGTCAAGACCTAAAGAGGCTTAACTTGTTTTTCCGGACCTTTCTTTCTACCCCTTCTCGCCAATTCAGATTTTCTTGATTTCTTTTCATGCGGTTCTCCACTTTTTTCCCAGCTTAAGGGACGGGGGTGTAGCCGTAACTCAAAGTCCTCGGTGTGTCTGGCGATGCGTTATCCGGGGATAGGTATCGGAAAACTATTAAGTGATGAGAAAGTATGCGAGGAATAGTGATTCGTCCCTCTTCTATTCTAGTGCGGTTCCTTTAAGCAGAAATAGTCCACATTGACTATTTCTACTTAAAGGAAAACAATGTGGACATATTTCTACTTAAAGGAAACAATGTGGACATATTTCTACTTAAAGGAAACAATGCGGACATATTTCTACTTAAAGGAAACAATGTGGACATATTTCTACTTAAAGGAAACAATGTGGACATATTTCTACTTAAAGGAAACGATATGGATGTGGTCATTGGAACTATTTCGATTTAAAAGGAAACAATGTGGACATATTTCTACTTAAACAATGTGGTTGTGGTCTATGTGGACCATTTCTACTTAAAGGAAAAGGGGATGTGGTTAATGTGGATTATTTCCAAAAAGGAAACAATGTAGATGTAGTCAATGTGGTCTATTTCTACTTAAAGGAAACGATGTAGTCAATGGGGACTATTTCTACTTAAAGGAAACAATGTGGACGTGGTCGTTGGAGACTATTTCTACTTAAAGGAAACAAAGTGGACTATTTTTTACTTAAAAGAAACAATGTGGATGTGGTCAATGGGGACTATTTCTACTTAAAGGAAACAATGGGGATGTGGTCAATGGGGACTATTTCTGGGAAACAATGTGGATGTGTTCAATGGGGACTATTTCTTCTTAAAGAAAACAATGTAGATGTAGTCGATGGGGACTATTTCTACTTAAAGGAAAACAAAGTGGACTATTTCTACTTAAAGAAACAATGTGGATGTGGTCAATGGGGACTATTTCTACTTAAAGGAAACAATGGGGATGTGGTCAATGGGGACTATTTCTACTCAAAGGAAACAATGTGGATGTGGTCAACGTGGACTATTTCTACTTAAAGGAAACAATGTGAACGTGGTCGATGGGGACTATTTCTAAAAGGAAACAAAGTGGACTATTTCTATTTAAAAGAAACAATGTGGATGTGGTCAATGGGGACTATTTCTACTTAAAGGAAACAATGGGAATGTGGTGAATGGGGACTATTTCTTTTTAAAGAAAACAATGTAGATGTGGTCAACGGGACTATTTCTACTTAAAGGAAAAAATGTGGATGTGGTCAATGGGGACTATTTCTACTTAAAGGAAACAAATGTGGACTATTTCTACTTAAAAGAAACAATGTGGATGTGGTCAATGGGCTATTTCTACTTAAAGGAAACAATGGGGACGTGGTGAATGGGGACTATTTCTAAAAGGAAACAATGTGCATGTGGTCAATGGGGACTATTTCTATTTAAAAGAAACAATGTGGATGTGGTCAATGGGGACTATTTCTACTCAAAGGAAACAATGTGGATGTGGTCAATGGGGACTATTTCTTCTTAAAAGAAAACAATGTAGATATGGTCAATGGGGACTATTTCTACATAAAGGAAAAATGTGGATGTGGTCAATGGGGACTATTTCTACTTAAAGGAAACAATGTGGATATGGTCAATATGAACTATTTCTACTTAAAGGAAATGTGGACTATTTTTACTCCTATTCCGGGTAGACTAAGTATTTATCGAAAAAAAAATTTTTTTTTTTTTTATAATAATTCCAGCTATTATATCATCCTTGTTGTTAAAAAATTATTGGCAATAATTGTATTCGTTTTAACATTTTATTTTTCCAAAAATATATTCAGAACTTAAAATGCATAAAACAGAAATTTGAGTGCAAAATCATCTTCAGAACATCAAAATAATAATATCGGTGAATAAATTTATACATGTTTATGTCAGCAAACAAATATTAAATATACATATTATATAATATTTATTACATATTTATATATTTAAATAAAACATTGAATATAAATGCATTATTTATCTTTGTAATAAATAATAACTTTGTAATAAATATAAATGATGTAACACGTTTTTATACTATTTATATTTAATTACATTTGTATATAAAATACACTATATATATTTTATATTCGAAGTTAATCATTGTAGACTTTCAAATAACTTGAAATGGCTGTAAACATCTTACAATGCTTTTGTAAGTATTGAAAGTTAAAATTCAAACAAAGAAAACATAATTTTTTTTATAATTTGTTTTGTATGGCAAGTTAAATACTTACAAATAATTTGTTTCGCTGAACCTTTTTTTATAGGAATGAATAATCTTATTATTAAAGAGCAAGCATACTTTATACAACCATTGCTTGAATTTTCAGTTAAATATACTTAATTAATTTATTTAATGTACAGTATTTTATTTAGTATATGTTTTTCTACACCTTTTCATGTGTTGCTTTTTGTTCTAAGAAATAAAACTTTTCAGGTATTTTTAACATTTTACATAACATGATTCTATTTTCCTTTTTATAACTTTTATCATATTATCTTTTATCAACTTTTACCATCATACATTCTTAAAAGAAAATAATATTTTTCTCTACATAAGAGAATTAAACACTCTAATTTAGTGTAAACATTAATTATATTTCATCTTCGTCTGTTATGTAACAAATTTAGGCTAACAAGTGTAGAATTATAGCAGTCGTAAAACACGTAGAATAATCAAGTTCAATTTTCATTTACGTTTTAAAAAATAGGAATCATTTTTAATATTTTATATTTTTGTATCTTTTTCGAGGACGTGATTTCCATATTTCTTATAAGATTATAAGTTCTTAGTATCTAGAAAATGTATTGAGTTTTTAGTATACATACAATACAATTTGAACACAAACGTACAGAAATAAAAACTGAATTCAATAGGATAAAAAGAAAGTATGAGTTTTTAAAATTCAATTTATAAATGATGAAACTTCAAAATAAAAATAATTAACATTATAATATAACTTTGAATATTCTTTGTACTATTGTCGACCCTTCTTATGTATGTTAATTATTCCTCTTTTCTGAAGAAACATGTACAGAAACAAGAATAATTTTAGTAAAACTATAATAAATCACGTTAATGGAGGCCGTCACCCGATAGGAAATATTGAAACTTCGAACTTCCTTATTCCCTTCGCAATTCTAAAATCTTTTCAAAAATACATCATTAGATTTTGTACAAAAATATACCTTTAGAATATGTTCAAAAATATACCTTTAGAATGCATTCATAAATATACACCGTTAAAATATATGAAAAAAAATTCAAATTCATAAATTTGTTAATGAAAAATATTATTTCAAATCGCATCATGCATACATGGCGAAAAAATAATTTATATAATTTTATATATATATAATTTATATATTATATTTCTTGTTTCTGAAGTCTTTGTAAAATGGAACTTCTATAGCATCTCCATATAACGAACATCACAAGCATCTACTGTATTACCTTCTGAATATAAAATAGGTTTTTTAAGCGTTTGAATATTCAATTTCATCAGATTATTTTATTTTAATATTTTAGAAAAAATTTATTGATATTAGAAATCGTTAGAATTTTTAAAAATAGATTATTAATCTCTGGAATAAATTATTTTCTATATCGTCATAAAATAAACTAGAAAGAATTTTAATTATAAATGATTAGGGATTTTCGAATAAATTCATAAAATAATTCATTTTCATTCAGGTAAGTATTTTAATACATACACTATTTAAAAAATATTCCACAAATAACATTTTTATAGGTTTATTTAAATTTTCTAATCAAATAATTAATCTACTTTATCATTTTTTGTATTTAGAGATAGTAAAAATTTGGGGTAATTGTAATAATTTAAATAAATGACTACCAAAATGGATATATATCTACAAATATTGATCCCTGAGAATCGATATAGCTTTTCTAGAAATCGATTCAGACTCTAAAGTCAATAGAAACATATTAGCAATGTTAATAAATTGTTCATTAAATTTATAAAAGTTATATTTTAAAATATGTAGTGTTAAATAAAGTGGATGTATTATTTGTTCTTCCAATAAAATGTTCTATTACTAAGACCTATATAAGCAAAACGTATTCCTATCTTGTTAAGACGTTTAATCATACATACTATATTGTAATTACAAAAATCTTTAAATAATTATAAAAATAAACAATTTTAGTGTCACACAATATTTTCCTCTTATTTCTAAATAAAATAGAAATGATCGATAAAATGTCAAAGTGTTCTTGAAGTGTCAGCTGTGTCAACGTAGTTTGAAAATCTGTATAAATAAATTATTAAAAATTATATTTATTATTAACTATTTAAATTTATTTTTATTTTGTAGTCTTTAAACAAATTTCATAATTTTATTTTTAAGTTTGTATACGAAAAATAATTTTATATCAGTTTAAATCGTTTTGTTCTTTAATATCCAATCAGAATATTTCAGATTTTTTTCTGGTTTTTTTTTTTTTTCATATTTAATATTTTTTAAAAATTTCCGTTGTATAAATATGCAAAGAAAATTTAAGACACAATAGATATAAACCCAAAGAACTAAAACGGATAAAAAAAAAAAATTCTAAGACTTTGAAACTATTCCAAAATTCCGAGTCTTTCTCTTACAAATTTCCATTCAACAAAGAAATGAGATGTAAATTTTTCAAATATATTTAAATTAAAAAAAAAAAAACATTTTTAAACGCAACTTCACTCAAACAAACGTCAGCCAAAAAAACTAAACAACACAAAAAAAAGGCACAAAAAAAATTGTATTTCTTAAAAACGAAACAAGTAGAAGAAAAAATCTTATACCAACCTTAAAAAAAAAAAAACAATATATCGAGATGTTGAACAAAAAGTGTGAAATTTGGGTGACAGCCAATAAGCAAGCTCGGAGCCGTACTCTCCTTAATGATCTGTACCTATTGGCGGAGCGTTCACTCTACCATTAATAAGAAGGACATTCACGAAGAACAAAACACGACATCATAGTAGAACGATGGAAAACAAAAATGATGTACCTCAATCTTAAATTCGAACGCTCACGTATTTTTCTGGCTTGATGCCAGATTCTGACCTGGACCAGATGGTTTCCTCCTGGCAATGCTAATTTATAGTGTGCAGTCAAGACACTGCCCGGATGCTACAGTGTCATTCTAGGTTTAATTAAAGCCTCTTTTTCAAAAAATAAACTTTTCGGCAGTTTCGGTTAACCTGCGAACGTGTGATAATGAAATCCAGCTCGAGGCCCTTATCTATTTTTCCGTCCTAATAGAATAATAAGCGTGTCTCTGCCAGGAGATTTAAGGTGGGGTAACCGAGTTTTCCCAAATTTAAGAAGCGTATTAAAATTATTTATATTCCAGGTTTTTTTCGCGATTTACTGTCGCGTGAGTTAATTTCTTTTAGATTTTAGCTTGTTAGTCAGTTAGTAATTTTTTTACTTAGTAAAAATTTAAGGGAAATTTGCTTTAAAACTCATAAATTGATTTTTGAATTAAAAATAAATTTCATATCTGGATAACTTTAGCAAGTTGTTGAATAAGCTGATAATTTTTTTTTCAATTTTCGATGTTTAAGTTTGTACTGTGGATTAAGTTTAAATTGTGGTTTTTATTTTATACTGTATATTAAGTTTAAATTATGGTATTTACTGGGATTTAAGTTTATATTGTGGTATTTACTGAGATTTAAGTTTATATTGAATCAGTTACTGGGATTTAAGTTTATATTGGGGTTTAGGTATATACTGTGGATTAAGTTTATATTGTGGTTTAGGTATATACTGTGGATTAAGTTTATATTGTGGTTTTAGGTATATACTGTGGATTAAGTTTATATTGGGGTTTAGGTAAATACTGTGGATGTTTATATTGGGGTTTAGGTTTATACTGTGGATTAAGTTTATATTGGGTTTTAGGTTTATAATGTAGATGAAATTTATATTGGGGTTTAGATTTATACTGTGAATTAAATTTATATTGGGGTATTTACTATGGTTTAAATTTATATTGAGGTGTTTACTGAGAATTGCTACTGTGGATTTGTAATAGAGAGAGCTTTATAAATGTTTATATAGGAGTCGGGGTCGCACTGTATACAGGTTGTGATATAGTAGAAAACTCATAAATCTCTATACAATAAGTCCCATTTTAAAGGGTTTTCTGTAACAATCGCCTCTATTTTTTAAAGTAGGTAAGGAGAGGAAAAAAGGGATAGATTTCTTTCTGAACTTAATTTCAAAGATAATTAGCTCACATCAGTAAAAAGGAAATTTCTGAAAAAAAAATTCAGTCTGACAACTTGACGACATTGAACTATATTACCAAAGGACACGTGATCAGTTTACTCTAAATGACTTAGACAGGCTAGAGAGAATACAACCCGTACCTTTTTTTTCCCCGAGGAATCAATTCTCATTCTCCCATTTTTTTTATAGAGTTATACTGTGCTCTTCAATTTTTCCCTTTTTAACTGCGTTCCTTAGTTTTTGTTCTTAATGTTTGAGTCACGGTATACCGAGGCCCGCTACGGTTTATTTCTGAAGAGTGTGGCTAGTATCAGCTTCTGGCTGGTGATCTTCTCTAATGGCAAATGTGCCAGAAGATTAGAAGGAAAACGACAAAAATTGAGTAATGGATAATAAGTGATACAAAGAAGCGCGGATCTGCTTTTAGATGCTTAATTAAATGAAATTGAGGAAATTGAAATTGAAATTTTCAAAAAGAAAATATTAGGCCTAGCAGTAGCAGATGATACGCTTCATAGATACAGTGTTCAGCTTTTAACAGGAAGTAGAATCTAAGAAACTTGCAAGGCAACACAGCAAGTAAAAATTATTTGTGTTTGTCTATTTTGTTGTGACTGATTTTTTCTTGGATTTTTGCACATTTTTGAATGCTTTAAAAGTCCATTAAATCCGAAAATAAAATAATTTGGTGACGGTGCCCTTTAGCTCAGATTAACGAAAATTTACTTTATGTGTCTGTCTTAAGAGATTGTTTAAACAAAACACCTATTTTAATTCGCAGTATTAGTCATAATTCTTTGGTAATTCATAGTGTGATAGTTAGTGGTTAGTTAATTTATGATAGATTTCTTTACGATTACTCTATTTTTGATGGAAAAGGAAGTCGTCGATTTAAATTTTGAAACAATGAATCTGTAGACAATTCACTAATCTAATATTCTTTTAATATGACAAAATTGCTTACTATGGAAATGAGAATGTAATGCCTCCCTGAAAAGATTTCTACAAAATTAAAATAAATTAAAGTTCCATTAACTGTGCGAAGCTATTGGAAAATCTTGAACATACTGTCACACTGAGTCTACTATTTTTGAAAAAAAAGCCGTAGGAAAAAAGGCAAGTTTGATAACAAACAAAACACAAGTTTTATGCCTGTTGATATGTCAACTGGCATCAAAGTGTGTCTAATTTCAATTAGCTACATATTCTACTAATGGGCTGGTAGAAGGTTCTATGTATTATTGATGCTCATAAATATATGTTTGCAGAAATAATACCAAATTAATTAGGTTTAATGTCAAAATTAAAAAAGCCAACGTTTAGTTGAGCACAAATTTCTACATATTTTTCTTTAATAATGAAACCTTTATAATTTTTTATTTATGTATTTGAAAATGTATGAATATACGCTATGTATTTGAAAATGCACATCAGGAAAATCAATAATTCCTCTGTTGTATCTAAATATATATCAAATCGTTACTTTATACGTTAACGCCCAAAGTTCTATTAAAAGAAAATCATATTTATTGCTTTTTGAGTAACCGTAAGCAGTAATAATTTCAACGATTAATATCTCGAAAACCTTAACCACACCTTCAAATATTTTTTTTATTCTATATTTAACTAAAGTGAGTGGCAACAAGGGAATTTAAATATAATTGAAAATTAAAAAAATATTCTAGCATATTAAATTTGTTTTCAATTTGTAATAATATAAAATATTATAAAGTTACATATTTAAATTAATCTAATGATTATTTTTTTAATATTATTATGTATTAATTTAATCACAATATTTAATAATAGGCTGAAATAATTTTAAATTTTTGCGTTTTTATAACTGAGCAATATTTTAATAATTAGATGTGCACCAATATTTAATTAGCAAGCCAGACAAAAGCTATTCGATGTAAATTCTTTTCATTCCTATTTTATTTATTTCAGTACATTTCTTTTGCAACTTTCATTGTTTACTGCGGAGATAATCATTAAATAAATTAAAATTAGCTAATTAAACGAAAATCATTTTTTTTATGTACAAATGCTTTTTTTGCTTTCAAGTCATTTCATTAGTAAATGAGGCAGATAACGTTTCCCTCTCACCAAATATTACCCTATTTATTTGTATTTTTTATGTATATCATACATTTGTCTTTACTCATTAAAAATGTAGCATATAACTTAATAATGAGACTTGTTTAATGAATTAGATAAAATTTTTAAGCTCATTAATATCGTAAAAACGAAAGAATGTGTTGATATTGAATTTTTTCCCCTTAGTTACAGAACGTGTCTTTTACAGGAATTTTTTTTTCCTTAGTTACGTGTTTAGGTATAGAATAAACAGAAAAACACCCTAATAAAAAACATTTTTTACATATATAATTTTAGGTATTAATTTCTATTTTTTATAACTAATCTTTTCTTTTCATTTGTATATTTGGAAATTTGTTAAAATTAGTATAACATAGAAATTTAGGAAGGGTATTTTATTACATTTGTTTGCGTATAAAAATACAGTATTAAATCGTAAATAAATTGGTAATAATATTTGAATTAAGTGATATATTTTAAAACTTTATTTATATAAATATGAAATGCATTATCTGTACTTTTTGCTGGCTTGCAATGTAGTGATTTTTGCCAGCTTAATCTGCAGTTTATTTATTTTGATAGAATATTGATGTTTATTTGTTTGTCCCAGATGGAAGAATACGAATTGCACTAAATATAGTGCTTTAAAGTGGTGAATTTGTATAAGATTATTCACCACCTGAGCTGTAGCTATGTAGTAGATTCAATGTTAGTCAGGGTGCTCAATGATAAAGGTTTTACTGCATTGCGCTCGCATTGTATATTCCTTATTTGGAACAAAACTTGCTTCTGTGAGGTTTGCATTCTATTGCTTCAGATCGACAGAAAGACTTTCTGGCATATACATTTATCGTGCTTATTCCCACCATGGAAACGGGAACTTTCGGTTTGGTTTTCCTTATTAGGCTTAGAATTGAATTCTTTTAAGTTATGAAAGCCAACGTTTCACCCAACTACGCTGATCTGGATATTGCACAAAATAGATGAAGCAAAACATTTTTGATTTTGTTATACTCTTATTAATATATTGGTTTTAGAAATTAAGAATTGGTTTTAAAAAATACTTGACAATTTTTAAAGAAATCTGAAAAAGAAAAAAAAAAAAAAAAAAAAACATTCAAACAATAACTTCAGAGTAACTTTTAAGATGGTTTTTGGAAAATTGACAAATTGATTAATTACTTTTTTTATAAATTAAAAAAATATATATACGGTATGTATACGAACACGAATATGTTAATATATACAAGAATATGATTATGTCTTTGTAAGTATTTAGAAAATTTATTCAATGAAATATGAATATCTGCTGGTGCCAGTTTATTCCAATATTTACTATTACATTGTAATTATTTTGGTGTTATCAAGTCACACTGGAATCTTCATTTTTGAACTAACTTTATGGCTGTCTATAAATAATATATTTTCATTGGGGGGGGAGTTATGAACATCTGTGATAACCCTATTTCACTTATGTCACAATCTTCTGAGGAGACGAAGGAAGCCACTGTCTTCCGAGAGTACTTTTAAAGGTAATTGCCCCACATTTGGACATCATAGGAAAGAAAATCAAGAAAACTTCTACCATCAATTAGCCCGAATACCGATGCAAGACGTTTAATACGTGTTGCCATAATCGCCCTTGATCTAGTTTCCAAAAGATTTGGCTGTAACGCCCACTACTACTGAATGCAAACCTAAGTATCAATTAATTACTGGTTATTGGTCAGACTTTCCATGAGTTAAATTTTCCATGCAGAAGAAATTACCATCTCTCTCATTTCCAAAGGCTGTGGCTGTAACGGACATTGCAAGTGAAAGCGAACCTACGTGTACGTTAATTACTGGCTATGAGTCAGACTTTCCATGAGTCGAATTTTGCATGTATTATAACTATTTTTAAGATGAATTTGGGTATTTCTTTAAAATCGATTTCAGAATATCATTAAAAATGCCAACATTTCTTTTTATTATCTATCATTTTTTGTTGAATACCTCAATTTATTATTTCATAATTTAAAAAAAAAATTCTAATCAAGGAAAGAATTTTTGTATTTTAGAAATAAATTAAACAAAAATTTCTTTAATAACGTCACATTTACGTCTATACACTTATATGTCCGAGACTCTTTCAAATGTGTTATTTTCAAAATATAAAGTATATTTTTAAATTTGTTATAGAAAAAAATGATATATTTGAAAGCAAATAGTAGAAATATTTTTATTTCTGTTTCACTTAAAAAAAAAAAATTGAGTATGTTGTGGGTATACTTTTTAATACTTATTAATTCAAATATTTTTCGTTTTATAATGCAAGTCCTTTTAAATGTGTATCAAATGATTAAAATATGCTGAATGAATTAGATAAGATTATCTTCTGGTAGTCGATCTAAAATCATATCTCATTTTTCCTCGTCAAAGTTACCATCAAAGATAAAAAACTTTGTATCAAGATAAAAATTGATGGCTGATACAAACAAACCTCTAATTTCTGCTGTCTTAAAATGTAGTTAAAGCCACACAAAGTAACATTAGCATACGCGATTGAGAACTTAATTAAATGCAGGAATGGAACCCAAAAACATCGAGGCACTTCTAAGAAAACTTTCAGATGGCACTCGAGCACAAAGCTCTCAATCATAAAAGGACTACTCAGTTCGTTAAAAAACACTCCTTTAACTTTTAAAACTAATACCAGTTACCTCGGAAAGAGTTTGAATAAGTTCCCTTTGATGCCATGTAACATTCTTTGGGAGAAAATAAGCTTCCGCCTCTTAAAGCTCGAGTGAATATTTATTTATAGGAACAATCCATGCACTTCCGTGCATTGTTTGACATAATTAAAGAACAGGCGGTGGCAACGATGACTTTGCCTCTGACTATTTTATGCAAATTTCTGAGTTGCTTTTGTGGTCTTGTGCTCCATGTTGGTAAAAGATTGTTCTCTTTTTAGGCTTGGCTCTTCTTTTGTAGTTTTGATTCAATGTCAGATCGAAAGTTTTGAAGGAATATTTCTTTGTATAACATACATCGTTAAAGAACTTTTTTTATGCTGAAGAACTACATGAAATGTCTTAATTAATTTTTAAATCATGAATATTAATTAAAATTATGAATTATTTTAATGAAAAACCATGAGTTTTCACTACAAGATCAACGTATGTATTCAACCATAAATTAAATAGACAAATGAGAATAAATGAGACAATGTTTCGAATTCGTTTGCAAAATTTTTATAAGCATTTTATTGAAATCAATATATTTTTAAGGCGTTGACGTCATTTTCTTTATCAAACATTTAAAAATGCTTGGCTTCAAGTGAATTTATATTTATCCATGTTTATATAATTTTTTAATGGGAAACTGTGTTATACCTTTTACTTTGGTTTCGCCTATTAACTTTGAGAAATTATGATGTCTTCAATGATTAAATGTTATATCTGCATCTAATATCGAAACTGAAAATTTTGAGTAGTTTCTAAGATTATTGTCTTCCAAAATGATCAAAATTATATGGCGAATAACTTGTTTCATCAATAAACTTAAGGAAAATGAACATTCAAGGACTTACCGTAAATTAAGCTTTGAAGAATGTGATAAAGCCGAGAAAATAGTTTTAAAGAAAGTTCAAAAGAGAAAGCTTTAAGAAAAACAGAAATCTTTTAATGCTAACCTATATCTAATTAAATTAGATCCATATAGTCTACTTAGAGTTAAGACTAGAATTATACGAAGAAAAAGATCGAGAAAGTTTCCGATATCCAATTTTCGTATAATCAAACTATCATATGACAGACAAACTGATATTTGACGAGTATGTGGAGTTTTGCTATGCAAGTATACAAGTCTGTGTTGCATGTAGGATAATGGATAATAAAAAGCAGATTCCTTAAGTCATTAGAAACTGTCTCCGATGCAAAGGATATCCATGCATCCCCTTCAATCTATTAGTACTCTACTCAGTGAAGATCGAATAAAAGAAGTTCACGTATTTGAAAGCATGGAAATAGTTCTGTATGAACCATTGTTTTTACAAGACAGCAAAAAATGTTGGATTGCCTTATTTTCTTTGAAAAATTTCGCGTTTTAAAATCTTTAAATTTTCTTTCAGTAGGCAGTTTTATATTAACTTTAAGAGATAATGTATAAAAGGTAATGCATTAATTTTTAAGAGATTAGAGAAGATCAGTGAACCTTGTGTTCCTGTCGCCATTATAGTCAATTCACCAATGAGAGAAGATACAACGTCAATGGTTTCGGGAAACATTTCAATTGTAAATTCTCCACTTTTTGTGTGTCATATGTTAGAAATTTCGGAAAACTCCTACCAGGCGACGCGAAATCTTTGCACATTTTGTCACAATCACCATCCAATTTTCTCGTTTTGGAAAGCGGGTTTAAACCCTTGCATTTGAAGCCGAGTCCTCTTTCAAGCTAGTTACACACTTTTTCATTGGATCACTTGTCAAGCTTATTACAGCAATGAGCGTTATATATATATAAATAATTATACAAATAATTTTCTCACATTCCAGTATCAAACCCCTAAGTTCATCAGGCGTTTTTAAATTTTAGTGGGACGTCAATTCACATTTTCCATAAGGCGTAAATTTCCTCTGCATTAGCTTGTTTATATTAATCTTATCAACAAGTTATTATTTTGTAATAATAATGTATGTTAATACGACTCAAAATCCTACAGAGACATTAATTTCTAGCCGATAATTTGTAATATGCTTTTAGATAAATATATAAATTGTTTATGCAATACATAAATCGGAACTAGACAATTTATAAACTCAATGCAATACAATAATAGTTAGATACATTAAGTTAGAAACAATATTTATTTTTAATGCTGTATTATGATACATGAGACATTTCAAAAAATGAAGATTTTAATTCAGTCTATATATTCATAAAAAAAATTTCTTTATTAAAATATAGTAACTAGTAGAAAAATAATAAACAATCCGAAAAAACAAATTTGAGATAAACAAAATTATAGTATATTTTAAAAAGTTTTTTGAAAAGTTGATTATTCCCTAATGTCATCGCATTTTATAAAATCCTTATTATTATAGCATACCTTTATAAAATGTGCTTACGTTATTCAAGAATTATGTTATTGAGTATAAATATCCCATCACATTAGCATATATATATATATATATATATATATATATATATATGCTAGATTCTTGGTTTGATTGATTGCCTTTATTACATTACAAGACTATCATTTTAAATTTCTTATTATAATCTTATGCATTACAAAACTATATGATTGATGCTTCGTGATTTCCCTTTGCCATAAAGAGATACTTTTCATATTATAGAAATTTATCATTCATTGTACTTTCATCCCTTTCAAAGAATTTTTAAATATAGTATATAACATCTTTTATTCGATTTTGCTCATTACATATTATTGCAATAAAAATGTATTTTAATAATTTTACATTCATGTAAGAATTTGCAATTCTGTTAAGTTAATAAAAAGGAAGAAAACTCCATTTTTATTATATTCGTTTAGATAAAATGTTGGAACTTTTTAAAATTTTTGTACAATGAAAAAAACATTTATTAACATATTAACATTATATTACACAAATACATAACACACACACAAAATTAGAACACATTATACAAATACACAAATACAAATACACACACACACACACAAATACATACAAATACACACACTTACACATACAAATACACACACACTTAATACATACAAATACACACACACACTTACACATACATCCACACACACTTACACATACATACACACACATATACAAATACACACAAACACATATACAAATACACACAAACACATACACAAATACACAATACACACACACACATACACAAATACACACACATACACAAATTCACAAATACACACAAACACATACACAAATACACACATACAAATATACAAACATACACAAATACACACACACACACACACATACACAAATACACACACACATACACAAATAAACACAGACACACACACACATACGTATACGCATTGTATGTGTGTATTTGTATGTATTTGTGTATGCGTGTATGTGTGTGTGTTTGTGTGTATTTGTATATGTATAGGTGTATTTGTATATGTATGTGCGTATTTGTATGTATGTATGTGTGTGCGTGTATTTGTGTATGTGTGTGTATTTGTGTATGTGTGTGTATTTGTGCTTGTGTGTATTTGTGTGTGTGTGTGTGTGCATGTATGTGTGCATGTATGTGTGCATATATATATGTGTGTGTATGTGTATATAGGTGTATATGTATAATATATATAATGTGAGTTGTGTGTGTATGTGTATATCCATTACAATCCACTTACACATGATTCAGTACAGCGTAGCTAACATACAGGAAGGTTCCTGTTCTTATTTATTGACGATATGTTCATTGCAATGTCTATTTTCCGACATGAGGAGACTCAATGACAATTGTTATAATTTGTATAAGCTTGTAACATTGACAATCAGGCTGCATAGTGAATGTTTTCTGAGTTTTATTCCAAATAACAAGCAAATGTGACAAAGTTATCCCCAAATTCATACCAGAAAGCAATGTCCTCTTTTCTTTTCCATCAATGGATTGATCGTGGTAAACATAAATAAAAAAATAAGAAATAGCTACAATTTAACAAAATATAACAATGAAAATGACACTTAGTTCTGAATTAGTATTTTGATTAGAAAAAAACTTTTAAATACTATTATGGATTTTTAAATTTTATTTAAAATACGTTTTAAATTGTCTAGCAACAATTAAATTACCAATACTTAAATGACATCTTGTTCTAAACGTAACGAGACATATTATCTGCGCTCAAATTTTATTCGAATGACCTTGAAAAATTAAAATTCCCTAGACTTGGAATTTGACTGAAAAACTTTTAAATACTATTGTGGATTTATTAACTTTTATTTAAAATGCTTTTTTAATTTTCTGGCAATAATTAAATTACCAATAGCACGATGCAATACCTCCGAACGAAATCTGGTTCTTTTATGTAACGGGACATATTATTTCCACTCAGATTTTATACGAATAACCTTGAAAATTAAAAAATTCATTAGACTTAGAATTTAACTGTAAAAATACTTTTAAATACTATTGTGAATTTATTCACTTTTATTTAAAAATACTTTATGAATTTTCTTTTAAATAGTATCAATTATATTACCAATAGCATGCAGTGCCTCTGAATTAAATCTTGTTTTTTACGTAACGAGACATATTTTTTCACTCAGATTTTTCGAATGACCTTGAAAAATTAAAATTCATTACACTTTGACTGAAAAAAACTTTTAGATACTATTGTGGATTTATTCACTTTTATTTAAAATACTTTTTAAATTTTGTGGCAATAATGAAATTACCAATAACACGCAATACCTTTTTAATGAAATCTTGTACTTTTCGTAACGCGACAGAAATATTAGATAGTTTTGCATTTAACGTTTTTTTAAAATCGTTTTTATTTTTTTCTCCAGCAATTATCGCGTATTCTTATAGGAAAAAATTATTACAGATAAGCATGCGCAATTTCCTATATGAGCATGCGCACTAGGGAGAAAAAAAAATATCGGACGATAAAAAATACGTTTTGTGCAAAAAATTGTCAATAGCATGCAATCTCTTTGATTTATTTGCGATTATTTTCAGATTTTATTCGAATGACCTTGAAAATTAAAATTCATTAGACTTTAGTATTTGACTGAAAAACTTTTTAAATACTATTGTGGATTTATTTAGTTTTTTGATTTAAAATACTTTTTGAATTTTCTTTAAAACAATTAAATTATCAACAGCATGCAATACATCTGATTGAAATCTTGCTCCTTTCACAATAAATTACCAATGATACATATTATTTGAGCTCAGGTTTTATTCGAATGACCTTGAAAATTAAAATTCATTAGGAATCGCACAGTTTCCAGTCGCTCGCGTCACACGCACCAGATCTTTTCAAGTGGCTTCCAACTTACTCAAAGCGCAGTCACCGGAATCTAATGCAAGCTGGGAAAAAGTGGCAGTTACTTTGGATGACCTGCGTGATTGAGGGAAAAGAAAGAAAGAAAAGGAAAAAAAAAAACGAAGTTCGTTAAGCGAAGTATTTTTTGCTTTCCTTTTTATTTCCTTTAAGCAATGTTAAGGGTTAATTTTTTCTCCCCCAGTATCCAAGTGAAGCGGTAATGTGGAAATGACATTGTTTTTCGACGTGGAAGTTTTGAGAACAAAGCAAATGAAGAGTTAACAGGAAATGGAATTAAATTAAACTCCAGTTCGAAACTATCGAACTTTATTTTGTGTATTTCAAACACGGAAAGTTAGCCGAGTTCTCATTAAAGAAAAGATAAAAGGGTGGAGAAAAAAATTTTTCTTGGCGTTTGCTGAGTAAACGAACATACCTTGCTGGCAAGTGAACCATCAATTCGAAAGATGATAGAAAAAAAAAGTTAATTTCTGGTACAATATAAATCTTAGTAATATGTATTTTTTTCGTGTCTGTTAAATATTTTTTTTTTTATGTTTATGATTGACTTAATTTGATTTCACATTTTTTTTTGTTTATTAAAATATTAATTAAAAAAATTTCTTAAGAAAATTTCGTTTTATTAAATCAATTTTTCAATGATTATAAATATAAGATACTCACTTTCAAATTGAAACTTAATATTTTAAAGGATAAATAAAATAACATTTTAAGTTTATTAATTTTGAATGGTAAATTTCCTAACCATCCAAAATTTTAATTATAAGAAATCATTGTTAATGTTATAGTAAGAATTTTTTTATAGTACAGCAAAATAAAGTAGTAATACGACTTTTGTATCTGTATATATAAAAATGGTGTATGTAAGTGTATATATTCCATCACAATTAGAAAATAACATTTAGAAGTTTTTTTTTCCTGAAATTATTATTTTGCTCTAAAAGATCATAGACAAAAAATTAGGAAATATTTTTATAATTATTTTTTATAAAATAAAAACCTTGATAATTATTACCTTCAGATTTACATGCCAGCAGATAACAATCTTCTTAAAACTAAATAGTCTTTTAACTTCACATGTCAAAGAAAAATTTTGTCAAAAATGTTCATATTTTTCTGTGTTTGCTTTGCTGTAAATTTTGTTTCCTGTATTAAATTTTGCATTTTATTGGACTTTTTTCGATCCAGCTCTTCACAATAAGTGTTACAACATTCATTCTCGTTTTCGATTTGAATGGTTTAATTGAATCCACTATTCTTATAATCACCATCACATTCTGGCACCATTTTAACTGTTCGATGCCATCATTTCAGTGATATATCATGATATTTTATGTGTGATAATTAGTTGTAGTAAACGATCAAGGTCCTTCCGGTTTAAATTCACCATAATAATGAAGAGGAGTCTAGTGTATGTGCTGTTAAAATGTTCTGAAAGATCTACCGTAATATTATACACGGTATTTTTTTTTTTAGAATATTATTATATATTCTAGGTATTCTTCAGTATTATATAAAAATTAACAATCATAGTGTTATTACAGAGTGTTATTTCATGGGGAAACCACATATAATAGAAATGTCTACTATTAGACCTGAAAATACCACATTTTTGAAGATTATTTCTTTTTCTTTCTTTTTACCATATATATTATTATACTTCCAGAGATATTTCAATTCTCAATCAAACAACTGTGAATAGTCTTCAGAGTAGTCTGAAATTTCTCGAATGATCCTAAATGAAGTCAGGATTCCATTTCACATAGTTGAGACATTGAACATACTACTTTAATATAGCATTCACATAATAATAATAAAATGGCTTTGGGGTTTGGTTATAAGTTTAATACAGATCTACAGCCATCTTAAAATGCATTATCACCTATCTTGAAATTTGTGAAGACAATTTTTCATACTTCCTTATTTTGGCGGCCCCTGTCTCTTTTAAACTCAGCCAAGATAAGCGCCAACAGAATTTCTTCACTGTTACTTATAGGTGGACAATAGGTTACAGTAGTTAGGTACTAGTGGTTTGTTTATCAACGTACGCTGGTAAATTATCGCCAGAGTTAAAAATAAAAAAAAATGCTTTTATTATTAATTCCCTTAATAATAAAGGATTACCTAATTAACCTGTCCTTAATAATAAAGAATTGCCTAATTTTCTTTTTTAAAAATTATCATTATGAACATGGATATATATACAAAACCCCTTTATGTTCTAAACTTGTTATTTCGATTACTTTGCAATTAAAAACACAGTAACACTTTACAATTAAAAACATTTGCTTTCGACTTCGTTAATGTTTATTTTACATGTTGTTGCTAATAATATATATATTTTTTTATTTTATAACTCTGTTCTATAGACTAAAATTTTTAAAAACCATGAAAACGATTAAATAAAGTAATTTTTAAAAACAATTTTCAAAAGGTTTGCTTAATAACGGAAAAAAAAAATATTTTCACAGATTGTGAAAACGCCATGGAAAACAACACATAATTAATCAAAAGAATGAGTTTTCCAGAAATTTAAGAGATTCATAAAAGAGTAATTTACATTTAATTATTTATTCAAATAAAGCTAATTTAATCCCTTTTCTCCGAAAATACGTTTAGTAAATAAATGTTTGTTTACGTATTCTTTTCAAAGCAATTTTTCTCTAAATTGCTCCTACACAAAATTTTTACTCGGCGAATAAAATATATGGCCGTTACAACAGGGAAATATTTCACTATTTCACGAGCTGTAAATCTTAAAAGTTTGAAAAATAAGAAAAAAAAAATGGAAGGTTTACGTGCGTATTTTACTACATTAAGGTACGATGAAAAAATACGCGAGTTTTATAGATGCTCATTAAAAGAAACTGCAATTTCTAAACAAAAAATGCATCATTTTCCCTGCTGCCCAAAACTTAATCTTCCCCTTTTTAAGTCTGCACTGTATTCTCACGAATATTAAGACTGCGTTTCCACTGCTACGATTGCTCCCTAAATCAGTGGGGAAAATAATTTCATGGATTATTTCACCCAGCGTAAGAAATAATTAACATTCTTCTTTTCTTTATTTCTTTGGGTGCACTGATAATTGTGAAAAGAGTAGTAAGAATAATAATAATGGAAAAAAAAAAAAGTGTTTTTCTTCCCCCGTTCTTCATAATTGAATTGTTTTTATTCCGCGAATAATCTCAGAAAGTAAACAGACAATGTTTAAAAAGGATTTTTCTGAAATGAAAAAAAGGAAAAGAAAAAAAAATCCCTCCTCAAAATATTTAATGAAAATAGGTACTTAAGTACATATATGTATATTCTGAGATATAACGTTGCAGAAGCGAATTGTTGTTATTATTCTTATGTGCAAGCGAGATGACATTTTTTAAAGAATAAACAGCCCCTTCAAAAGGAAACTTAATTTTGTAACTTTATTCAATTCCATTCTTTTGATAAAAAAACGAAACAATATTTAAGTTAACTGAGATGATAAAAATAGTTTTTCTTAAAAATTTGACAGGCCATTTAATATTTTTTCCAGCTATTAATTAAGATTGAAATAAATAAAAAAAAAAAAATACGGGGATGGATGAATAAATTTATTTTATAAAATATTACGGTAAATCTCTTACTCAAAATAATCTTCTGGAATTTTATATCTTTTTATTTGTAGCATTTTGTATATTTTAAATATTAAAACCCGCAACTAGAGTAGAAGAAAGGCAGCATTGAATCAACCGATACCTGCAAGAACTAAAGAAACTCGATAGCTAATGTGATGACTTGCGTTAGTGTTTCACATAGGACTTGATGGATGAATGACCCACTCTCTAGTTCTACGTGAAACAGGTTTCAGGTTCGAGTCCCGGCGGTGCTATGGATGTTTCTAGTGGTTCAGAATCCACTTTCAGCCGTAGGTCTCCGGTCTCGGTCTCATATGAATGTAGACCGTTGGACGTAGGACTGACAAATATACCCCCGTAAAAAGTCAGCGTCATGGAAGTAATAAAATTCTAAGCGAATACTTATCCAGCATCCAACTGCATGTTAGGTTTTCTTCTTCATTGGCGCAACAGCCCTATCTTGAGCCAAGGCCGTTTGCCTAATGGCAAATTTTGAGACAGGAGATGTTTTCTTTTTTTACAGGCAGGGATGTCATCTCTAGCCCTTCGCTATACAACATTAGACCAGGACCTACTGTTTAAAGTGAATTTTGAACCACTATAAGAGTCCATGGTGCCGCTGGGATTCAAACCCAATAACCTGTGGCAACGAACACCAAAGTGATAATCACTCGGCTATCAGGCCCCTCTTTAATCCTTACGACGAATAATAAATAAATAGCTATAACCATTAAGATCAATTATGGATGTTCTATTGTTTTTAAAATGAAAAAAAAAGTAATGCAATGAATTAAAACTTAATATAAATTTGAATACGATATTTCTCTTCAAAAAAAAAAAAAAAAAAAAAAAAATATTTATTCTTCTAAATAAAGCTCCCACATGAAATACTTTTACCATAATTTTACGTTAACAATAACATCGTATTATCTGTTTAATTATAATATTCATTGCACAGACACATTTGTTTCTGTGTTCACTAATACTTTGGAGCAGAAAAACACATTTCCATTTCAGACTCATCAGGCCAAAGGACCTATTAATGCGTCTCGACCTGCTGCTATATTAATCAGTGAGCGATGATCCCATAACGAAACCCTGGATGGGGGTTTGGCGGAATAAATAACTAATGGCGTTAATGTCCGCGGCATTTAATAGGAGCTTACCTGTGACCTTCCTGTAGCGGAAGGTCATAAAAGAGGAGCAGTGTTATTTATTAGGTGATACACGTAAACGCAATAAGAAGTCTGATGACGGGAGGAGCGAAATCATATTACGCTGTAAATGGCCTGGACCAAGACACAAAATCTAATTTTATGCTGAATTACGAACCGACGTCCCTGGGTAAGGGAGAAGGCCTTAATAGGATGTGGAAGCTAAAGGAGCGAGATTGAAGCTCCATGCATAATTTGTTGATGAGCCGGTTGAGTGATGGGTTTCCACCAAAGTATGCGGTTGAATTAACTGTGTATCTTTAATGTACTGATAGTGATCCATCTTGGGAATTTTTTTAAATTTTATTCGCTGAAAGAGATAGGTAGATGGGATATTTTACGTAGTAAATAGAGGACTATGTATTTTATTCAATTTCTTCATTTTATATATCTAGATTTTTAAAAATGTTTGACGTATTGAAAATGATATTTGTTCAGTATGAATAGTAAAGGAATCGCAAAGTTAGTAGACAGCACATTGATTTGCTTTTTGCCATTCTTAGTTTTGTTTTGTTTGTTGCTCTACGGTCATCTTACACATTTATTTGCTTTTTACCATCCTTAGTTTTGTTTTGTTTGTCGCTCTACGGTCATCTTACACATGGATTTGCATTTTACCATCTTTAGTTTTGTTTTGTTTGTCGCTCTACGGTCATCTTATACATTGTTTTGCTTTTTGCCATCTTTTTGTGTTTGTCGCTCTACGGTCATCTTGTGCAGACGAGGGCTAAACCGACCAGGAACTACAGTTTAACGTGGATTCCGAACCACGCACTAACATCAATGCCTCCGCCAGGATTCTAACCTGTATTCTGTGGTACCAAAGGCCAGAGCTCTAGCCAATTGGCTATCAGGTCGCTTGTCATCTTTAAGAGCAAAAACAACGGCAACAGATAAAATTTATATTAATGAGTTATATTTAATTTATAAATCTGATTAGTAAAAATATAAAACATTTCTGGAATCAATATTGTTTACATTTCTCCAAATAAAATATAATTTATGCTGAATTACGAACCGGCGCCCCTGGGTAAGGGAGAAGGCCTTAATAGGATGTGAAGCTAAAAGAGCGAGATTGAACTCCATGCATAATTTGTTGATGAGTCGGTTGAGTGATGGGTTCCCACCAAAGTATGCGGTTGAATTAACTGTGTATCTTTAATGTACTGATAGTGATCCATCTTGGGAATTTTTTAAATTTTATTCGCTGAAAGAGATAGGTAGATGGGATATTTTACGTAGTAAATAGAGGACTATGTATTTTATTCAATTTCTTCATTTTATATATCTAGATTTTTAAAAATGTTTGACGTATTGAAAATGATATTTGTTCAGTATGAATAGTAAGGAATCGCAAAGTTAGTAGACAGCACATTGATTTGCTTTTTGCCATTCTTAGTTTTGTTTTGTTTGTTGCTCTACGGTCATCTTACACATTTATTTGCTTTTTACCATCCTTAGTTTTGTTTTGTTTGTCGCTCTACGGTCATCTTACACATGGATTTGCATTTTTACCATCTTTAGTTTTGTTTTGTTTGTCGCTCTACGGTCATCTTATACATTGTTTTGCTTTTTGCCATCTTTTGTGTTTGTCGCTCTACGGTCATCTTGTGCAGACGAGGGCTAAACCGACCAGGAACTACAGTTTAACGTGGATTCCGAACCACGCACTAACATCAATGCCTCCGCCAGGATTCTAACCTGTATTCTGTGGTACCAAAGGCCAGAGCTCTAGCCAATTGGCTATCAGGTCGCTTGTCATCTTTAAGAGCAAAAACAACGGCAACAGATAAAATTTATATTAATGAATTATATTTAATTTATAAATCTGATTAGTAAAAATATAAAACATTTCTGGAATCAATATTGTTTACATTTCTCCAAATAAAATATAATTTATGCTGAATTACGAACCGGCGCCCTGGGTAAGGGAGAAGGCCTTAATAGGATGTGAAGCTAAAAGAGCGAGATTGAACTCCATGCATAATTTGTTGATGAGTCGGTTGAGTGATGGGTTCCCACCAAAGTATGCGGTTGAATTAACTGTGTATCTTTAATGTACTGATAGTGATCCATCTTGGGAATTTTTTAAATTTTATTCGCTGAAAGAGATAGGTAGATGGATATTTTACGTAGTAAATAGAGGACTATGTATTTTATTCAATTTCTTCATTTTATATATCTAGATTTTTAAAAATGTTTGACGTATTGAAAATGATATTTGTTCAGTATGAATAGTAAGGAATCGCAAAGTTAGTAGACAGCACATTGATTTGCTTTTTGCCATTCTTAGTTTTGTTTTGTTTGTTGCTCTACGGTCATCTTACACATTTATTTGCTTTTTACCATCCTTAGTTTTGTTTTGTTTGTCGCTCTACGGTCATCTTACACATGGATTTGCATTTTACCATCTTTAGTTTTGTTTTGTTTGTCGCTCTACGGTCATCTTATACATTGTTTTGCTTTTTGCCATCTTTTGTGTTTGTCGCTCTACGGTCATCTTGTGCAGACGAGGGCTAAACCGACCAGGAACTACAGTTTAACGTGGATTCCGAACCACGCACTAACATCAATGCCTCCGCCAGGATTCTAACCTGTATTCTGTGGTACCAAAGGCCAGAGCTCTAGCCAATTGGCTATCAGGTCGCTTGTCATCTTTAAGAGCAAAAACAACGGCAACAGATAAAATTTATATTAATGAGTTATATTTAATTTATAAATCTGATTAGTAAAATATAAAACATTTCTGGAATCAATATTGTTTACATTTCTCCAAATAAAATATAATTTATGCTTAATTACGAACCGGCGCCCCTGGGTAAGGGAGAAGGCCTTAATAGGATGTGAAGCTAAAAGAGCGAGATTGAACTCCATGCATAATTTGTTGATGAGTCGGTTGAGTGATGGGTTCCCACCAAAGTATGCGGTTGAATTAACTGTGTATCTTTAATACACTGATAGCGATCCATCTTGAAAAGTAAAGGGAAATTTTTACATTTTATACACAGAATGAGATAGGCAGGTCTATTGGATATTTTATGTAGTAAATAGAGGGCTTGTTACGTGTTTTATTCAATTTCTTAATTTTATATATCCAGGTTTTTAAGAATGATTGATATATTTAAAATGACATTTGTACAATGTGAATAGTAAGCAGTTGCAAAGGGAGTGGACAACACATTAATTTGCTTTTTGCTGTCTCTAAGAGAAATTTACCTTATAAATTTGATTAGTCAAAATGTGAAACATTTCTGGAATCAATATTTTTTACATTTCTCCGAATAAAATCTAATTCTTGGTTAGTATGTTTTGTCGCTCTACCGCCATTTTTTTGCACACATTAGCCTAATTAGAACGGGACCTACAGTTTAACATGGATTACGTCCGAACCACTAACAAACATCCATTCCGCTGCCAGGATCCTAACCTGAACTGAAGCCTGGGGTACCAAAGTCAAGAACGGTAGTTAATTGACCATCAGGCCGTGTTTCTTAAAGGGGCCTGATGGCCGAGTGACTAGCTCTGGCGTTCGGTGCCACAGGTTTAGGGTTTGAGTACCAGCTGTGCCATGGATGTTTTAGTGGTTCGAATCCCCTTTAAACCGTAGGTCCTGGTCTAATATGGTTGTAGAGCGTTGGTGGTAGAGCTGACAATCCCTTAAAAAGAAAGCATCCCCTATCTCGTAATCTGCCAGTAGACAGACGGCATTGGTCCCCCATGAGGCTATTGCGCCATTGAAGAAGAAATTTCGAAAATGATTATGATATATCATTTTTATATCACTAGCACTATATCATAAAATAAAATAAAATAAAAAAGTAATATATTAATGTATAATTTTATAATTATACATTGTCAATAAGAGTGTATTCAATATTTTATAGGCACCATCAATAAGTAAATAAATTGCTATTGTCATTATGAATGCAACTCAATTTAAATTGCTACAAATAAAGTATTAAAATACAATTATATTAAATAGGCTTAATTTTTTTAAAAATTATCTTATGCCAATGGATTTATAGAATTTTGTCAATTTTATTATTTAGAAATAAAATATTAAAATTGAATACACAAAATTACCTTTTATTGCTCTATAGAGCTTTGTTTTCTTGGACAATAAATTGAATTTTACTGAACAATTGAAAAAAAATCTTTGCCTTCAGAAAATATACTATTTTTAAACAGTGTGATGACTTCCATTTTTCGATTAAATTTATCTTTAATACGCAGATTCACTAAATGAAATATTATTTTATTAAGTAAAATATTTTTTCTAAATATTTAATTTTAGATAATTCAGTAAATATGTATTGCAGTGTTGTGGGTTGGTGCAGCTCGATTATAACTGGGTGTGGTTGGATTGAGCCTTGAGACACAGGTTTGAGAACTCTCAGCTTTATTTACACACTCACAAACACCACACATAAACAATTAGAGACAGACAATATTTAACACATTTAAAGACATATAATTATAGATTCCTGGAAGTATTCCACTTTTAAGCCGAAAATAAAGATACTGGGTATGCGCTGGATGTGCGAAATATATTTCCTCTCCGGGTGAGAGAGTCTTTAGACCAACTATTATGCTGTGTTGCGTTGAATATATTTCTTCTCAGGGTGACAAGAAGCACAGTTACAGTATATATATATATATATATATATATTCTTCTTGTAATAGGGAACCTAAATAATCTGGCGCTCAGTTCCACAGGTTTTGGGCTCAAATACCAGCAGTGCCATGGAGGCTTGTAGTGGTACGGAATCCACTTTTAAACAGTAGATCCCGGTTTAATATAATCGTAGAGCGTTGTCTTGAGGTTTAGTCATTCTTCAATCCTCTCGGTTTCTCGCTAAGGTGAAGCTGCATGGTACCCTTAGCCATGGACCAGTCGCCTGTGACAGGGTCTTATGGACCTGATGTAGGCTTTCCTGCACCAGGGAAATTAGTAACAACAACATTCCTGTAATATAGTATAGCACATGTAAATTTAAAAATAGTAACTAGAATTTTGAAATTGCATTTTTACTGGATTAAACGCATTAAAATTTTATCATGGAAATAATTTATTTAAACCATATGCATTCATTTTCTGACGATTTGCCTTCTTATATTATAAAAGATTTTTAATTACATATCTTATAATATTTGTAATTTTGAGAACAAGAAAATAAAAATTTTGCTTTAGAAGTCAATAATCCATTCAAATATTATAAAACGTTAATTGTTTTCTTATTAAAAATTTCTGAATTTATTTTTCTAATAAAAATCTTCCTCATATCTGGTGTGTTCTAAATTTATAATTTAATTGAATCACTACAAACATTATCATTAAAGTTAGTTGATTGAATTAACTTTCAATTATAATTGACTGTCCATTTATCTGCAATCGAACCAAAATTAATCACATTAATTCGCGAAATCTGCACCCAGTTCCGTAACTCGTTTAACAACTAACTTATTTTCAAATTGTTCTAATACGCCTGCTGCAAACATGCGTAAAACGAGGGGACACGGTGTCGCCACTTTTTGAGACATAAATAGTGTCAACCGTGAATTAAGGAAAGCTTTAAGAGTTGAGTTGTTTATGCGAGTAAAAGCGTGCGTTTTGAAAAGAACTAGATTAGCTTTTGCAGTTGATGAGTTCAGAAAATCCTTGTCGGTGTCTTACAAGGGTTTGATGCTTCGCGAGGTTACTGGGTTCCACGGATTACTTGAAAGCTGAAAACTTGAATTTTAAAGTCTCTGTGGATTTTGTCCGAATGCTATTAAATCTTCGTTTCCTGTTTATGACTTTCCATTTTAAGAGAGGATTGTGGCATATATCTTATAATAGGTCGAAGACTTGGTGATGTAGTGCACTCCTTTTTACAGTTACCTCCTTTACTTTACAAGACTTAATTTATTCATATGTTTAAATGTAACACAAATCAAAAATAAGGTTTATTAGCTTATTTAATATTTGTAAATAAGTATAAGGAGGAATTTAATAATTGTTTTAATTCAGAAGATTTAGAAAATTAATTATTTCATTATTTAACTCATAATTTTTTTCGAAAAATAATAATAACAATAAATCCTAAGCAACTGATAATCGACTAATATTTATCTGTATAGTATCTACGTGGAATTAAATGAAATTATAAGTAAATTAAAAACTGAACAAAAATAATAAGGTTTTAATCTGCTTTAATTAACGCAGTTAACGAAATGTCTTCTTTCTAATATTTATATAACCCATCATAATTTTTTCAAAAGGATTGGAAAAAAATTAATACTAATATTGATTTTGTATAATTTATAAAACTGTTTTTAATAAGTTGATGTAAACAGTTCACATACGATATCTGACATTAAAAGAATTGCTTCTATTTAAAATGTATTCTTAAGGTATTATTTTAGTGGTTTTGAATAGACTGATTTTGATTGGACTTGTTTAACTAGAGTTTTGAAATTTCTTTTTGGCAAGATTAAATTCATTAAAAATATATCGTGGGCATCATTTTTTTTAAGCCATATGCATTCATTTTCTGACGATTTGATTTCTTATATTATAAAAGTTCTTTAATTTACCTTTAAATAATATGTGTAATTTTGAGTAAATGAAAATATAATTTTTACTTTAGCAGTCAATTTGAAGTTTTAACAACTTACACGCATTCAAATTGTTCTAATACGCCAGCTGTAAACATGCGCAAAACGAAGGGTTTGACACGGTGTTGCCACGATTGAGACATAAATAGTGTCAACCGTGAGTTAAGGAAAGTTTTAAGGGTTGAGTTGTTTATGCTGAAAACTTGGTTTTAAAGTCTCCACGGATTTTGTCCGAATGCTATTAAATCTTCGTTTCCTGTTTATGACTTTCCATTTTAAGGGAGGATTTTGGCATATATCTTATAATAGGTCGAAGATTTAGTGATGTAGTGCACTGCTTTTACAGTTACTCTTTACAAGATTTAATTTATTCATATGTTTAAATATTAACACAAATCAAAGATAAATTGGATTTATTAGTGTATTTAATATTTATAAGAAAAAGTCTGAGAGCGAATTTCATAATTGTTTTCATTCAGGAGAATTGGAAAAATTTTTAATTTATCAATTAATTATTTTATTACTTAACTCGGACAATGAAGATGGTTTTCAATAAATAATACAAAAAAGCCTAAGGAACTCGTAATCAATTTCTCCCTATAGTACCTACGTGGAACTAAATGAAATAAAATATATTATATTTTAAAATAAAAACCAGAAAGAAAGAAAGGAAGAACTTGAAAAAAGTAATAAGGTTTTACTCTATTGTAATTGACGAAATTTCTTTTGTTTAAAAGTTTATGTAATCCATCATAATTTTTTTCAAAAGGGTCGGAACAAAAACTAAATTAATTATTTTATTGCATTATTTAACCCAGGCAATGAAAGTGTTCTACAACAAATAATAATACAAAAATCATAATCAACTGGTAATCAAGTAATATTTCTCTGTATAGTATCTACGTGGAAATAAATGAAATTAAATATATTATATATTAAATTAAATAGTGCATAAAAAATTAAAGTTTTAACCTGCTGTAATTAAAGAGAATTCTTTAAAACTTTATATAACCCATCATAATATTTCCAAAAGGATCGGAAAAACTTTAATGCTAATATAGATTTTATATAGGTGTGTGATGGCCGAGTGATTAGAGCTATGGCGCTCAGGGCCACAGATTTCGAGTTTCGAGCCCCAGCAGTGTCATGGATGTTTGTAGTGGTTCGAATCCCCTTTAAATCGCAGGCTCTGGTAAAATTTGACTGCAGAGTTGTGGCGTAAGGCTGACATCCCAACACCTTATAAGGCTGATCTAACATCTCCGTCTCGAAATCTACCAGTAAGCAGATGGTCTTTGCCCACTATGGACTGTTGCGCCAATGATGAGGATGATGATGATAATGATGAGAATTTATATAGTTTATAAAATTGTTTTTAATAAGTTGCTGTAAATAGTTCACCTGGTATGAAATTTGACATTAAAAGATTGATTTCTACTTAAAATTTATACTAAAGACATTGTTTAGTTGTTTTTTTTTTTTTAATAAAATTAATGAATTCTTTTTGTTCTGCAGAATGTCTCGTCAAGGAAAGGGCCCGACTCCTCCCAATCCAGCTGTTCCGGGAGCTGTGGCTCAACAAGCTCAGCAATACCTGAACAAAACATTATGGCCTGATGCAACCCAAACCACAAGGCCAGGTAAGAATAATTTATAACTTTAATTTATCACTTAATCGTCACTTGTGATGGCTTGTACAGCACAATTTTTGAAAGTTTTATAATAAGGGATTTGATGGATCATTTGATCTAGAATTCAAGTAAACTGTGCATACGATTTTCATATGTCAGCCCACATTGGTTACTCCCATGCTGAATTAGCCATAAAGACATTTTACTTTGTTCCAGCAGAAGAGTGGAACATGTACTTTAAATTAGAAAACACAAGTTATAGAAATAGTTTATTAGGTTTCTGTAATCTATTCCAATTCAAGAAAAATATTTTTATGCGTATATTATTGTTACTGGGTAACCACATAAACTGAATATTGTAAAAAAAAAATAACTATCACGTAATAATAATACCTTTCCCGAAAGATCACCAACTAATCCAATTTTTTTTCAAACAAGACGCTTGAATTGCGAATCATGTTAATGTAAGGCGATACATTCACATTAAAATGTTTCTAGCAGTTTCTCCGAGTTTGAATATTTTGTCTGAAGTAGAAACATTCAATGAATTTACTTTTACTTTGAACATCCTGCGTATCCATTTTAATCAGCAAGGGATTCTCTAAAATCTATAAAAATAACAAAAAAAGATTGAAAATTTTAATATAATATTTGCTAATCAGCAAACGAATTGTGCTCCTCTCGTTGACATTTGCATACTTCATTTGAAACTTATTGTCTCAAGAAAAAAATATACCGTCGATGTAAATTCCAGCTTCAGTGAAAAGGAAATAATGCTAAAAATTAATGTCATTAAATAGTAAGGTAAAGAAAAAGTTTGCAAAATACCAAATTATTACCAAGCAATTCAGAAAAACAAAAAATTTTCATGCTTTATAACAGTTGATAAAAACATTGAAACTTAAGCAAAATAAATATGTGATTAAAACAGTCAATCACTATATCATCTTTTTCTAATGGTTACTTTTTATGTCCATATTACAGTTGCAATCGTATCGCTGTTATTTCCTTAATTGATAGGGCAATAAAAAAGGAAAAAATGGTAAAAAAAATTAATCGTTAAATAATCTTATGATTACATAATAAAAATTTGATTGGTGTTCAAAGAAATTTTCTATTTGAGATTCTAATCGCATCTGAACTAGATGCATTTATATACCAAATAAAGTTTAAATAAAGTTAATAATAATTTCAATGCTATTATAATTTTCTAATGGTTACTTTTTTATACCCATAATAATGTTACAATCGTATCGTTTTAATTTACTTAGTTGCATAGGGCAATAAAAGGGAAAAACGGTAAAAATATTTAGCGATTATTTTTTTTATGAATACATAATAAGAATTTGATTGATGTTTAAAACAATTGTTTCTATCTAAGGTTCTAATCTCATATGAACTATATGCATTTATGTATCATCATTCCATAAAGTACAGAATAATTTTAATGTTATTGTAATTTTTTAATGGTTACTTTTTATGCCCATAATGAAGTTACAATCGTAACGCTTGTATTTACTTAATTGCATAGGGCAATAAAAGGGTAATAATGATAAAAGAAAATCATGAAATAATCTTATGAAGACAGAATAAGAATTTAGGGGGCGTTTAAAGAAATTGCTTCTGTTTACGATTCTAATTTTTATCTGAATTATATGCATTTATATACCATGAATATATTATGAATTATATGCATTTATACACCAACATTCCATAAAGTTAATAATAATTTCAATGCTATTATAATTTTCTGTTGGTTATTTTTTACGCCCATAATAAAGTTGCAATCATATTGCTTTTATTTACCTAGTTGCACAATGCAATAAAAAAAGGAAAAAATGATAAAAAAAAAAAAATTAATGATTTAATAATCGTTAAAGAATTGTTAACTAAATCGGTAATAAATAATGAGTTCATAATAATAATTTGATTGGGGTTTAGAATCTTAAATAGAAATAATTTCTTTAATCTCATGATGATTATTACAGGCATTTATATACCATCATTCCAATAAAGTTAATAATAATTTCAATGCTATTATAATTCTCTAATGATTACTTTTTATGCCCATAACAAAGTTGCAATGGTATCGTTTTTATTTACTTAGTTGCAGAGGGCAAAAAAGTGGAGAGTTGGAAGGAGAGCGTAATGAACTCCTTGAGTGTTGCACCTTCCTAAAGAGGGGCGGGAGTCCTTGACATGCGGCAGGGTGTCGAGAATCAATTAGTGCTTTCCTTGGCATGGCGTTGTGGGTCAACCTCCCAAGGTCCCCCATTACAAGGAAACGCAATCAACATGTCACACAGAAAGCGCCCTTTTTTCCCTTTTTATTTCGGCTGTTACAATCACAGCTGTTCGATTCTCTGAGAAAGATTTCTCCTTTCTGTAAAAAAATAGAAATGGCATTATTTAGCTGTATTGAGTTTCTTGTGTTTTAAATGCTTGCTTGTTTTTGTTGCTGAGAGAAAAGCTACTTATATTGTTGCTGTGTTATTTTTGAGACTTGTTTTTCGTGAATGTTGTAGTTTTATGTGAGTTAAAAAATTGTATATAAAATATAATGTCCGAATACGTGAATGTAATTAGAAATAGAATTTAGAATCTTTTTAAATCATTAATGTTATACAATAATTCTAAATGTTAAAATATTCTGAAAGCATTTTAACATACGTGTCTAATATTAAAGCAATCTGTATGCATGTTGGCGTACATGTCTAATTTTAAAGCAATCTGTATGCACGTTGACTTACATGTCTAATATTAAAGCAATCTGTATGCACGTTGAGATATATGTCTAATATTAAAGCAATCTGTATGCATGGATGCATGTTGAGATTTGAGATTCGTGTATTCTACATACATGCCAACATGAATGTCTTTAAACATATTCTGGTGTTGCATGTCTAACTTAAAAACATTTTGGATGTATGGGGACATGTATGTCTAATTTAAAAATATGATAGATGCATGTTTACTTACATTTAAAAAAAAAAAAAAACTCCGGTTTTATGTCTAATTTAAGAATATTTTGGATGCATGTTGACATAAATGTCCAATTTTAAAATATTTTAGATGCATGTTGACATAATGTCTTATTTTAAAAGTATTCTGGATACATGTTGATATGTATGTCTAACTTAAAAAATATTCTGGATGCATGCTTATATATGTCTAATTTAAAAAAAAAAAAATATTCTGGATGCAGGTTTAAATGCATTTCTTTAAAAATATTTTGATGCATGTTGACATATGCATATATGTACATTACTTCTGTAGACTTAATTTATTAGTTTCACATAAATGTGACCAAATTATGAAAGGGCTTTTAGTTTTACCCTCTTTAAAGCTATTTAAATTTCTCGAATAAATATATTTAAAATTTTGCTAAATTAAAAATGTATTTCAACAAAATATTAATAACGTAAAAATTCAGGTCATCATTGTAATTAATATCAACTATTGAATATTTAATGAAACAGATTTGTTTTATTTGAATAAATTATTTCAGTTAGCTTATTCAAATAGAACTAGCTTTCAGAAAATTAAGTGAACAAAAATTACTGAGGTACATATTTCTCTGATAAGAAATATTGATAATCCTTAAAATGAAGCAAATTTATCTGCAAAATGTTAAAACTTTTATCTAATCCATATAATTTATGCAGTTAAAAACCAAAAATAATCACAAAAAGTTCTAGCACAGAGAGAATTTTACCAGAATCTACATCATTCAACATTATGTAATCACTTGTAGCAAAACAAATTGATTACTTCCAACTAACATCATTACTTGTAGATTAATAACTTGAAGCAGCTTAACACTACACATAATTAAAATTTATTTCTTCCAAACTGGCTGGAACATATTTAACCATTAAAACTTGTACACTTTGAAACATAGATACTTTCAATGATTAAGATAACCATTTTATGAGCATGCCAACCGTCGAAAGGCAATTGATTGAAAACTTCACACGGATAAATTTTCCCACCATTTTCACCCCTGTTTCAGAAAATCCTTTTTATTTTTCCAAAGAAATTGTTAAAAACTAAAGCCACATAAAAAAAAAAAAAGAGCAGAAACCACATTTTACAAAAATCCATCACAATTATCGAGCCCGCTAAAGCTTATCGATCATTACGGATAGCCGTAAAAAAAAAAGGGTTTTTAACTATTTTTACACCCATTTAAAAGACTAATGAGGCTATCGATTATCAGTAAATGCTTAAGACCGGTCTTTAATGAGGAAAAAGAAAAGTTTGCTCGGGATCATGTTCGTATTGGATAATGCTTAACCGATTACAAGTTTCTCCTACACCGACCTAAGAAAACATTATACTTAATTGCTAAAGTAAAAAATAATAGCATTTAAAATTAAAGCAAAATAATTTATTCATCCATATATTTTTTTTAAAGATTTTTTTTTTTTTTTTTTTTTTTTTTTTTTTTTACGTAAGTATTTTTTTGTAATGTTTTTTTGATATACAATATATCTGAAAATTACTAAAAACTATAAAATTATGTAAGAAAAGTAATAAAATAGATGAAGCAAAAACTTTTAAAAATTTACTTTTTAAAAATACTTTTTAAAAATTTGCAATATAACTCCAAAAGTTATTAAATTTCGAAGTGAAATTTCATTGTTAGTGCAATTTCTTTAAAGAGGCTAATGATCACTTCCAGCTTAGTGATTATTCGTAATGCGCCCAAATATATTTAAATTTTGCCATATAATCGGAAGCATATGAAGAGTTATAAATTAAAAGAAGCTGTGATACACAATTGTAATATCTAATTATTATAAAAGTAATATAAAGATAATTTTAACATAAATAATATAACACAGATAATAAATCATTGTAAAATCTAACATGGTGCCTGATGGCAGAGTGACTAGCGCTCTGGACAGTGCCACGTAGTTCGAGTCCTTTCTGTGCCAAGGATGTTTGTAGTATTTGGAATCCACTTTTAAACAGTAGTTTCCGTTGGACGTATGACTGACAACCCTACTCCGTAAAAAAGAAAATATCTCCTGTTCCGAAATCTGCCAGCTGACAGAACCCGAACCCGAAACCTGTGACAACGAGTGCCAGAACGCAGACATATATATATTATGATTTAAAATTTCATTGAATTGTTTTACTCTAAAGTATTGAATTTTTTTATAATGAATGTATTGTGTCATATCATTATTGCCGCGACTTAAAAATAATAAAAGTTCAAGGTTGCCAAGAGCAGCACTGATTGTAACTATCTGACATACTGAAATACCATGTACAAATATAATGCTTATCTTAAACTGATATATGTTGACGCTTTAATGTCACTATCAAAATAAAAAATTATTAAATGAGTACCATTTCTATTATTTTACTATTCAAACATTCAATCACAGCATCTCTTCATTTAAAGGTCAATTGTAAAAATGGTTTGCTAATTCATTATGCAAAAATAAAGTATCCTACACATTCGTAATTTTTCTTAAGTACCTGCTTCAAATAAATAAATATATTATTTCACATATTTCAATATGCTAGAATAGAAATATTTCATAAATTTGCCATTTGAAAATATTACCATTTCAATAAAATCAGAATTTAGAAAACTTTTATGCCAAACGTTTCACAGTTAAGTTAAATTTTTCTCAAAAAGAATAAACTCTATTCTCACAGATAACCATTTCTTTGTTTTTAATTATCTTGCAGTTCAAATTTTATGTCTTCAATATACTAGCAGAACAAAAGAAAGAAAAAGAATAGAAAAAGAGATCCAATGCAAAATTATAATGATCCCAAATCAGAACAGAACTTTTAACTCTGAATAATCCCCTCTCCCCAGCGAATTTTATTCCACCGAAATATTCTTCCGTAAAATATGCAGAGAAGTTTGAAGGCGTCCTTTTTCCTCCAAGCCTTGTGTATTGAAAGCTTATGTTTATCATAAGCAACCGCTGCGGCGAAGTGAACTAATAAATTCAGTCAAATTCAATTAGTGTCGAATTCTGCTTTAAAAACCTCTATTACTTCACTATTCAGGTATTCAATCCAAGCACCTCTTCATTTAAAAATCAATTAGGACCATTGTTTGATTAATTCGTATGTAAAAATAAAATGTCCTTAAACATTCATAATTTTTCTATGTATCTGATTCAGGTAAACAAATATATTATTTCAATATGCGGAGATCAGAATTGTTTAATAAATTTGTCATGTGAAAATATTTTTTTTGTTCTAATGCAGCTGGTAAACACTTAGATAATTGTCTTAGATGCCTTAAGGCAAGCGCTGCACTGATGTTACTCACTAGCACTACCCAGGACGTGTGTGTAGCTTGAAGGTAAGCTACGGACGCATTGTAACAATACCCTTGCAACGCCATGTTAGACAAGGGACCTACAGTTTAAAGTGGATTCGGAACCACTACAAATATCCATGGCACCGTTGGGACTCGAATTAAATTTCGAACCCGAAACCTGTATATCTCAGTACCCGTAACCTGTGGTACCAAGCGCCAGTGCGCTAGCCACTCGGCCATTCTGGCCCTCATATGAAAAATATTGCATTTCAATAAAATCAGAATTCAGAAAATTTTTGCGCCAAGCATTTCACAGTTTAATTTAAAATTTTTCTCAAGACAATAAACTCTCTTCTCACAAAGAAAAGAAAAAGA
Organism: Caerostris extrusa; assembly: GCA_021605095.1. Taxonomy (NCBI): domain Eukaryota; kingdom Metazoa; phylum Arthropoda; class Arachnida; order Araneae; family Araneidae; genus Caerostris; species Caerostris extrusa. The sequence goes on along the minus strand of BPLR01005157.1, from coordinate 100,904 downwards.
AAAAAAAAAAAAAAAAGACTTTTTAAAATTATTTTACAGCTCAAATTTTATGTCTTCAATATACTAGCAGAACATAGAAAGAAAGAAAAGAAAAAAAGTAAGGGAAATAAAAAACAAAAAAGAAAAAAAAGGATCCGATGGCAAAGATAATGATCGCAATCAGAACAGAACTTTAACTCGAATAATCCCCTACTCCCCAGCGGATTTTATTCCACTGAAATATTCCTCCGTAAAATATGCAGAGAGAAGTTTAAAGTCGTCCTTTTTCTCCAAGCCTTGCATTGAAAGCTTATGTTTATCATAAGCAACCGCTGCGGCGAAGTGAACTAATAAATTCAGTCAAATTCAATTACTGTCGAATTCTGTTTATGTCTTATTACGAAATTCAATTTGCGGTAAAAACCTAGTGCTTGATGCTGAACATAAATTACTCGGGGCCCTGAATTACGGTTGTACGGTAAATATGTGATAAATGGTTCTGACTGAGAAAATAAAGATGTATCATGGCAAAGCTTGGCTAGAAAAATGGTATAACGCAATTATGGCATTATTTTTAGAATACTTTTAAGCAAAACGCGTTAAAGATATTAATCGTTGTTGTATGGTGGGCATTGAAAATAACTCGTGTATAGATGGGGATGGTTGAATAAATGATTAGCTATGCGAGACCTAATTTCTTTTAAGTTTGAGAAAAAAAAAGTTTTTGTATTTTAAATTTAAATTTAAATGAAGTATCTAGGACGAAACTTTTAAAATTTGATAATAAAAATCAATTTATTTTTGGGATACTAAATATTTAGGATATTTTAAAATGTTTTAATGTTCGTATTAATTATTGTTTAAATGCAAACATAATTATTAGATAAATTGTGTCTAAAATAATTTTTTTTTATTTTTAATTCATTGATATTTCTAGTTATTTAATATTTGAGGCTCATAGTATTAGTGTACCTTATATATTTTCTTATATTTTATGTAATTTTATTACCGATATTTTGACATTCTAATTTTACCAATTAATTAAATTTTGCCTATTAATTTTCTTTTTTTCATCGCTATATATATGAAGCTTCATTTTTTAATTTAACATAAAATAAAATAAATTATAGAAAATTAGTGTCATAATGTATCATTTGTATTATATTGTAAATCTATTTATTTGTAAATTTTATTTTAATTTAATTTAATAATATTCTAATTATTTTAAAATAATAAGATTTTCAAACACCAATTCTTTTAAAATAATAAGATTTTCAAACACTAATTCTTTTAAAATAATAAGATTTTCAAACACTAATTCTTTTAAAATAATAAGATTTTCAAACACTAATTCTTTTAAAATAATAAGATTTTCAAACACCAATTCTTTTTAAAATAATAAGATTTTCAAACACTAATTCTTTTAATAATAAGATTTTCAAAACTAATAAGATTTACAAACACTAATTCTTTTAAAATAATAAGATTTACAAACACTAATTCTTTTAAAAATAATAAGATTTTCAAATTCTATTAAGATTTCGTACGACCTCTATTGCAAAAGCATTAGAGTACAGTTATTATATAAAATTATAATAAAAAAAATATTTTATTTTTACATTGTTGTATTTTTCATCTTACTTTTTTTTTCGAATTAAATGCAATTTAGCTGGGTTTAAATGTCTTTTAATGATTCTGGAATTTAAATGAAACATTTATTACGAATTTGACCCCTGAGCGTAAAATAAATATTTGAACTTTATTAATTATTTACTTCAAAGTTCATTTTATATTAAATACTATTGCGTCTCCTGTCATGTAATTTTCATTTTTTAAGAAACAGAATTAGTCCATTTATTTGATAAATTTTATTTTAATTTCATTGCATAATATTCTAATTCCTTTATGACAATAAGATTTACTAATTCTGTTAAGATTTCGTATGATTCTAATACTTTTACAAACAGTACAATAATTATATAAAATACTTTTTAGCTATATACTGTTATATTTTTTTATTTTACTTTTTTTCTAATTAAATGCAGTATAGCTGGATTTAAATTATGACTGCAGAATTTGATGAAAAATTTATTGAAGGTAAAATAAATATTGAAACTTTATTGAATATTTACTTTAAAGTTCCTTTATATTCAAAATTGCTAAGAAACAAAGTTTTATTTAGTAAATTTCATTTTTCTATTATAAATTTTACAAATTCTGAGATTTCGAAATACTTTTACAACAGTATATAAAATACTTTTTTAGTTATACAATGTCGTAATTTTTTTATCTTACTTTTTTTTAATTAAATGCAATTTAGCTGGATTTAAATTCCTTTTGAATGATTCTGAAATTTGATGAAACATTTATTACGGAAAGGTAAAATAAATATTGAAACTTTATTGAATATTTAAAAGTTCCTTTATATTAAACACCATTGCGTCTCCTGGCATATAATCCTAAGTTATTTTTAAAAACATAATTTGAAAATGTACACATCTTTCTATTATGAATGATAACCATTTTATTTATTTTTTAATAAAATTGTTTTATGATAAATTTTATTATTTATTTACAATTATTTGAACCAATATTTCAGAAATTTTCAAATTTTATTGAATATTTACTTTTAAATTTCATTTATATTAAACTCTATTACGCCTCCTATCACTATCTCCTGTCATGTATAGGAAACAAAATTTTAATTAAACGTACAGATTTTTAACAGATTTAAAAACAGATTTTTTAGAAAAACCTACTCATCTTTCTATAATGAATGATGATAATCACAGTTTTATCTTATTTTTTGTAATAAAATTGGTTTAATGATAAATGTTTATATTTATTTACAATTATTTGAACACATGTTTCATCACGAATATTAAAATTCAACTGTCTTGAATACATCAATCAAATTCACCAAAAATTAAAATAGCAATCATCAAAAATACAAATATAATATCATTTTACTTAGAATAAAAACCAGACCTAGAGGTAATTGTGTAATTGATTAGTGAAAATGCGACTAATAAAGTTAACAGCTTATGGTGGACTGATTCCCCCACCACAAAAAAAAAAAAAAAAAAGAAAACTTTTTTCATTAACTAATCTTTCTTTAATGTCATTGCCTGCCTTAATCGTCAACCAAAAACTAAAATAAAATATCCTAAAAATAAAACATTGGCACATTTTTATAATTTTCTTTTTACCTTTATGAGTAAAAAAAAAAAAAAAAAATGGCGTCTTCATGTTATGTCATGTTTCAACTAAGTCATATAACGAAATAAAAGCGTTTTACTTTGACAAAAAAATAAAAATATGAAAGATTAAAAAGTAAAAAAAAAGTACATTTATAGTAAAAAAAAAAAAAATGACAGCGGCTTCCATAAAAAGTAATCAAATTGTACCAACGACTCATAATAAGTTGAGCATGAAGTAGCTGCCTATCGATTCTACGGAAGGCTTCCTGAAAAATAACAAAATTAAGACTAAGAGCTTTTAAAAGATAAAAAAAGACTGGGAGAAAAAGAGAGAGAGAAACGGGAAATACAAAAAAAAAAAAAAAAAAAAAAAAAGTTCATGGAGTACAAGTTAGCTGACGACAGCTCATCGTTCTTGCCCTCTCCCCAACTCTACCTCTCTCCCTCCCTCTCTCTCACTATTTCGTGTTCCTGAAGAAGACATCGGTTTTGCATATCATTAGGATTCATCTTTAAAATGTGTCAAACTATTTATTCGGTTCCCAAGTTATGAAAGGAAATTTTCGAACTCGGATATTGATGCTAATGAAAATGGATCTTTGTTACCTTGTGCGTTGTTAATCGGATTAAAAAAGAATGTTGAAAATTAGTTTTTTAACATCCAATTTTCAGATTTTTTTTAGATCGTTTTGTATTTAGTATAAACATTATTGTAACTTTTAAGAATCGAAAAGACCTTTGCAGATAGTCGTTTTCATAATGAAGAAGCTAGCTTGAAATCGAATCGGTATTCTGTTCCCAAGTTATAGAAGAAAATTTTCAAAATTGAAATGGATCTATGTTACTTTCGTATGTTGTTAATCTGATTAAAAGAATGTTAACAATTTGATTTTTATGCATCCAATTTCCAGTTTGTTTTAGATTGTACTGTATTTAGTATAAACATTATTTGAATTATAAGGATCGAAGTAACCTTTTGATAGCTCGTTTTCACACTGAAGAAGCCAGTTTGAAACCGAATCCCAATCGAATACTTTTTTGTCTGCGAAGGGAACTGAATTGTTTAATCTGTAGGTCGGAATGTTTTTCCATTGTGTTCGAAAAGAGAGAAAGAGAAGGAAGGGTAAAATTAGGGATAATTAATTAAACTTTAAAAAGATTTATGATGCTACTGTGTTCTGCGGCCTGATGGTCAATCGACTAGCGCTCTGGCCTTTGGTGCCACAGGTTTCTACAAGTTTGAATCTTGGAGGTGACATAGATGTTTGTTAGTGATTCGGAACCCATGAAAATTGTAAGTCCTGGTCCTTGTAGCCTAAAGCGTGCACAAAATGACAGTATAGCGTCAAATAAACCAAGCCGTAGTATTCTAAATTGTCACACAATGTAGGTATGGAATGCAGACCCCTACCACTTCCATGATCCAGCCTGGATAACTTTAAATGTACTATTTTTCAATGGCAGTTTCTAGTTTAGAAAATAAAAAATTTTTATTTTTAATCATAAAACATCAAAGCAATTATGTGTTAGCCCTGTAGTGGGAAGATTCTTTATCATTTAGAACAATAAAATAATTGGAGAAACTAGGAGTAATTTTTTTAATGATCCATTAGTTCTTCAATTAGTTAATATTTATGCAGAATTTATGTGGATTTTTTTTCTATATTTCAGACTGCTATTTGTTTGATTTTTATTCAATATTTCGCAGATAATTAGATATTCAGTGTAATTAAAAAACATATAAAAAAAATTCAAATTATGAGAAAATCACTGCTACATTCTCTCAATCTCCACCTGAATCATTGAAAACAAATGTTCTATTTTACCACAAAAAATTATATTTGTTTCTTTTATTTAACTTAGTTACAAAGTGCTTTTTTTAACCTCGAAGTTCAAAAAAAAAAAAAAAAAAAAAATGCATCAAAAATAATTTGTAAACATGTTTGTTGAAATGAATTTCGATTTTCTCATGCACTTTTTAACTTCGTAACAAACTCGTATTTAACCTTTATAAACCCCTTTTTACAATGTACATATATTAAAGTTACATATCTTATTTAAAATAATAATTCATCATAAGTGAGATAAAATCTAATATAAAAGTGACCTACTTGATATGACAAGTTAATCTTTAAGATTGACCATTTTTAAAGTAAAATAAAAAGAAAGAAAGAACCATAAATTATTTGCACAAAATCTAGTAGCGTAACTGAAAAAAAAAAAAAAAAAAGGTTATCACATAGGTTTAAAGCCAGTTCGTTTCGTTTCGAGATTGACATGCTAATAACTTGCCAAATGTCTTAACAATTGCATACATTATCTTAAGTTATACATCTCACTATTACTACTGTTGATATACCTTCTGAGACCATGAAGGATCTGCTTCAGTGTTTCCGTGTCTGCCATTCAAGCATTCACACGGTTCCAAGCTCTTAGCGTGATGTCTGTTTCTAACCATGACATGAGACAAAGAACGGGTGTTTGTTAGAGGTCTAACCAGTTGTGATAATGTGCATACGGTTTTATTCGCTCTCTCTCTATATATATATATGTGTTTGTATGTATGTATGCATAATTGTGTGTATTACGCGGTTTTGGGTTGCTAGAACTCTGATTTTTTACATAAAGAATTGCCGTATTGTGAATAACGTTTTTTTTCTTTGTGTTTTTATATAAAAATATATCATGTTATTGTTGGAATACATTTCTAAATTTGTTTTGACTTGGACTTAAGTCATATTATAAAGAAATAGAATGTACATAACCAGGATATTATAATTAATTTTTTGTGTTCTTCTGATTTTTGTACAGCTTGTCTCTCATCATTTGAACATTTTAGTTATATGTACACTTTATTATTTTTGCCAGTATATAATTGTTAAAGATAAATTTTCAACTTCGTCTCTGTAGCTTTTGGGCGTCCAGATATTGAATCAATTTAATATTTTTGGTAACTCTTTTGATGGCACTGACAAAATAAGAACATGAAAATCTATAATATATGGCGAATGCTATTTTGATGAATTTGTTATATTAACTGATTTTTCAGAAATTATATTCTTGGGCAACAGTTACATTTAATATAGTTTTATTTAATATAGTTTTTATCCTACATATATATATACATATTACAGCTGTGCTTCTAGTAATTATACCCCCCTCTCACTATTTTCATTTGTGTATTAATAAATAAATTCTTATAATTAAATATGCGGCATAAAAATATAAATAAATAATATTATACAGAGGAACAATATTTAGCTCCAATTATTTTAGATACTGAAATAACTTTTAAGCTGTATCTCCTTAACATGCCATCTGATAACTATATTATCAGATAATTATGTAATAAAAAATTATTACTTTAGTTAGCACCAGAGAGCTGAGATTATTCATGTAATAAATCAATTCAAGATATACTATAAAAATCTGTTCAAGATATCAAGTTAAATATTTTAAAAATTCAACTATAGCTGATATTAATTTTAAATAACATAACTATAGATCTATTGTCGTAGGTCTAAACCAAAATTATTCCTATTATTCATACATTATGCAAGGATTATTAAGTTTTTCTATTTTTATCTTACTGAAACCCTCCTTCAAATGTATATATAAAACTGAAAACTGAAAATTGAGGTTGTTTTTTTTGAGGGGGAAGGGAATTGTAAATTCAATACATTTTGTAAATATCACCGGTTTTTTGTGTGCTAAAGATGCTCTAACTTTATCTCTAAATGTAATTGGTACCAAGCAACTTTGTAATTTTTGTATTATAATAACTTCATTATTATAATATATAATACATTATAACAACTTCATGTATTATAATGTAATGTAATATAATAATAATAAAATCATATTCAATAAATTGCGTTATGTACTTTTAATTAATCAAATTCCCAATTATGTAAAGGATTCTTATTTAATGTATCTAAAATATTAACTTTTTCCTCACTAATTGATCAGGAAATAACTGTTTTATCATGCATTATTATGAAAAATTTGATTATACTTAATAGATAAAATTAAAAGAATATCTCCTTCATTTACTTTTGATAAAGAGATAAATAAAAGCTTATTTTTTTTTTTGTCCGTAAGAAAGTTTAATTATCTGTAAGAATATAATGTCTTAAGCAAAACTTTAAAGATGCTTTTTATCAATAAATGTGCATTAGAAATAATACAGTTATAAAAAATACAGTTGCAGTTAATAAACCAAGTAAGACTTTTGCATTAATAAAAGAGAAAATTCTTCAATCAAAAGAATGAATTTTTGTACGATGTTTAAAAATAAATGATATTGTTTCAATTGTTCCTAATGAATTCTTATTTCTTATCATAACCATTTTTCTCTAATTGTCCCAGCAATGTTTTAAAACAAAAAATACAATCAAAGGAAAAGGCTTAAGCTTTTATATGTTTTTCATTTTATTCTGTGGGATGCAATTTTTATGGGGGGATAAATGTCAAGAAAATATGATTTCCTTCTATGAAACCGACTCAGCATAAGATCGTTAAAACTGTTTCAAACGGCTTTAGTCTCTCCAAGTCTTCTACACGACTTTTACTTATTTTATTTTTTTCATCTTTTTAAACTAAACTAAATTTGACTGTATGAGTACTGCACATTTCATCAAAAGTGTTTAACAGTACTGTACAATATTGTATTAGTACTGTCCACTTTCAAAAATGTTTAACAATTAATAACACTGTACAATACTGTATCACAAGTCTCTTAGCAATACTGTAACAACACTGTACAATAGTATTAGTACTGTACACTGCATCAAAGTGTTTAGCACTACTGTAATAATACCATACAATATTCTATCAGTACTGTACACTGTTTTTCAAAAGCGTTTAACAATACTGTATCAGTATTGTACAATACTGTATCGATGTACTATAGTTTATTGCCCTCTGTTGTTAATACTCTCAGTATTGACAATACTGTTGTATTGATTATATTTTTTTGAATTAATTACTGAAAAGGAATATTTTTGCCTATATAAATGTATTATCGTAGTGATAAATTAATTTAAAGCAACCAAGCAACACTCTTTGCATTAATAAAAGAGATAATTCTTCAAACAGGAGAATGTATCGATATTTTAAAACAAATGATATTTTTTTTTTGTTCATAATGAATTTTTATATCATATTTAAACATCATAACCAGTTTTCTCTATTTGTTCCAGTAATGTTTAAAACAAAAATTTATTTGAAAGAAAGGTCAATAAATAAAAAAAATTAATTAATAAACCAAGCAATACTCTTTGCATAAATAAAAAGAGTCTTCAATATTTAACCAGTTTTCTCTAATTGCTCCAGAATGGATTAAAACTTTTATTTGTACAATAAATAAAAAAAAAAAAATTAATAAACCAAGCATTTAAAATCTTTATGGATCTATTATATATAATTCCCGTGTCACGATGTTTGTTCGGGATGAACTCTGAAACTAACAATCCAATTTTAACTTTTTTGTTTCTTGAATGTCTGTTTTGTTCCAACTTGAGAGATAGGATAGTTTTTATTCAGATTTTTTTTTTTTTTTTTTTTTTTTACTTAAATGCAAAATCGACGATTTTCATATTTCGTCATTTGGCACAACTAAAATTTGCGATTTCTCATCCGATGGATGTAATTTTGAAAGTACATTCAAAATACAAGGTCAGGTGTACCATAAGATCGGGTCTTTGATGCCAATACCTAACGAAGAGCCAAAATTTCTTCAAATTTATTTTTATGGGCAGTTCTGAAGAACGTGTAACAACTCGATGTCAGTATAATTTTATCTAACAAGCAAGTACAAAGAGCTATTGTAGAAATGTTGGAAAATCTTTTAGAAAAGCATGACCAACTTATTAAATTATTTAACGAGTTTATTTGTTTTGACGAAAGACAGATTAACAAGAAATATTGTTCATCGCTTAGTTCTTAATTAAATGAAAGTAATGATTATTAAAAATTAAATTAGGTAAAATAATTATAAAAAGAGTGTTAAAAATCAACATTATCTACCTCATTCATTAAATTAATAAAAATCTATTCTTTAAAACTTAATTTGAACTTTTCATCCATCTTTACCAATCACTTCCTTCACAATACCAATTACAGTATCTAATAATTGAACGAAATACAAGAAAGCCACAGCAACGCGTGGCCGGATCTGCTAGTAAATGATATTTTTTCAATTGCTCCTAATGAATTGTTATTTCCTATCTAAACATTACAACCATTTTTCATCTCTAATTGTCCCGGCAATGTTTAAAACAAAAATACAATCAAAGGAAAAGGCTTAAGCTTTTATATGTTTTTCATTTCATTCTGTGGAATGCAATTTTTATGGGGATAAATGTCAAAAAAATATGATTTTCTTCTGTGAAACCGACTCAACATAAGATCGTTAAAACTATTTCAAACGGCTTTTAGTCTCTCCAAGTCTTCTAGACGACTTTTTACTTATTTTATTTTTATTTTTTTATTTCATCTTTTTATGTCACTGATGGCTTTATGACAAAAGGAATTCCTATTTCATTTCTAATCTTGCTTTTTTTTATTTCTTGAATTTTTTTTTGATGACTTTTGTGTCTGAATGAAAATATCCATCAAGAAAGTATATGTCTTTATATTAGAACTTCTTATTTTTGGTAAAAGATGATAAATGGAAAAGGTTACTATAATTGTCTGTCATTTTTCTAAAGTTATTTATTCCCTTTCGTGTACGGGGTATTTAAGAATCAATCAAAGCATGATTTTTGATATGAATATACAATTGCTTTTGAATTTAGTAAATTGGAGAGTAAAGATAAAACATGAATAATAATATTATTGCTTTTTATTTTTTGGGAAATTTGAATCGCTAAAAACATGAGAATTTTTTATTTAAGCTATATTCAAATTATAATATCCTCAATTTTAGTTAATTCTCTGTTGATGATTTGCATTAATATATATATATATATATATGTAATTATTTTAAACGTCGTACTCGTTGATGTTTGATTTTAATCTTTGTTTCGTCGTATATAACATAGATCTGAAACAAAGATTAATAACAATTATAATAAATTGATAAGGCAATATAAATATATTAAACCAAATTAGTACTGAATATTTTTTTTAATATAAAGTGCCGTTTAATCACTTATATATTAAAATTGAGGCACAAAATTTGACTAAATATCGTATTTTAAACATTATATTAATGTTTCAATGTATATTGGAAAAGAAAAGTTATTATACAAAGCTTTGTATTGTACTTCGCATTTGAATTGTTGCATAATATGTGATGTATATTAGATGTAAATTCAACGAAAATTTTTAAAAAGTATGTAATAACTTTGATATGAATATGATTTTTAAAAGTTTCAATTTTGTGTAATTCCAATATAATTTGTTAACTATCTGCATTAAAACTATCATGAATATGTATATAACATTAAATATTCATGATATTAACAAATATGCTAGATTAATAGTAAGATTAACTTATAAACAATTTTTTACATAATTTTATTTTTCTAATATCACTGTGTGGGTCTGGGTTAGAATAGCCCCTCTGTAGCTACTGAAACAAAAGTGTTTAACAATGCTGTAACAACACTGTAATGCTGTACGATAATGCTGTACGATATTATATTAGTACTGTACATTGTTTCAAATGTGTCTTATAATCTTATAACAACACTGTACAATATTATATTAGTATTGTATACTGTTTTAAAATGTTTAACAGCACTTTAGATTACTGTATTAGTATTGTACACTACATTAAAAGTGTTTAACAATACTGTACAATATTGTATTAGTACTGTACACTTTCAAAAGGGTTTTTTTTCATATTGTACAACCCTGTATCAAATGAGTTTAGCAATATTGTAACAACACTGTACAATACTGTATTAGTACAATGCAACACTGCATCGATGTCAATGCTGAGAGTATTGATAATAATGTCAATACTGTTGTATGAATTATGTTTTATTGAATTAATTACCAAAAAAGAATCCTTTCTTGCCTATATAATTGTATTATCTTAATGATAAATTAATCAGAGTTATTTTATACTGTGTTAAAAGTTAAATTTAGTTTTTTAAGCAGTTGATCAATCTATGTTTTTGTAATAAATTTAAAATAATTTCGTGGAAGATATTGCGTGAAAAACTCTACTTTGATAAACTGCTACTATTCCAGATACATGCTATCTTACATGGCACCAAGTTTTAATATGTGAATGCACTCCGTCTTGTGATACGGTCAAACTGATTCTTGCGCAATTGCGTCTTTAATGGCGTGATAAAAATATATGATTTATTAAGTTTTAGGAAGGGCTGTTTGATACGCGTTATCGTTGGCTGATTCTTTATGGACAGTTTGATGGATGGAAATTGCTCAACTGCCGAGTTTCTTACGCTTCAAGTAGACAAGAAAATTTATATTTAAAATTATTTCCAGTCTCGTGATAAAATGTTTAATCAGAACTTTTACCTGCATTTAAAAATTAATTGATTCTTCTATTAAATGTTTTTTGTATCTGGGAGTTAAATTAAATTAAATGGGGCCCAAAAATAAATCTCTTTTTTTTTTTTTTTTTAAAATGCTTTTTACGCTGTTAAAAATAATGTGAAATGTTTTAGCTGAAAAATAAAAGTAGATTAATTAAGTTTATAAAGGGATAATTGAGTTCATTCTGATCTTAATTAAAGTAAAATTAGTAGCAATTAAGCTCATCTTGTTAAGACTAATGTTTTTGCATCTAAGAAAAAAAGAGAAGGTAAAAAATATTTAACTGTTCATTTATTGCATTAAAAGTTAAATAAGGTGCAAGTATCTTTCAAGTGAAATGTCTTTAGTTAAAGATAATTTATATTTTGAAAATGTTTTTATTAACTAGTGATAAGTAATTGATGCATCATATGATGTAAAGAGTAAATGTTTATTATATTATTGCTCTATATTTTTTCAGTTTTATTTTTAATTATTATTATGTCAATAATGTTAAATGTTCGAGATTCGGAGGTGTGTGAACTGGATGTTTGCAGTGGTTCGGAATCCATTTTAAATCGTAGATCCCCGTCTATTATGACTGTACAGCGTTGGGCGTAGAGCTGACAACTCTAGCCAGTAAAAGGAAAACAATATCTCATATTTCGGAATCTGCCAATAAGCAGATGGATGACCCTTTGCTCACCGTGGGGCTGTCATGCCATTGAAGGAGAAGGTTTGGTTTGTCTCTCTACGGTCATTTTGTGCACACTTTGGGCTAATTAAACCGGAACCTACAGTTTAACGTGGATTCCGAACCACTCACGAACATCTATGTAAGTGCCTGGATTCGAACCTGAAGTCTGTAAGACCAAAGGCCAGAGCGCTTTAAGAAGAAGAATATTAAATTTAATTTTGGAAATTGCTTTTTGAAAAAGAAATTTTATGCATTAAATCTAATTAAAAACGAGATAATTTTATTTCTGATTCAAAATTATTTGAAGAATATTACGAAGATATATGTTTATACCTCTAAAGCATATTAAAGAAATTAACTAGAACTTAACTAACTTTTAATTTATGTACTTGCATTTAATTTTGCATTTATTCCATCATTATATCTATTAGCATCAATTTTTTAAATTAATTTTATTTTATTTTACAGTGTTCGTCTTGGAATAAAATACGATTTTATTAAATAAATTATGAAAAATCATATTTATTCTCTTTGTCATTATTTTAAAAATAATTAACTTATAAAATAATAATTAAATAGTTTTATCTAATATAATATAAATAAATTCATACATAGCTTATAATTCCTCCTTTGAAATACTTTATTACATTCGTTATGGCCTGAGGGCAATCAAAACATTTGGTCAGATAATGTTCACCTCACTATTTTTAAATAGTAGAGCCGTTGGCAACCACTTCTTCGTAAAGTATCCAAGATAACAAATATCTACACTTTACATTCTCTTCCTCATTAGCACTCAAAAGTTTTGAGCATCACAACCGAAAGAGTTTGCTACGGTTTGCATGGGCATCCAAACTTATGCTGCTTATTTTGATATCTTTTGGGACAGCTTCATTACCGCTCAGCCTGATGCCGTTTTTGGTCATGCATCAAAGGATTCCAAACCCTCCAAAGACTACTAAGGTTTGCTCATAAAGGGAAATAAGGAGTTCATTTTCCGAATTCAAAATGAGATGCCTAAGGTCAGAAGAACATACAGCAGAAGGTTTCAAATCTGGATTCCGCTTAATGATGAAGACTATGAATAGACAACGACATGATATAAAACTAAATATTACAAAATGTTTTCCTTTGAAAATTTTGTTTAAAAGATTTAATGCTTTGTCTACAATAAGACATTCTAAAGCATTATATGCTATGGCTGTCAGCTTTCTTTTGAGAGAATTTCATGATCGCTCGGCCAGGTGTCGGTTTCGGGATGTGCAACACAAGATTTACAATCTTCATACTTCATAAAAATGACTGAGAATCGCCTCAAATGGAAATAAACGGGACATGTATTTCAAATTCAAACTGCAATTCTCATATACTGATAGACTTTGATAGATTGTTTCAAAACTGGACACGACTCGGAAATTTAAATCCATAAGACAATGAACAATATAAATTGAAACAATTGGTTAATCTATTTTTAAATCAAAAATTTTTAAAAGACGTTATATGTTGTCTACAATAAGACGTCAGACCTGAATGGGCGAGTGTCTAGCGTTCTGGCGCTCAGTGCCACATGTTTCGGGTTCGAGTCCCAGCGGTATGATGAATCTTTGTAGTGCTTCGAATTCACTTTAAACCGTAGGCCCCGGTCTAATATGATCGTAGAGCGATGTCATGAGGTTTAGTCAGTCTTCAGCCCTCATGGTTCCTCACTAAAGTGAAGTTGCATATTTCCATAGTCATGCACCAGTCGCCTGCGATAGGGTTTATTGGACCTGGTGTAGGTTTTTACTACACCAAGGGCATTAGTAACAATAATAAGACGTATTTTAAAACATAATCTCAATATGTGCCAGAGTTAGATACAATTCTTTTTTTTTTTTTTGCTGTTGGATACATCAATCTAACCAATTAAATAATCTGCTGTGTGCTATATTTTGTTTCGATTTGCGTGGAAAATCTTCAACCTATACTATTATCATTTTTCTTTGCGGGGTAATGAAGACTAGTCTTCAGCCCTCGTGGTTCCTCGCTAAAGTGACGCTGCATATTACCTTTAACTATGGCCCAGTCGCCTGTGATAGGGTTTATTGGACCTGGTGTAGATTTCCCGGCACAAAGGACAGCAATAAGACGTATTTTAAAGCATAATCTCCCTATATGCCACACTTAGATACAATTATTGTTCTTCTCGTTGGATGCATCAATCTAACCAATTAAATAATCTGTGGCGGATTATTAAATATTTTTGTTTTGATTTTAGTGTAGAATCTTCAACTTATACGATTATCACCTTCCTTAGCGTGGGCAATGCAGAATAATGTCTTTAAAAAAGCGTTTCCAGATCAGAATGATCCTCTCCTCTACCCTCCCACCGTTTTAAAATGAGATACATACCCGACCGTTAAACAATTACTACTACTCCCACCCCTTTTTGCACATCGCCGAACGTTTGGTTTCGGCACTTTTTATCGAGGCCATCAAATTTTTAATTATAATACTTCTAATTATTTTAGAAATAGTATTAATTGCTATTAATTCATAAAAAATAGCTTCATATATAACTAATTTAAACACCATTTCCAAAAAAAAAAGTTTATCTTGATTTTGTGAAATATTAATCGAGATTTTAAGATTATCATTATTTTAGAATGTTATCATTATTAAAATTCTTTGCATGCAAAAAGGATATACCTATCTTTATGCAGCTAAATGTTATATGTTTTAAGTAATATTTCAATTAGAAATGTTTACGTAAATTAAAAAATTACATTTTTGTGGATTTTTGCCAAACGTTAAATAAAAAAAATATATTTCAATATATCGTTTAATTTTCAAGTTTGCCAATGCTTATATACTAATTTACAAATAGCATCAAAAATTTTCCATCAAACATTATTTAAAATTTTTAATCTAAACATACCTTAAAAAGAAAATATAATACAAAAAAATAAATTAAAAAAGAAAGATAAAACAAATGAATAAATTAATCAGAATGTTACAGTGAAATTTAATTTACACTCATCTCCACTGATTAAACAATATATATACCACTATAAAATAAATACGCACAAAGTATTTAATAAACCGAGTTTTACTAGAGAAACATATCCTATCTCAAGTACTGCGTGTTGTATTTTCCTCTCCGAAACGTTTCTCGTGTCAATATTTAAACAGTCGAGAAAAACATGTCAATCATAAATGTAAACAAGCCGGATTTAAAACTAATTAAGCGAAGTTAACAATAACCTTTTCCTTCCACCCTAATGCTCCTTCCATTTAAAAGTGGCAGCAGTTTAAAGCCTTAAGCACATCGCGAAACAGAAAGGAAAAAATAAATATATGTATGTGTATCATCATCCAAATTCAAAAGTTTACAGGAAGATTCCCAAACTAATTGACACGTAATACAGAACAGCAGGCGATACGCAATCTAAACCCGTAAGACGCAGAGGAAACTCTAGAATAAACCTGCACAGAGGAGAGATAGAGAGGACGTTGAAGCTACTCATCCAGAGTCTAGAACAAAAGGAGCAAGGGGGGCACTTAACTTGATGAGGAGGAGTCTACATCGCAGAATGGATGAGGAGCAGGAGCAGGAGAAGGAGAAGAAGGTGGAAGAAACTCCTCAAGAAATATCTCTTAACTATTCCGGCATCGCAACCCAAGTGCTCTAAAGAGCAACAGCATGCGGCGAGAGCGGCTTCTTTTGAAACGCATTCGGCGAATTAATTGCACTCATTAGGCTACTCGTTAATTACCGCATCCGTGGGCTGTTTTAGGGGTGGCGGTGAAACAACTTCTGCAACAGTCGCCCTTCACCTAATGTGGCAATTTAGTCCCATATGCCCGAAGAACTCTTTACTTTATCCGCATGCTTCTAATTGCGGGCGACACGAGAGAGGAATTTTCATCTATTATTTCTTAATTTCAAATTCGCTCGCCCCGGGTCGACCATTGTGCCGGTTTTGCCGGAGCCCTTCAAGAAGTCGTTCGTGCTAAAAGCGGGCGCGCCCGGCCGTAATTAGGGATTAACTGCGTAGTTAGTGGAGTTTTAAAGTGCCAAAACCAAACGTTCGACGAAGTCCAAAGGGGGTGGGAGTAGTAGTAATTATTTAACGGTCGGGTATGGATCTCGTTTTTAAATGGTGGCGGAAGGCAGAGAGGGAGAGGATCATTCTGATTTGGAAACGCTTTCTCAAGACATTAGTCTGCATTGCCCCCGCTAAGGAAGGTGATAATCGTATAAGTTGAAGATTTTCACTCAAATCGAAACAAATATCTGAGACACGCCACAGATTATTTATTTGTTAGATTGATGTATCCAACAACATCAACAAAAAAAAAAAGAAATGTATCTAATTGAAGCACATAGGGAGGTTATGTTTTAAAAATATGTGTTATTTTTGCTGTTGTTACTAATCTCCTTGATGCAGGAAAACCTACACCAGGTCCAATATACAGTGTCGCAGAAGACTGGGACAGGGCTATGGTGATATGCAGCTTCACTTTAACGAGGATCGACTTAACTTGAAGGCAATCTAAAGACCGACTACAGAAATCCGACGAAACCTCAAGACAACCCTGTACGATCCTATTAGACGGCCTATGTTGGTAAACCATCTTTGATCGTAACACTACGGTTTGAAGTGGATTCGAACCACTACAAATATCTATGGTACAGCCGGTACTCTAACCCGAAACCTATGGCACCTAGCGTGAGTCACTCGGCCATCAGCTCCTTTGGGTAGAATTAAATCTGATATATATCTGCCATTATAGGGACAAATGATCTCGGGTCAAAATGAATGATAATAAAAAAAAAAAAATTAAATTTTTTATTGTAAAACTTTTTATTATTTAAAAAAGTATTCATTGATTTTAGCTCAAAAATAACTTCATATAAAAATTAATTTAAACACTATTTCCATGTTGATTTAACGAAATATTAATGGGAGACTTTAAGATTATCATTATTTAAATTCATTGCATGCAAAAAGGATATAATTTATGTTTATGCATGTAAATGCAATATGTTTTAAGTAATCGTTTAGTTAGGAATATTTACGTAAATTCAAAAATTCATTTTCATTCAGTTTGTATGTCAATTTTTGCCAAACTTTAACAATATATATATTATATTCAGTATATTTCTTAATTTTCAAGTTTGTCAATGTTTATATAATAATTTCCAAATAGCATTAAAAAATTTCCATTAAATATTATTTAAAATATTTTGAATCTAAACGTGATCGATTACCTAAATAAGAAAAAAAAAAAATTAGTATAAAAAAATGAATTAATAAATGAAATTTCTTTCAGAAGCGAAAACGAATGAATAATTTAATCAGATTGTTACAAATTTTAATTTACAGTCATCTCCAGTGATTAAACAATTTATATGAAATAAATACGCACACAGCATTTAATAAACTGAGACTTACTAGAGAAATGCTGTATAGTATTCTTGCAGTATAGTATTTTCCTTTCCAAAACGTTCCTCGAGTCAATCATGGCCCAGTCTTCTGCGACAGGGTCTGTTGGACTGGTGTAGATTTTCCTGCACCAAGGGCATTAGTAACAACGACAATAACAATAAGGCGTATTTTAAAACATAATCTTCCTATGTGTTACAGTCAGAAACATTTTTTTTTGTTGGATGCATCTATCTAACCAATTAAATAATATGTCGCGTGCGATATTTTATTTCTATTTCAGGGGAGAATCTTCAACTATCACCTTCCTTAGTGCGGGCAATGCAGATTAATGTCTTTCGAAAGCGTTTCCAGATAAGAATGACACGATGACCGTAAGAGCGTTGTCTTGAAGTTTAGTCAGTCTTCAGCAATCGTGGTTCCTCGTTAATATAAAGCTGCCTAATACCCTTAGCCATGGACCAGTGGGGTCTACTGGACGTAGTGTAGGCTTTCCTGCACCAAGGAGATTAGTAACATCAACACATATTTTAAAACATAAACTCCCTATGTGCAGATACAATTCTTTTTTTTTTTTTTTTTGTTGGATACATCAATCTAATCAATTAAATAATCTGTGAAGTCCGATATTTTGTTTCGATTTTAGGGGAATATCTTCAACTTATGAGATTATCGTCTTCCTTAGCGGGGCAATGCAGACTAATGTCTTTAGAAAGCGTTTCCAGATCAGAATGATCCGTTTTAAAACGAGATCCATACCCGACCGTTAAACAATTATTATTTCCCCCACCCCCTTTGGACTTCGTCGAACGTTTGGTTTCGGCACTTTAAAACCCCACTAACTACGCAGTTAATGCCTAATTACAGGCCGGGCGCGCACACTTTTAGCACGAACGATTTCTTGAAGGGCTCCGGCAAACCCGGCACAATGGTCGACCCGGGGTAAGCGAATTGGAAATTAAGAAGTAATAGATGAAAATTCCTCTCTCTTTGTCGTTCGCAGTTAGAAGCATGCGGATAAAACAAAAGGGTTCTCGGGTATACGGGTCTAAATTGCCACATTAGGTGAAGGGCGACTGTTGCGGAAGTTGTTTCACCGCCACCCCTAAAACAACCCACGGATGCGGTAATTAACGAGTAGCCTAATGAGTGCAATTAATTCGCCGAATGCGTTTCAAAAGAAGCTGCTCTCCAGAGCACTTGAGTTGCGAAGCCGGAATAGTTAAGAGATATTTCTTGAGGAGTTTCTTCCACATTCTTCTCCTTCTCCTGCTCCTCATCCGCACTGCGTTGCAGACTCCTCCTCATCAAGTTAAGTGCCCCCTTGCTCCTTTTGTTCTAGACTCTGGATGAGTAGCTTCAACGTCCTCTCTCTCTCTCTCTCTGTGCAAGGTTTATTCTAGAGTTTCGTCTGCGTCTTACAGGTTTAGATTGCGCATCGCCTGCTGTTCTGTATTACGTGCCTATTAGTTTGGGAATCTTTCCTGTAAACTTTTGAATTTAGATGATGATACACATATATATATTAATTTTTTTCTTTCTTGTTTTAAGATGTGCTTAAGACTTTAAACTGCTGTCACTTTTAAATTGAAGGAGCATTAGGGATGGAGGGGAAGAGTTATTGTTAACTCTGGTGGTAATTAGTTTTAAAATCTTGCTTGTTTACATTTATGATTGACATGTTTTTCTCGACTGTCTCTTTAAATATTGACTCGAAGAAGGTTTTCGGAGGGGTAAACACAATACGCAGTATTTGAGATAGGATATGTTTCCTTGGAAAACTCAGTTTATTAAATACTTTGTGCGTATTTATTTAAGTTGTTTAATCATTGACTAAATTAAATTTAGCTTTAACAATCTGATTAAAATATTCATTTGTCATAGCTTCTGAAAGAAACTACAATTTTTAATTCTCATCTTTATGTAATATTTTTTCTTTCTAAGGTAACCTATCACGTATAGATTCAAAACTTTTAAGTAAAGTTTAATGGATATATTTTGATGTCATTGGCAATCAATATATAAATATTGACAGAAACGAAAATCAATACTAAAAATGCTATAAATGTTTGTTAAAGTTCGTCAAAAGTTGACAAAAATTGTATTTTTGAATTCATGTGAACATTTCTACCTAAAAGATTACTTAAAACCTATCTCATTCACTTGCATCAATGTAGACATATATCCTTTTTGCATGCATTAAATTAAAATAATGTTAACATTCTAGACTATAATTGAGATATTACAAATTGAGTCATTTAAAGCAAAAATGAAATAAAACGTAACGTTTCTAGCAAAAATAACCAATTACTTCATTTAAATTTATATATATTATTTCATTTATTTAAATGGATATTTTAAAAAACTTGAGGCCTTATGGCCGGGTGACTAATGCTCGATGACACAGGTTTCGGGTTCGAGTTCCGGCGGTACCATGGATGTTTGTAGTGGTTCGAATCCTCTTAAAACCGTAGATCCTGGTCTAATATGACCGCAAGAGCGTTGTCTTGAGGTTTAGTCAGTCTGCAGTCCTCGTGGTTCCTCGCAAAGTAAAGCTGTCCTTACCCTTAGCCATGGATCAGTCGCATGAGACAGGGTCTATTGGACCTCGTGTAGATTTTCCTGCACCAAGGGGATTAGTCACAACAACAATAAGACGTATTTTAAAACATAATCTCTTTATGTGCTGCAGTTAGATAAAATTCTTTTTTTTTTTTTTTTTTTTGGATTTTTTTTTTTTTTTTTTGGATACATCTAGCCAATTAAATAATTTGATGCGTGCGATATTTTGTTTCGATTTGAAAGGAGAATATTCAACTTACACGATTATCACCTTTCCTTAGCGGGTGCAATGCAGACTAATTTCTTTAAATAGCGTTTCCAGATCAGAATGATTCTCTCCCTTACCGATCCACCGTTTTAAAACGAGATCCATAGCCGACCGTTAAACAATTACTACTTCTCCCCCCACCCTTTGGACATCGCCGAAAGTTCGGTTTCGGCACTTTAAAACTCCACTAACTACGCAGTTTAATCCCCCTAATTACGGCCTGCGCCCGCTTTTAGCACGAACGACTTCTTGAAGGGCTCTGGCAAAACCGGCACAATGGTCTACCCGGAGCAAGCGAATTGGAAATTAAGAAGTAATAGATAAAAATTCCTCTCTCGTGTCGCCCGCAATTAGAAACATGAAGATGAAGCAAAAGAGGGTCTCGGGAATACAAGACTAAATTGCCACAGTAGATGAAAGGCGACTGTTGCGGAAGTTGCTTCACCCACCATCCCCTGAAACAGCCCAAGGATGCGGTAATTAACGAGTAGCCTAATGAGTGCAATTAATTCGCCGAATGCGTTTCAAAAGAAGCTGCTCTCGCATGCTGTTGCTCTTCAGAGCACTTGGGTTGCGAAGCCGGAATAGATAAGAGAAATTTCTTGAGGAGTTTCTTCCACATTCTTCTCCTTCTCCTACTCCTACTCCTCATCCACGCTGCGATGCAGACTCCTCCCTCATCAAGTTAAGTGCCCCCTTGCTCCTTTTGTTCTAGACTCTGGATGAGTAGCTTCAACGTCCTCTCTCTTCTCTGTGCAGGTTTATTCTGGAGTTTCATCTGCGTCTTACGGGTTTAGATTGCGTATCGCCTGCTGTTCTGTATTACGTGTCAATTAGTTTGGGAATCTTCCCTATAAACTTTTGAATTTGGATGATGATACACATATATATGTTTATTTTTTTACTTTCTGTTTTGCGATGTGCTTAAAGCTTTTAAACTGCTGCCACTTTTAAATTTAAGGAGCATTTGGGTGGAAGGAAAGAGTTATTGTTAACTCCGGTGATAATTAGTTTTACAATCTGGCTTGTTTGCAGTTATGATTGACGTGTTTTTCTCGACTGTCTCCTTAAATATTTACTCGAGAAACGTTTTTGGAGATTAAAATACAGCACGCAGTATTTGAGATAGGATATGTTTCTCTCGTAATACTCAGTTTATTAAATATTTTTTGTGTATTTGTTTTATATAAATTGTTTAATTAGTTGAGATGACCGTAAATTAAATTTTATTGTAAAAATCTGATTAATTTATTCATTCGTTTTACCTTCTGAAAGAAATTCTGTTTTCTAATTTCCTATTTTTTTATTATTTTGATTATTATGGCAACGATTAAGTTTAGAGCGAAATATTTTTTAAGTAATTTTTATGGGAAATGTTTTGATGCTATTTGTAAATTAGAACATAATCGTTGACAAACAGAAAAATTAAAAATGTACTGAATATTTTTTGTTAAAGGTTGTGAAAGATTGACAAAAAAAAAAAAAAAAAAAAAGGAATTTTTGAATTTACATAAGGATTTCTAATTAAAAGATTTTTAAAACATATCACATTTAATTCTATAAATATTGAAATATATCCCTTTTGCAGGCATTGAATTAAAATAATGATAATATTCTAAAACATAACTGAGATACAGACAATTAAGTCATTTAGAGCAAAAATGCGAAAAAAAAATTATGCTTCTAACAATGATAACCAATCGAACAAAAACTAAATGGATATATTTAATAACTAGGGGCCTGATGGCCTAGTGGCTAGACTGGCTCTCGACACCACAGATTTCGAGTACGAGTCGAACATTCGAATTGAACATAATCTCCCAATGTGCTAGTTAGATACAATTCTTTTGTTGTTATTGTTGTTGGATTCATCAATCTAGCCAATTAAATAATCCGTGGAGTGAGATATTTTGTTTCGATTTGAGGGAAGTATCTTCAACTTATACGTTTATCGCCTTCCTTAGTGGGGGCAATGCAGACTAATGTCTTTAGAAAGCTTTTCCAGATCAGAATGATCCTCCCCGATACCCCTCCACCGTTTTAAAACGAGATTCATACCCAACCGTTAAACAATTACTACTTCTCCCACCCCCTTTGGACATCGCCGAACGTTCGATTTCGGCACTCTAAAACCCCACTAACTACGCATTTAATCCCTAATTACGGCCGGGCGCAGACGCTTTTAGCACGAACGACTTCTTGAAGGGCTCCGGCAAAATCGGCACAATGGTCGACCCGGGGCAAGCGAATTGGAAATTAAGAAGTAATAGATGAAAATTCCTCTTTAGTGTCGCCCGCAATTAGAAGCATACGGATGAAGCAAAGGGGGTCTCGGGTATACGGGACTAAATTGCCACATTAGGGAAGGGCGACTGTTCCGGAAGTTGCTTCACCCCACCTCCTAAAACAGCCTCGGATGCGGTAATTAACGAGTAGCCTAATGAGTGCAATTAATTCGCCGGATGCGTTTCAAAAGAAGCTGCTCTCGCATGCTGTTGCTCTTCAGAGCACTTGGGTTGCGAAACCGAAATAGTTAAGAGATATTTCTTGAGGAGTTTCTTCCACCTTCTTCTCCTTCTCCTGCTCATACTTCTCATCCACACTGCGATGCAGACTCCTCCTCATCAAGTTAAGTGCCCCCTTGCTCCTTTTGTTCTAGAACTCTGGATGAGTAGCTTCAACGTCCTCTCTCTCTCCCCTCTGTGCAGGTGTATTCTAGAGTTTCGTCTGCGTCTTACGGGTTTAGATTGCGCATGGCCTGCTGTTCTGTATTACGTGTCAATTAGTTTGAGAATCTTCCCTGTAAACTTTTGAATTTAGATGATGATACACGTATATATATTTTTTCTTTCTTGTTTTAAGATGCGCTTAAGGATTTAAACTGCTGCCATTTTTAAATGGAAGGAGCATTAGGGTGGATGGAAAGATTTAATGTTAACTCCAGTGATAATTAGTTTTAAAACCTGGCTTGTTTACATTTATGATTGACATGTTTTTCTCGGCTGTCTCTTTAAATATTGACTCGAGAAACGCTTCGGAGAGGAAAATACTATGCAGCACGCAGTATTTGAGATAGGATATGCTTGTCTAGTAAAATTCAGTTTATTAAATACTTTGTTGCGTATTTATTTTATATAAATTGTTTAATCAGTGGAGATGACTGTTAATTAAATTTTACTGTAACAGTCAAATTTTTTTATTTTTGGCTTCTGAAAGAAATTTTATTTTTTAATTCCTTTGTTTTTATATTATTGTTTTTCTTATTAAGGTAAATGGTTATTTTTAGTGCCAAAAATTTTAAAATAATGTTTAATGAAATTTTTTTAATGCTATTTGTAAATTATTATATTAATTTTGATAACTATGAAAATTAAAAGATCTATTGAATATTTTTTTTCTTTCAAGTTTAGCAAAATTTGACAAAAAAAAAATTTATTTTTTGTATTTATGTAAACATTGCTACCTAAAGGATTACTTAAAACATAGTACGTTTACTTGCATCAATGTAGACATTTATTCTTTTTGCATGCATTGAAAATAATGTTACTATTCCAAGCTATAATTGCGATACAGCCAACTGAGTAATTTAGAGCAAAAATGCGAAAAAAAAATCGTTACTAGCAATAATAATTTAAAATTTAATTGTTTATTTTCGATTGCCATCCATTTTGACACGATGCCATTTTTTACTATAATGGCATTATATGTCAGATTAATGCTGCCAATAAGTCCTTACGGCCAAGTGACTAGCGTTATAGCGCTGAGGGCTTCAGGTTTCGGGGTCGAGTCCCGGTAGTAATGTTGTTTGGGTGGATGTTTGCAGTGGGTCGGAATCCACTTTAAACAGTAGGCCTTGGTCTAATATGGTCGTAAAGCATTATCTTGAGGTTTAGTACGTCTTCAGCCCTCGTCAAAGATTGATGTATCCAAGTACCTAAAGTGAAGCTGCATATTACCCTTAGCCATCGCCCAATCTTCTGCGACAGGGTCTATTGAACCTGGTGTAGGTTTTCATGCAACAGGGGGATTAGTAACAACAACAACAATAAAGCATATTTTAAAACATAATCTTCCTGTGTGCTACAGTTAGATACAATTCTTTTTGTTTTTGTTGGATACATCAATCTAATCCATTAAATAATCTGTGGAGTACGATATTTTGTTTTCGATTTGAGGGGAAAATCGTAATCTTATACGATTATCACCTTCTTTAGCTGGGGCAATGCAGACTAATGTCTTTAGAAATCGTTTCCAGATCAGAATAATCCTCTCCCCTACCCCTCCACCATTTTAAAACCATATGGATACCATTTAAAGATCCATACCCGAACCGTTAAACAATTACTACTTCTCCCACACCAGTTTGGACATCGCCGAACGTTTGGTTTCGGCACTTTAAAACCCCTAACTACGCAGCTAATCCCTAATTACGGCCGGGCGCACACTTTAGCACGAACGACTTCTTGAAGGGCTCCGGCAAAACCGCACAATGGTCGACCCGGGGAAAGCGAATTGGAAATTAAGAAGTAATAGATGAAAATTCCTCTCTCGTATCACCCGCAATTAGAAACATGCGGAAAAAGCAAAGGGGGCCTCGGATATACGGGACTAAATTGCCACATTAGGTGAAGGGCGACTGTTGCGGAAGTTGCTTCACCCCCACCCCTAAAACAGCCTCGGATGCGGTAATTAACGAGTAGCCTAATGAGTGCAATTAATTCGCCGAATGCATTTCAAAAGAAGCTGCTCTCGCATGCTGTTGCTCTTCACAGCACTTGGGTTGCGAAACCGGAATAGATAAGAGAAATTTCTTGAGGAGTTTCTTCCACCTTCTTCTCCTTCTCCTGCTCCTCATCCACACTGCGTTACAGACTCCTCCTCATCAAGTTAAGTGCCCCCTTTGTTCCTTTTGTTCTAGACTCTAGATGAGTAGCTTAAACGTCCTCTCTCTCTCTCTCCTCTGTGCAAGGTTTATTCTAAAGTTTCGTCTGCGTCTTACGGGTTTAGATTGCGCATGGCCTGCTGTTCTGTATTACGTGTCAATTAGTTTGAGAATCTTCCCTGTAAACTTTTGAATTTAGATGATGATACAAGTATATATATATATTTTTTTCTTGTGTTAAGATGTGCTTAAGGATTTAAACTGCTGCCACTTTTAAATGGAAGGAGCATTAGGGTGGATGGAAAGAGTTATTGTTAACTCCGGTGATAATTAATTTTAAATCCGGCTTGTTTACATTTATGATCGACATGTTTTTCTCGACTGTCTCTTTAAATATTGACTCGAGAAACGCTTCGGAGAGGAAAATACTATGCAGCACGCACTATTTGAGATAGGATATGCTTGTCTAGTAAAATTCAGTTTATTAAATACTTTGTTGCGTATTTATTTTATATAAATTGTTTAATCAGTGGAGATGACTGTTAATTAAATTTTACTGTAACAGTCTGATTAATTTATTTTTGGCTTCTGAAAGAAATTTTATTTTTTAATTCTTTTGTTTTTATATTATTGTTTTTCTTATTAAGGTAATTGGTTATTTTTAGTGCCAAAAATTTTAAAATAATGTTTAATGAAATTTTTTTTAATGCTATTTGTAAATTATTATATTAATTTTGATAACTATGAAAATTAAAAGATCTATTGAATATTTTTTTCTTTCAAGTTTAGCAAAATTTGACAAAAAAATGTATTTTTGTATTTATGTAAACATTGCTACCTAAAGGATTACTTAAAACATAGTACGTTTACTTGCATCAATGTAGACATTTATTCTTTTTGCATGCATTGAAAATAATGTTACTATTCTAAGCTATAATTGCGATACAGCCAACTGAGTAATTTAGAGCAAAAATGCGAAAAAAAAAACGTTACTAGCAATAATAATTTAAAATTTAATTGTTTATTTTCGATTGTCAGCCATTTTGACACGATGCTATTTTTTACTGTAATGGCATTATATGTCTGATTAATGCTACCAAAAAGTCCTAATGGCCAAGTGACTAGCGTTATAGCGCTCAGGGTTTCAGGTTTCGGGGTCGAGTCCCGGTAGTAATGTTGTTTGGGTGGATGTTTGCAGTGGGTCGGAATCCACTTTAAACAGTAGGCCTTGGTCTAATATGGTCGTAAAGCATTATCTTGAGGTTTAGTACGTCTTCAGCCCTCGTCAAAGATTGATGTATCCAAGTACCTAAAGTGAAGCTGCATATTACCCTTAGCCATCGCCCAATTTTCTGCGACAGGGTCTATTGAACCTGGTGTAGGTTTTCATGCAACAAGGGGATTAGTAACAACAACAACAATAAAACGTATTTTAAAACATAATCTTCCTGTGTGCTACAGTTGTATCCAACAAAAACAAAAGAATTGTATCTATCTATCTAATCAATTAAATAATCTTTGGAGTACGATATTTTGTTTCGATTTGAGGGGAAAATCGTAATCTTATACGATTATCACCTTCCTTAGCGGTGGCAATGTAGACTAATGTCTTTAGAAATCGTTTCAGGATCAGAATGACTTTCCCCTCTCTGCCTTCCTCAACCATTTTAATATGTGATCCATACCCTACCCTACCTTTAGCCATGGACCAGTCGCCCACGCGCAGTTCTAATGGACCTGGTGTAGATTTTCCTGCTCAAGGGGATTAGGAACAACAACAACAATAACACATATTTTAAAACATAATCTCCCTATGTGCAGATACAATTCTTTTTTGTGTGTGTGTGTTGTTGGATACATCAATCTAACCAATTAAATAATCGGTGGAGTGCGTTATTTTTGTTTCGGTTTGAGTGAAGTATCTTCAACTTACACGATTATCACCTTCCTTAGCGAGGGCAATACAGACTAATGTCTTTAGAAAGCGTTTCCAGATCAGAATAATCCTCCACCGTTTTAAAACGAGATCCATACGCGACCGTTAAACAATTACTACTTCTCCCACCCCCTTCCGACATCGCCGAACGGTTTGGTATCGGCACTTCGGTTACAACCTGATTAATTTATTCATTCGTTTTACCTTCTGAAAGTAATTCCATTTTCTATAATTTCCTATTTTTTTATTATTTTTATTATTATGCAACGATGAAACGTCGAGCCAAAATGTTACATAGCGTTTATGGAAAATTTTTTGATTGCATTTGTAAATTAGTGCATAAACGTTGACAAATAGAAAATTAATAATGTACTGAATATTTTTTCTTAAAGCTTATCAAAAATTAAAAAAAAAGCAATTGTATTTACATTGCGATTTCTAATTAAAAGAATGCTTAAAACGTATCACATTTAATTGTATAAATATTGAAATATATCCCTTTTGCATGCATTGAATTAAAATAGTGATAATATTCTAAAACATAACTGAGATTACGACAATTAAGTCGTTTAGAGCAAAAATGCAAAAAAAGTAGCGCTTCAAACAATAATAACAAATAGCACAAAAGTAAATAAATAAATTTAATAGCTTGAGGCCTGCCGGCAGAGTGGCTGGCGCTCTGTTGCTCCATGCCACAGATCTCCCAATGTGCTAGTTCGATAAAACTCTTTTTTTTTGTTGTTGTTGTTGGATACATTAATCTAACCAATTAAATAATCTGTGGCGTGTCTTAAATATTTTGTTTCGATTTGAGGCCAGTATCTTCAACTTATACGATTATCACCTTCCTTAGCGGGGAAATGCAGACTAATGTCTTTGGAAAGCATTTCCAGATCAGAATGATCCTCTCCGCTACCCCTCCACCGTTTTAAAACGAGATCCATACCCGACCGTTAAACAATTACTACTTCTCCCATCCACTTTGGACATCGCGAAACGTTTTGTTTCGGCACTTTAAAACCTCACTAACTAATAACGCTTAATGCAGTTTAATCCCTAATTATGGCCGGGCGCGCATACTTTTAGCACGAACGACTTCTTGAAGGGCTCCGGCAAAACCGGCGCAATGGTCGACCCGGGGCAAGCGAATTGGAAATTTAGAAGTAATAGATGAAAATTCCTCTCTCGTGTCGCCCGCAATTAGAAGCATGCGGATAAAACAAAAGGGGCTTCTCGGGTATACGGGATTAAATTGCCACATTAGGTGAAGGGCGACTGTTGCTGAAGTTGTTTCACCCCCACCCCTAAAACAGCCCACGGATGCGGTAATTAACGAGTAGCATAATGAGTGCAATTAATTCGCCGAATGCGTTTCAAAAGAAGCTGCTCTCGCATGCTGTTGCTCTTCAGAGCACTTGGGTTGCGAAACCGGAATAGTTAAGAGATATTTCTTGAAGAGTTTCTTCCACCTTCTTTTCCTTCTCCTGCTCTTACTCCTCATGCACACTGCGATGCAGACTCATCCTCATCAAGTTAAGTGCCCCCTTGCCCCTTTTGTTCTAGACTCTGGATGAGTAGCTTCAACGTCCTCTCTCTCTCCTCTGTTCATGTTTATTCTAGAGTTTCCTCTGCGTCTTACAGGTTTAGATTGCGCATCGCCTGCTGTTCTGTATTACGTGTCAATTAGTTTGGGAATCTTCCCTGAAAACTTTTGAATTTGGATGATGATACACATATATATATATATATTTTTTTTTCCTTTCTGTTTCATGATGTGCTTAAGGATTTAAACTGCAGCCACTTTTAAATGGAAGGAGCATTTGGGGGAAGGAAAGAGTTATTGTTAACTCCGGTAATAATTAGTTTTAAAATCTGGCTTATTTACCCGCATGATTGACATGTTTTTCTCGACTGTGTCTTTAAATATTGACTCGAAAACATTTCGGAGAGGAAAATGCTATACAGCACGCTGTATTTGAGATAGATATGTTTCTCTAGTAAAACTGAGTTTAGTAAATACTTTGTGCTTATTTATTTTATATAAATTGTTTAATCAATGGAGATGATTGTAAATTAAATTTTACTGTAACAATTTGATTAATTTATTTATTCGTCTTATCTTCTGTAAGAAATTCCATTTTCTAATTTCCTATTTTTTTTTATTATTATGGAAACGGTCAGGTTTAAAGTCTAAACTTTTACATAGCATTTATGGGAAATTTTTTTATGTTATTTGTAAATTTGTGCATAAACGTTGACGAACAGAAAAATTAAAAATGTACTGAATATTTTTCGTTAAAAGTTGTCAAAATTTGACAGAAAAAAAAAAGGAAATTTTTGTATTTACATAAATATTTCTAATTAAGAGATTCCTTAAAACATATCACATTTTTAATTGTATAAATATTGAAATATATCCCTTTTGCCTGCATTGAATTAAAATAATGATAATTATTTAAAACGTAACAGAGATACAGACAATTAAGTTATTTAGAGCAGTAATGCGAAAAAAAAAAAAAGTATAACGGTTCTAATAATAATAACAAAT
This sequence comes from Caerostris extrusa, assembly GCA_021605095.1. Taxonomy (NCBI): domain Eukaryota; kingdom Metazoa; phylum Arthropoda; class Arachnida; order Araneae; family Araneidae; genus Caerostris; species Caerostris extrusa. The sequence goes on along the minus strand of BPLR01005157.1, from coordinate 70,910 downwards.
CGCACAAAAATTAAGTGAATATATTTAATAACTTGGGGCCTGATGGCAGAGCGTCTGGCGCTCGATGCCACATATTTCGAGTTCAACTAGAACATTCGAATTGAACATAATCTTCCTATTTCCTAGTTAGATACAAATCTTTTTTTTTTTTTTTTTTTGGATACATCAATCTAACCAATTAAATAATCTGTGATGGGTCTGAGATATTTTGTTTCAATTTGAGGGAGAATCTTCAACTTATACGATTATCACCTTCTTTATTGCCCTTCGCCATGGTCCAGTCTTCTGCAACAGGGTCTATTGGACCTGGTGAAGATTTTTCTGCACCAATGGGATTAGTAACAACAACAACAATAAGGCGTATTTTAAAAGATAATTTCCCTATTTGCTACAGTTAAATACAATTCCTTTTTTTTTTTTTGTTGTTATTGTTGGGTACATCTATCTAACCAATTAAATAATCTGTGGCGTGTCTGAGAAATTTTGTTTCGATTTGAGTGAAAATCTTCAACTTATACGATTATCACCTTCCTCAGCGGGGGCAATGCAGACTAATGTCTTTAGAAAGCGTTTCCAGATCAGAATGATCCTTTCCGTACCCCTCCACCAGTTTAAAACGAGATCCATTTCCTACCGTTAAACAATTACTACTTCTCCCACCCTCTTTGTACATCGCCGAACGGTTTGGTTTCGGCACTTTAAAACCCCACTAACTATGCAGTTAATCCCTAATTACGGCCGGTCCGCGCACACTTTTAGCCCGAACGACTTCTTGAAGGGCACCGGCAAACCCGGCACAATGGTCGACCCGGGGCAAGCGAATTGGAAATTAAGAAATAACAGATGAAAATTCCTCTCTCGTGTCGCCCGCAATTAGAAGCATGCGGATAAAGCAAAAGGGGTCTCGGTTTTACGGGACTAAATTGCCACATTAGGTAAGGGCGACTGTTGCGGAAGTTGTTTCACCCCACCCCTAAAACAGCCCACGGATGCGGTAATTAACGAGTAGCCTAATGAGTGCAATTAATTCTCCGAATGTGTTTCAAAAGAAGCTGCTCTCACATGCTGCTGCTCTTCAGAACACTTGGGTTGCGAAGCCGGAATAGTTAAGAGATATTTCGTGAGAAGTTTCTTCCACCTTCTGCTCCTGCTCCTACTCCTCCTCATCCACACTACGATGCAGACTCCTCCTCATCAAGTTAAGTGCCCCCTTGCTCCTTTTGTTCTAGAACTCTGGATGAGTAGCTTCAACGTCCTCTCTCTACTCTGGGCAGGTTTATTCTAGAGTTTCCTCTGCGTCTTATGTGTTTAGATGCGCATCGCCTGCTGTTCTGTATTACGTGTCAATTAGTTTGGGAATCTTTCCTGTAAACTTTTGAATTTGGATGATGATACACATATATATATATATTTATTTTTTTCTTTCTTAATTTAAGATGTACTTAAGGCTTTAAGCTGCTGCCACTTTTAAATAGTAGGAGTATTCGGGATGGAGGGAAAGAGTTTATTGTTAACTCCGGTGATAATTAGCTTTAAAATCTGGCTTGTTTACATTTATGATTGGCAAGTTTTTCACGGCCGTCTCTCTAAATATTGAAGTATATTTTCGAAAAGGAAAATACAACGTTCAGTATTTGAGATAGGATATGTTTCTCTATTAAAATGCAGGTTATTAAATACGTTGTGCGCATTTATTTTACATAAATTGTTTAATCAGTGGAGATGATTGTAAATTAAATTTTATTGTAACAATCTCATTAATTTATTCATTTGGTTTATTCTTTGAAAGAAATTTCATTTTTTTTTAATTCCCTTTATTTTATATATACTATTTAATTATTCATTTTTTAATTCCTATTATTTTATATATACTATTTAATTAATTTTTTTAATTCCCTTATTTTATATAGTATATTTATTACTTATTAAAGTAACCAATCACGTTTAGATTCAAAGATTTTAAATAATATTTAGTGAAAATATTCTGATGCTACTTGTAAATTAATGTATAAACGTTAACACAAATGAAAATTTAAAAAAAAATTATTAAACCTATTTTTGGTTAAATTTTGGCAAAAATTGACAAAAAAATGTAGTATTTGAATTTACTTAAACATTTCTAACTAAAAATCTCTTAAAACATATCACATTAAAAGTAGACATGTCATTTTTGTTTGCATTGAATTAAAGTAATGATAATATTCTAAAATATATATGAGTCACAGCCAAGTTGTTGAGTTATTTAGAGCAAAAGGCAAAAAAAAGCTAGCATTTCTAATAATACTAACTGTAGCAATTTTTGTTTCTCACGACAGGAGTTTTGACATTTCGTTCCCAGGAGAGAGGAATGTATGCTATTTGGCAAGTATTTAATAAGCCATTTACTCAAATTTGACTTTAAACGAGCTTTATTGTGGTTAGCTACATTACATGCAATTAGAGGTATTAGTACAAAAACTCTAATTGCATGTAATATAGCGAATGTCTGTGGACCTTCACAGATGGAAAACAACAGATTAAACATGTTACACTATGATTTGTTCCATCGTGATTGGTGATAGACGACGAGCTTAGACTCACATGAGAAGTGAGGGAGCTTACGGAGCTCTTGGCGGATTGTCTTAAATATATATATATATATATATATATATATATATATATATTTGGTGAAGAAGGAAGAGACATCTGCGACGAATCGACCAGAAGTGTTGTTTTTTTTCTGAAGTGACTGAATAGGCCGAGTTTTCCACTTGTTTTCAAAATGAGCTCCTGGTTACGTGAATCACGCCGTGTGATAATTAAGGTTTGCCGCAGACCAGGTGTTTATTTCTCGTAGGCTCCAGAACTGCAACTGCAATTTTGGAATGGTGTCATATGGGTTATTCGCCCCCTGCTTTCAATCCGATCGAATCCACCTAAGAATTTCTCAGTATATATATATATATATATACCTAATATCAGCATGGAGTTCTCAAAATCGGTCTTCTGGTTTTGAACCAAACTTATTTAATTCGAAAGCATATACAGTAGAACGTCTTTAAATCGAACCTCGATAAGTCGAAAACCTCCACAACCCCGAAAATTTTTTTTTTTGTTCCCTTCGCTTCAAGCCCCAAAACTTCCATTACTCAAAATTTCAACCATCTATAAGTCAAAATAATTAGTCAATGCCCACAAGTTATTTTGGTATATATTTTCCCTCCGTAACTCGAAAAAAATTGGACCTCTGTATCTCGAACATGTGTGATTTTACAATCTTTTTTACAACCTTTACAACTCGATCATTTGAAACTAATTGCATCTATAGCTCGAAGAAAAATAAGTTACCGACTTTAAGGATTTGCCAACAATGCACGTCATTTTTTCTTAGAAAACAATGCATGAGTATATAGTAAATAGAAAAACAAATTCTAGGGAATAGCAACTCGAAAGAAAAAGAATTTTCTGCTCTTTATAGCTTAGATAATGCTATAGATAGAGAACGATCGAATTGTCTAAAGCAAAAAAAAAAAAAATAATAATAATAATAATAATAACTGACTTTTTAATACAAAAATATTTTTAATTTTAAGGTTGTTTCGAATTATTTTGATTTTTTATTGTTGTACATAATATAACTTTTAAGTTGCAAATAAACATGTTTATTTCCTCTGTAACTTGAATTTTTATTTATTTTAACTCTCTAACTCAAAATAAGTTAGAAAGAATCTAAACCTCTACAAGTCGAATATTTCCTTACAAAATCCGCGTAAGTCGAAAACTCTATAACTCGAATGATTTGGCATATCCCTTGAATTTTGACTTACAGAGGTTCTATGGTATATAAAAACAAGCATTGTGACACATTTAAATCTATTTAAAACAATCTAAAATTTTAGTTATGGAATAAATAACTTTATTCGAATAAAGACATTACTGTCGAAATAGGTATTTTTTTTTATATTCAAATCAGAATTTATTTTTTAAAAAACAAAATGAAAAAATAAATACAAACAAATTTGAAAAATTAAATATAAACAGAATTGAAAAAAAAAAAATAATAATAAATAAATAAATTGAATGCAGATGAATACGTTTTCATCCCTTTGTTGTTTAGTAAATGCTTTTCCTTCATGAAGCGAGTTGGTAGGGGAGAGAAAATATAAGCAAATAAATAATCTTCGTGGGCAATAAAATAAAAATTGCTACCACGAGAAAAGAGTAAAATATTCCTTCCTCCTGAGTATATGCTTCACTTTCGAAAGAGGAAGGAAAAAAAAAAAAGAAGCAAGAAAAAAAAATGGAACTCATGTGCAGAAATATGTGTTACTGTGGAATGTGGGAAAACAAAAGAATGTTTTGTGTTTGTTTTATCGCTTTTCCGGCTATAAAAAGGGTACTTGAACGTCGTTTTATAACCGTGTGCAAGATTTAAAAATACGATCAAAAGGGAATTATGATGATTGAACGCATTTCCTGACAAAATATTATTTTGAAAAATTTCGCCATTATTTACACTTTGTTTCTAAATTGCACTTTCTTTTTCTATTTATTGTTATATTCAGTTAATATTGATTCAAATCTTGCATAATTTATATGCCTTTTGGAACCAGGTATTATGTAAACTGTGTATTACTCAACATATTTATTATGCCTGTTCTTATTGTTTATTAATAATTCAGTCTTGTGCTATATAAGATAAAACCATACATAAAGGCTTATTGTAATACTAATAAATTACTTTAATCATCTATTATTAATTTATACAAATTTTATAATACACTCATGTTCATAAATTAAGGATAATTCAGAATCACACAGAAATTGAACTCTAAAATAAAATTTCACCTGTAGAATTATCACACACATCTTGAAGAAAAATATGCAAATTACAGGAAACCACCAGATGGCCTGGATAGTACGTCACAATGACGAGAGTGTAAGAGAGGGGTATATAAGGAATGGTGGCAAAGAAGTAAAATTGTTCACAAGCGCTTTAAAGCCTTTCAGTGCAATAACCGCATAGTTATGGCACAAAGGAAGCATTTGGATGTTTTTTACGTGGTAGAATTATCGGACGACTGGAATGTGGACGTACCCAGCTGGAAGTATCCGAGGAACTTGGAATCGCCCAGAGTGTCATCTCCAGGCTTTGGCAACGATTCCAAGATGATGGTAATGTGAGTAGATGTTACAGCACAGGTCGCCCCCGAGTTACAACGCCGAATGAGAACCGGTATTTAGCAGTTACTGCCAAAAGAAACAGACGGAGCACAGCATCAGACCTGTCTCGTCAGCTCTTCAGCAACCGGTACGACAGTTTCAAGGCAGACCGTGTACAGACGCTTAGGGCACATTGGTCTATATGCTCGTAGGCCTGTCAGATGTGTTCCACTTACCGCAACTCACTGTCGCCTGCGATTAACCTGGAGTAGAGAGCATGCATTGTGGACACCGCAACAGTGGTCTGGTGTGATGTTTTCCGATGAGTCCAGGTTTAGTTTGCAGTCTGATTCTCGCCGGACTTTCATATGGAGAGCGCCAGGTACCCGTTACCACCAAGAGAACACCATTGGACGACACCGTTACGGTGGTGCAGGATGGCTCGTTTGGGGAGGAATTATTCTTGGTTCCAGATCTGACCTGCATGTTCAGAGTGTAACGATGACAGGCCACATCTATCGGGATGTCATTCTGGAACAACATGTACGTTTGTTTCGGGGCGCCATGGGTGCTGAATTTCTCTTTATGGATGACAACGCCCTCCTCACCGTGCAAACATTGTAGACGAATGCCTTCAATTGGAGGATATCACCCGTATGGATTGGCCAGCATACTCACCGGACTTGAATCCAATAGAGCATGTGGGGATATGCTTTTTGGCCGATGAATTGCAGCCCGTCAACCCCCTCCCACTTGTCAACCGGAACTTTGAGGGCATTGCTTGATGAGTGGTATAATATTCCCGAAGATCAGATTGATAATTTGATACTCAGCATGCCTAGGCGTTGTAAGACCTGCATTGCATCGTCCGGGAGACATACTCCATATTAACCATCATACAACCATGTTATACTGTTTTTTGTAAATAGGTTCTTTTTTGAAATTTGCTCCAGGGAGTAAAAATCGCAATTTTTATTAATTATGTCAAACATATAGCCTCCTTTTTTGCTCTTTACCTTTTGTTTAATGAACAGACTTTACAAATAAGTCAACTTTGTTTTGCTTCTGTCTCTTTCTTTACCTGAACTTCATTATCCTTAATTTATGGACATGAGTGTATATGAATTAGTTATTGCCATGTTACAATAACATTTTAATAAAGCAATATATTAATAAAATTGCATGGGGACATTTGGTTCTTACATTACACTTATATTACTTACTTACATTACACCATCGACTTATCAAAATATATTAGACAATCTTCCCCCAAACAGTTTTGTTGTGTCTGTCGTACGACTATCTCGTACTAAGTAAAATGCATTAACCACCAACTTGCTCTAGGTTTTTCATATTCAGATAACATACATAAACATTATAGTATTTTGGTATGTGATCTATTGAATTCCCCCCGAAAATTGTAAATTTGCAAATAAAGCTAAAACTCTTAAAACTTAAGACAAGATCATAATTTTCGGAACTTTAACTCTAGAACAGTTAGATAATTGTGCATAAATCTTTTCAAAAGTCAAAAATTCTCAATTTTCTTTATTTTAATGGAAATTTATGAAAGTAATGTCGTAAAAAATGCACGAGAAGAAAATGCAATTGTCAGCTGAATCCTGGTGTACCAAATGATACTGTATATAAAGGTTTAGTTAATAGAAAACTGTAATTATGTTTCTGTTTTTGGTTGATTCCAGTATTATTGAGGTTATGTTCTGCAGCGTAATTTAACTTTGGCATATACTTGTGATTATTGATAGTTGACATACTAACTAACTTTTTGGACTAACAGTGACTAACGTTTTTCATGATAAGAAGCAACATAGATTACACCCATAATTTTATAATAGTCCAATCAATGTTGATATCATTTTCCCATATTTTATTATTGGTTAATAAATAATGAATCATAAAAGTGCATCCAAGTTATTTTATTATTTTTTCAATCTGTTGAAAATTATGTTTACATGCTAAATCGAAATTCAAGAGGAATTTCAGTTTTTAATCTATTAATATTATTTATCACATTATTGAGATCCTCAAACTTGAAGCAAATATTTCTTTATTTCAGCAAATACTGTCTTCGACCTTGTCGTCTTTTGTGACTACCGGAGCTTCAGGTACCCAGACACCTATGAGCCAGAAAGCTCTCCAAGAGCACAACTTGACTCAGACACACGGTGGATCGAGGCACCAGTTGTCCATGACGAGCCCATACTCGCCCATCGGTGGGGCAACGAGCAGTGGCAGCTATGCATCACCTAGTGTTGCTGGCACATCGTGTATGGGAATGCCACCTAGTTGCTCGTCCATCCCTCATTCGCTCTCTTTTTCTGGGTACTCGCACCATTCCTTGATGCAGGGAACGTCCTTCAGCTCGCCATGTCCAAGCACTTTTGGTGCTGCACAGCCATCAGCAGCAGCCTCATTTTTGCAAAGGTGAGTTCATATATAATTCTCAATCTAGCATTTACTTTTTCAAATCATATATTTAAGATATTGAATTTGTGTATGTTGTTTGGTTCAATGAAATGTTCAGCAATAAATACAATAACATGCAGAACGTCCACGAATCGCTATGAAAAATTGTAAGGAATCTGTGACTTGATATACAATGCAATATATGACCAAAAATGTTTGACTTAATATTTAATATACAATGCAATAAAAGTTTATAAATTTGGATGATATATGTTGGTTGCATGTTCCTTGGTTGGTATTATGATATCGCAGTACATTTATCCTATGGTTTTGATGTTTATTGGTTGTTTCTCTAAGCAATACTACATGCTGAAAATCATCTAAGGAGTTACGAAATTATAAGTGGATATTCACTATCATCCATCTCTACAATTCATCTCCATTGAAATTTTATCAAGAAAAAAATGTTTTTATTTTAGTAATTTGTAGTAATTAAAGAATGGTATCACAGCTACTATTGATTCATAATTCTTAAAATGTTTGCAAATACATATCAAAATGAATCGAGTATTGCCAAAACGAATTGCAGGTAATTCGTTCGTAATTAAACTACTAGTATCAAAATTTATTTTTGCATATCTTCTGAAAGTATTTTTTTCATACAATGCCATGCATCCAATAAATACCGGCCAAGCTATATTTAAGAAATGGAAAGGTAAAAAATTTAAATTATACGCTCAAAAGCTGAAAGTATTTTCCATTAAATATCGATTCTATACAAATTTAATTATATTTTTTATAGATGTAAGGCTTGTTCTAAATATTATCATTATCATTGCATTATTGGTTTTTAATGTATAATTATTATTTCCAAGGAAAACACCCACAGAAGAAAAAAATTAATGTTTTTTTATCTCTTTTAATTATAGAGATATTTATTTTTCTTAATACGGTGAGATAATTTTCTGAAAAAACACTTAGAAAGGGGAATGGTTAACTAAGGGATAGTAACTATTACATACAACCCTTTCGAAGGATAACCATAAAATATACTGTCATCACACAGGAATTAGATAACATTTATAAGCAATTTTACCTTAATACAAAAATATATTGGCATGACAGCATACTTCAAGACTCATTTAAAGTCAACAAAAATTATAAAAAAAGAAGGAATCTTCCTAATAAAAAAGAACACATTCTGAAACTAATGCACGTGATCATGATTTAACTATAAGAAATAAGCATCGACTCATTTACCATGATGGCAAACTTTCTTCCTTTTTCTTTTAAAAGAAAATGTCGTCATCTTTTATAGTGTAATGTATATAATTTTTTTTCCTTTGGCTAACAGCATTGCTCTGAAACACTCCGTTAGCGCCAAACCAATCAGTAGCTACACGAAGAAGGGGGTAGTGGAATAAATTAGAACCCATTTATAAGAAGCTGGGGACCCAGGACTAATGTTCCGGTGTGTTGTCGACATAGCGCCAGCACAAGAGGCTCTTTTATGAATGCGGTTGTCTCTAATGAATATAGATGCTGGCTATTTAGTTCCAGTTTCCTAAGTCCCGGAAAAGCTTTGCTTCAATCTTTCCCTCGTTAGTAGAGAGAAACCAGTGAGATCTAAAAAAAAAAGATAAAAAAGTACTGTAAGAGAGTTAAGCAGTTAAAAAGAAAGAGGATGAGTAAATAATAAAGTGCTGTTTCATTTCCAGATGCTGGTTGGGCTTTCTGGTGGCATCATGAGTTTGTATTGCAGTTCGGCTAGGATTTTGTTTATTTTTTGGTGAAAGGATTCTTAAAAGATTTTCCACCTCATGTAGCTTCTGAGAAAGAGGCTGGTTTAAATTGCGGTTTATAATTGTATGTATAAATATATTATGGGGATATTTATTATACAAGGTTATATTGCGTATTATGTGGAGATATTGGGTTATATTGGGGATTATATGGGGATATTGGGTTATATTGGGGGATTATATTGGGGATTATATGGGGATATTTGCTATACAAGGTTAGCAAAAAATGAATGGAATGATTTTACATATTTATATTTTGAAAATATTTTACATAATTTAATCAGTAATACATGGAAATAAAAAAAAAAAAGACTTTCCAAGATTATTTTTTTTCAATTACAACTATTCAATTTGTGAACATTTAGTAACACGATACACATCTAATTTGTAATCATAATTGCTACACAAAATAGTCAACGGTTGCTAATGTTACATTGATGTGTTCTTTAAGTTCATTATCGAGTGTTTTTGGCATCTACGAACATCTAAATTTAGTGTGTCAGAGTTCCATTGTTGAATTACAAAATTCGCATTCTTCTCGCGAAACTTTCTAAATAACCATATTAAGGTATAACCATGATGAGATAATTATTACCGTAATTGTTACCGTGTCTTTGGAGAAAAAAATGTCAAATACTATTTTGTTTGGAATTTGTGTGATGTTGAAAAAAAAAAGCTTGGAATGTTCGTATTTTCATGTGGTACTAATTCATAAGATGTTGTTCAAATTTATACAGATGGCAGAAAAAAAGTGATCAAGGCTAATCTGGTAGTGGTATCTTTATTAGGACTCTGTTACATTTAGACTTAAAATCAGAAATTTTAAGTTCTACTCTAAGATCCGAATTAATTGTTATCAAGAGAGACCTGAGCTATGTTGACAATATTGCTGAGTCTGATTTTGTGGATATACGGATACTTACAGACAACCGATCCTCAGTCCAACATCTAAGTAACTGGACAAACGTTGGAGACAGGCTCCATCCATCTTGAAATTGCTTTCTAGACTTCCAGTTATTTCCAAGGTGCACATCCAATGGATTCCTTCACAAGTCGGCATTAGGGCCATGAGACTGCGGATTATTTAGCAAAGGCTGCTTCTTCCGAAATTTTTCAGTCAAATATACTTCGCGCTTATAGTAAGGTGTTCTCTGAGTTTGGGAAAACAATTAAGGGTCTCTGGAATGTCCCTCCAACACATGACTGGTACTCGAGATATCGCCCTGGTGGTACCCTGCGTTTTGGGGGCCATAAAAACAAACTTTCTTATCACATTTTGTCGACATTTGAGGAGGCTTACCTATGAACACGGACGAACGAATTTTTGGGACCTGCACCAAGTGTAGGACTGCTCAAGAATCACCCGCTCATATTTTAAACTATCTTGATTTTGCATGGACAAGGTTTTTTCTGAACCTCTTTTATTCTTGGACTTTTTAGAAGTTTATGAACTTATGGATTTGATTTACTAACTAGACTATATCGGGGATCAAAAACAACAACACTGATTTTCTCATTTGTAATAGTTTTGTAAATATGAATTTTTAAAATTGTATCATTCATTTACACTAAACCTGTATTTATGAACAAGATAACGCAGACACTATTTTGAATTTAATAATTAAAATGCAGTAACAGCATCAGCAGCATGCATGTTTTCAGTAGTAACAGCAGCATGTTTTCAGACGTTAAGTTTGCATTGGGGGTGTTTCCACATTAAAATTTTGTTTCAAATTACGTGTTAAATTTATCGAATATTTTCTAAAAGACAAACATATCTGCCATAGATCACAATTAACTGACAATTATAAATTTTAAAATGTCTCATGAACTGTAGAAATTATAAACATAAATGCATTCGTTAATTTAATTCATAACTTACAACGGTAGAAAATATTTTAATGTTCAAATTTGGCTATGCTTATGTAATTATTTATGGATATGTTTCAAAAGATATCTCTGATTATATTTACTGAATCATTTTGCCATGCAAAAATGATAGGAATTTTCTTTTAATGTATTTATACAAAAATTAAAATCAATGCAAGTGAATTTAAATTTAAAATAATGCAAAAATCCGTTTAAATTTCCCTTTAATTATAAACATTGTTATAAGTCTATAATGCTAACAGCTGCACAATTTATATTTCTTTTATTGTAGTTGTAGAATTAAATATAATATTTGCTTTACAATTTACATTTTAAATTAAGACTCACGTTATTCCTCTAAGAACTTTTCTGTCATACGTGTTATTTAATTAAAGCTTTAGAACTTTAGTAATGTGAACCTAAATAAATAATATTACATGAAAATGCATATTTATTAATAGTATTATTTATTATTATTATTATTATTATCAATTATTTATTTATTATTTTACTATTTTTGTTAATTTCGTCAATGATTTAAAAATTTACTGGTGGTCCTTTTCTTTTAATGTTATTGAGAACTATTATTTTTTTTAAAATATTGATTATATATATATATTAAATTTCCTTGCATTTCATTTTAAACATTCTTAAATCAGAAATAATCAAAATTTTCCTTTTCTTAATGTTCTGTTAATCTAAATCCCCATTGTTTTATTCAAGTGTGATACTTCAAAGTGAAAAGAGAATCGAAAAACATTTTTTTCGTGTCTCTTACCTTCATTACTGCTTTTTGTGAAAAGTGTCCTGGATGAAGTCAGAACTGCTAATGAAGTCACCAGCACATCGTTTCGCTTCAGTAGAAAACAGGGGGCCGCTATTTTTGCACTTCTTTCTTTTCTTTACTTTAAAAATAAAGTTCGGAAACCAAACATCGGAGAAAAATAATTAAAAAAAAATACCCCAATGAAAATGAAAAACAGTAAAAACATTTTTTAGAAAAAAAGAAGAGATGAAAAAAAAAAAACATTCATTGGCACTAAATAGCTTAGAAAAACTAGCTTTGGATTTCTCGTTCATTAATTCTCTTGTTAACATCGCTGCCGCACTTGGTTCCTTGCTAAGTTGACTGTCCAGCTGTATTGTCGAACTTAACGCCATTAAGGGGCTGTTTAAAAATTGCTTTATTTTTACATCGATGCAAGTTATCTGAGCTATCTGATATCTTCTGATAGAATTTGAATTTTTAATTGAAACTTTTGTATATTTTTTGTTTCCTCATGAAGTATTTCATTTATTTTTACAATCAACATAGTATGGTATTCTTAATTATATGGTAGGGTAATGTTATGTTACGCATCAACATTTGATGTAACATGTTAGACATTATTTTAATTTTATTTTATTAATTACGTTTTAATGTTATTTACTGAGAAAAAGCTATTAATATTTACATTATTGGGTTATTTTTATAAAAATTAACATTTATTTATTGGATTGCAATTGAAACATTATTTTTAATCTTTTCTTTAACATTTCATAAACAAAATTCGTATGTTATCTTGAAAAGGCATATTCAATGATATATTCAATATAGTATATACGATGCTACATTCAATGGTATCTTCATATATATTTGGCAGTTTCAATATACATTCAATGTTATATTAAATGTATATTCAATGGCACCAATGGTATATTTAGTATATATTCAATGGCATATTCAGTGATATATTCAATATATATTTGATGCTACATTCAATGGTATCTTTAATATATTCAATGGCACATTCAATGTTATATTTAATATATATTCAACGGCACATTCAATGGTATATTTAGTATATATTCAATGGCCGTATATTTCCCGGTCACATTAATATGTATTCAGTGGTTTATTCAATATATATTCAATGGTATATTCAATATACTAGCATATGCTTTTTCATCAGTTTAAAAAAAAAAAAAAAATTTTTTTGTCCCAGAAAAAAATATTATATAATTAAAATGTCCTATCAAAACTAATTTTGAAAAAGGTCAGCTTATTTATTATTGTGAGGAAAAAAAGTCTGTCTCAAAAAAGTTATAAATCTATGATTTTTATCCAATTCAATCATTTTTAACCACGGAACTATTTTTATTAATTACATAATAAATAAGGCAAAAAGTACCAAATGTTATTAATGCATACTATGAATATATATTGATTTTTCATGGAAATGATAAAATTGAATTATAAATCAACGTTTTTTTATCATACATCATCATGAATAACGATTTACAGTTGAAGTTTACCAGGTTCGCATCGTACCCACAGGTAACTTTTTATTAAAACATAATAAATAAGGCATAATGTACGAAAAGATTTTATCTATATATACAGTGAATATATGTTTGTTCCATGGAACGATAAAACTAAATATACTAAATCAATATTTCATAAATTTATCATACAGCATCATACATTACGATTTATAGTTGAAGTTGAATAAGTTCACATCGTATTATTTCCATTTCAACCGAGTTCAAAGTTCTCTCGGTTAAATCAAGTTGACATTACAGAGAAATTTATTGTTTACGCAGTTTGAAGGACTTCAGATTCGAACAAGGATACGCTTCAGTTATTTGATCGATTCAAATTCTCTTCTCTGTCCCATCCTTTTCCTAAATTCGACTCGAGACCTAAAAGTGAGATTCCGAGCCATTTGGCGGCAATCCCAGTGTCTTATGGCGACGTTGGCGCCAAGCCAACGGGGAACTTTATTGGTTTATGGCTGTTATCCATCAATGTCAAGGTATGGCTACGCGCTGCCAGGTTTGAACAAAAAAAATTTAGTTTTTCTTTTTCCCTGCTCTCGTAGCAAGATATATATTACAAATAAACATTTTTTCTATATAAGGAATCTTCTTCAGATGATGACATTGCGCCATTTTAAGTATATTTTTGAGCATCACAAAGCGAAATTTTTCGGAGCATGAAGTCTGAAAAAAAATTCTACTATCTTTGACCAAATTATCTTTCTCTTTAGTCTATTTAGTTGTTTCTTTTTCTTTTCTTTGGTATTTTTATTCAGAAAAATATTACGATCTGGGCACTTCCATGGCAAACTTTTCTTCTTTCCCTTTTTGCTACACGTTTTTGTTTGCTTTTTCAAGAATTGGAGTTAATGTATCTTTTTCCTTTTCGTTTTCGTTTTTCTGTTTTGGCCGCCATCTTTTTATTGTTACGGTAAACGAAACTTTATTTAACCATTTGTTGTAATGAGAGTTCAAAATTTTTGATCGTTATAAAAAGCCTATAACTATTTTAAACCTTATGTTTTCAAAACAGTTGTATATAAAAGTTAGGTTGAATTAATACAATTTAAGAATACTGATATACGATAAAATAATTGATACAAATAAAGATGCTGTAAAATAAAACTTTTGGCAGTCTTGGCAGCCATCTTTTTATTGTTACTGTAAACGAATTTTTATTTAACTATTTGGTATAATGAGATTTCGAAACTTCTGATAGTTATGAAGAAGCCAATAACTATTTTATACCTTACGTTTTCGGAAAAGTTGTATTAATTCAACCTAACTTTTCTTTACAATTTAAGAATAGTGATATATGATAAATAATTGATACAGATAAAGATACTGTGAAAATAAAACTGAAACGTTAACATTAAACGCTAAGAACTTAGATTACATGAAGGCCTTTGAGAGAATAATTTTGAGAAAAGTTTTGGACAAAGAATTGACTATCATACACAGTCCAGTCACGTTAATGTGACCACCACCTACTTTCGACGTCAACGTGAAATAACCAATCACAAAAGGCAGGTGGCAGCACATTGTAGTGGAGTGTATATAAAGAATTCCACTTAATACCACATTCCACACTCCACTTAAAACCAGAATATACAATGTATATTCTGGCTTTTGACAGGTGGTCACATTAATGTGACTGGACTGTGTATATGGATTAGAAGACCAAACAAAGCAATTAAACACCTAATTAAAAATGGAGACATTGTGAGATACATCAAATCACAAAAATCCACTGGCTCGATATGTATATAGCAGAGATGAGGGAAATATCATTAAAAGGATTATGTTATGAAAATTGTTCAACAATAGGAAGAGAGGAAGACCAAGAGAAAGTTGGTTTGATAGTGTCGAAGAAGATCTTGGACAACTGAAAATTATTAATTGGAAATGATTGACATTGGAGCGAGATAGATGTAGAGCTGTTGTGTTGGAAGTTCAAGCCTATACAAGGCTGTGATGCCAGTAAAAAAGAAGAAGAAAAAAAAAAATCAAACTACACAATTAAGCTGTAACGATATAAATGGTGCTTAAATGTTTTTCGAATTAATTTTTTTTTTATGATAAATTTTTTTCCTTTGAAAAATATTAACACTCAATAACATTTAAAAAATTAATTGAAATTTTTTTTAAATGGCAGTTATGTTTATTTATATTTTTCGATAAGTTTGGAGATTTATATTATCAATAAAAAAATTAATTTAAATAAAGAATATTAAAAAAAATTAAATACTTATTTCAGTAAATGTTTTTTTTGAAACATTCATTTGCAATTTTACAAAACATTTCCAAACTGAAATGAATTCGTATTTTTATGAGACATGAAATTTAAAAATTATTTAAATTATTCAATTTTTAAATTATTTAAATTATTCAATTTTTAAATTATTTAAATTATTCAATTTTTAAATTCCAATTTTTTATATT
This sequence comes from Caerostris extrusa, assembly GCA_021605095.1. NCBI lineage: Eukaryota > Metazoa > Arthropoda > Arachnida > Araneae > Araneidae > Caerostris > Caerostris extrusa. The sequence goes on along the minus strand of BPLR01005157.1, from coordinate 54,930 downwards.
AATTGAAATTTGACTGAAAATATGAACTCAAATTCATAATTTTACGTGGAATTTGAAAGTTACGCCTAGGATTTCAGCATATGTTTAATTTAACACAATGGCTTGATCAAATTTTCAAATAAACAATCTAAAAATAAAAATCAGATTTACATATAATTATGATTACATATATGAAATTACTTATATGAAATTTATTATTAAGTAAAAAAAAAACTTGATTTATTATTCTATACGACAGTCTTTTTTTTTTCTATTACTTTAAAGTCGATGATAACTGTTTTTCAATGAATCATAATAATATCAGTTATGCTTTAAGTTTTTATTTGTTGCATATATTTATAGATTTTACATTTCTTCAGGACATTTATTATTTATTATGTAAACCACGATAACCAAAGAAAAATTATGATGCTCTGGCAGTTCACTACAACGCAAAACAAATTAACGACAACACTCGAAATAAAAGCTTTTACTTCCACAAGATAATCAAGTTCCCATTCGCCAGTCTTTTCTAAAATACTTATTTCTACCCTCTTAAGAACATCTCTAAGTAAATTTTATTTCTCAAAAACAGCTCATGGTGTAGAATTCTTATGAAGGCAGAACCTTTTCTTCTTCCATCAAAATAATTCAGCCCCTATTTTGAAGAACTCTCTCTGCCACGACACACACAAAAAAAAATATCCTTTCTTCCCTCTTGTTATTTATGTTTAAACGCATTTTCTGAAGGCGGACCTGCATAAACAACCTCTATTTTTTACGAGGCCTTACAAGATATATTCAATTACATTTGTCATTCTCGTCTTTGTCACTTACGGAAAATGCTGTTTATCAGTTTATTTATTTATTTTTTCCTTCGTCCTCGGTGCATCCCACCTTGCTAATGAAATTATCATTCGTCCTGGAAAAAAGCCACGTGAGGTTCTTCAATTTGCACCTCACGTTGAATAGAGTTTGACAGTTGGAAAACAAAGAGCACAGCTAACTCGAGTCAATCGAATTATTCTGAAGACATCCATTAGAGGAATGTGCCTTCATAATATTTTTTTTTTTTTTCTTTTGCCTTTCTGTTGGGTAAAGAATGGACTAAGTGAGAAAAAGTGGAGCCTCTTTTCTGAAACAGTATGGTTTTTATAGGGGGAGATAATTTTATTTTTCAATCTAGTGGGGAGTAAATAATTACCTTTTCGACTGAGACGTTCGTTTGGGTTTTAATGGCACTGGATGGTTTCTTTTTTTCTTTCCCAAGTTTGAAAAAATTCAAACAAAATATATAGCAAATTGTTAAGTTTGTATTGTTCTGTCGAGACTTGCTTTTATATCTTTTTTTTTTTTTTTTTTTGCATGTTTTGCATGTTCTTTTGATTTCTGTCTTAAAAAAATAAAGATTTATTACACTTTTTAAAATGTGTATGAGTTACGAGTAATCTTTTAGATAAATATATTTTAATAATTACTACTATCTAATTATCACTGAAAATTAAGATTAAAGAGATGAGTAAGATCTACGAGTAATTTTTTAGATAAATATATTTTAATAGTTGCTATTATCTGATTATCTTGCTATTTCTGAAGATTAATACGAAAATTCCTTAATATGTGTGATTTATTTCATAATGTAAAATTTAAATTTGTTTGAATTAAGAATAATTTAGTAAAATTAAAGTCAAGCTGATTAAGTAATATTTTTTATCAATTTTTACGAAACATTTTGTGATATTATTTCTATGTACTTTTAAAGTCATATATACATTTATAAAACATTGTGATGGTTATAATTGAGTATCACTTTTGATGATAAGAAATATATTTAAATAATTCCTGTTATCTAATTATCTTGTTATTCTTGAAGATTAACACGAAAATTACTTCAACTGTATGCTTAATTTATAATGTAAATTTTAAATTAATAATTTTAATTTTAATTAATAATTTAATAAACTTAAAGTCAAGTTGATTAAGTTATATTTTTTATCAATTTTTATGAATCATTTTACAATTTTATTTCAATATACTTTTCAGGGTAGCATACAAATGTCCTATATAAATTTTTATAAAACATTTCGATGGTAATAAATACAGAAATAGTGTTCAGATAGGATGATATTTGTAATATGCGAAATATTGTTGCACACTGATCTCATAGAAAAGATGGAATTAAATAATATGTGATTTGTATCTTTTGAATACTATTTAAATTAGCTTAAATATATTTCTTGCAATTTTATAATCTTTAAAATAGCTAAAATAATTTATTATTTTAAGTTTGTGATAAAATTTTAAAAGACTTAATTGTAATTACAAAACTGGTTTTGCAAATGCAAAATTACAAAATTTATAAATATTTAACTGCTTGCTTTTGGAAACTAAGATACAAAACTATAAATTAACTTGGAGAAAAGTAACTTATAATAAAATGTAATAATTATTCGGAAATATAGCTATTAGTACAGATGAATTTTCAAGTTTTGATTTGTCTAAAAAAATAATAAAAACATATTTCAAATAATACAACATTATAAATAATGAATAAAAATAAACAATATATTATTTTAAGCTAAAAACTAAAAAAAGTGATTTTTTTTTCCAGAATTATTTTTCAAACACTAATAATAATTGCTCTCTATTGCAATACACTTGCTTTAATAATATTACTGCTGCTCTAACTCTTTAATTTCCAAATTCATCAAACAAAAAAGTTATATAGAAAGCAAAATCTGTTAATGAATACGAAAAAATATTATAAAGATGATTTTATTTTTTTTTAGTAATTTAAGGGAATTTTTTCAACTTCGTATGCAAATAAAAATAAACCCACTAATAAAATAAATTATGCTTTTCATCAAAAAAAAAAAAAAAACTGCATATTTAATCCATCACTGAAACAGCTTGCTTTCATATTCCTTAATTGGCAGATGATTGGGGAGAAACATGCTCAGTTCTGCCCCTGTTGCTGTTAACTTTAATTAATCTTTACTTCAAAAAGCCAATAATCGCTGTCATCCAGTATCCTTCGGGGGTTTGCTGATCCCTGCTGAGAAGTTCAAAATATTTAGATTGATAGAAGTTCATTTCTAAACAGGTATATTTTATTAAGTTAAAAATACTTCTTAAAAGAGGTGCATCTATTCAAAAATATTTTGGTACTTTATTTCTCCTTTTTAATAATTATATTTGAATTTTAAATGTCTTATCGTGAAAATAAAATAACCAAAATTACCTTTTACGATTCAATAAATTGACATTAATTAATTAATTAATGTGAAGAAATTATAATTATATTTCAATAAAATGTAGAGCATGATAGTAATGGTTATAGTATTAAAAAACATTTGAAATATGCATTTTTATTTTATAATATTCCCTTATATTTAAAAACGTAAAGTATATTGATTCTAAAATGTAGTTTAAGGTTAACGTTACATTCCTAAGGCACTTAGCGTATATCTTAATCATCAATCTAAGTAATATTAAAATGTAATGATTGTTTAAGAATTTCACTGAAAGCCATATAATATATTTGTGTAAATATAATACATTTTGTCAATAACTTAAACTTATAAATTAACATTAATTAATTAATGGGAAGAAATTATAACTATATTTCAATAAAATTATAGAGCATGGTAATAATGATTATAGTAATTAAAGAAACATTTTAAATATGTATTTTTATTTTATAAATGGCCCGTATATTTTAAAAACGTAAAGTATGTTAATTCTAGAAAACAGCTTAAAATTAACGTTACATTCATAATGCATATAACGTCTACCTTCATCATCAATCTAAGTAACAATAAAATGTAATGATTGTTTACGAATTTCGCTGAAAGCCGTATAATACATTTGTGTACATATAATACATATAGTCAATAACTTAAGCTAATAAATTAACATTGCTTAATTAAAGGGAAAGAATTATAAATATATGATAAGATTTAGAGCATGATTGTAATGGTTATAGTACAGAGTTAAAGAAGTGTTTTAAATATGTATTTTTATTAAATACATTTTCCTTATGCTTTAAAAATATAAAGTATGTTAATTGTAAAAAGCAGTTTAAGATTAGCGTTGCATTCATAACGCACATAGCGTCTACCTTCGTCATCAATCTAAGTAACATTAAAATGTAATGATTGTTTAAGAATTTCACTGAAAACCATATAATGCATTTGTGTACATATAATACATTTTGTCAATAAGTTAAGTTATAAATTAACATTAATTAATTAATTGTAAGAAATTATAACTATATTTCAATTAAATTATAGAGCATGATTATAGTCATTGAAGAAACATTTTAAATATGTATTTTTATTACATAAATTTCCCTTATGTTTTAGAATGTAAAGTATGTTAATTGTAAAAGCAGTTTGAGATTAGCGTTGCATTCATAATGCACGTACTCCGTCATCAATCTAAGTAACATTAAAATGTAATGATTGTTTAAGAATTCCGCTGAAAGCCATATAATGCATTTGTGTGACTCGGAACAAAGAACGTCCTAAAGTGTTTGCTCTGAGCTCCACAAAGACCGGGAAATGTCTATGTTTGAATTCTTTCATTGTCAACTTCCTCAGAAAGCTTTGTAGGTATCGTAATGAGACCACTTCTCAGGTCAAAAGTCTCTCATTTACAGCAGTGGGGGTCTGCTACAAATTAAAACTAGTAATTCCCTGATTTCCAAATTTAATTTACTAATCTTATCTGTCGTGAATATAAATGAAATTATTTTAATAATTTTGTATAAAATGATTTTTAACCCAAAATAAAATTTAAATTTTTTAATATGAAATTATTCCTGTAAATACAGCTCTATGTAAAAAATTGACTATTTTCTACAATATCTGTAAAACTGGTTTCACAGCACGTGTAGTTTGCCAGCAAGAAAAACACACATCAAATTTGAGTAAGAATTTTGAATGTTTGCTATCAACATTCAAGGGATAGTTTGTTTTAATCGTTAGTTCCCTCATTAAAAGACTCCAATTAAAAATTATAATTCTTGATTCTAATAAGTATGTTGAATAATTTAATATTTAAATTGATACTTCATAAATGGTAAGCAAGATACGAATTAATTTTAATTGTTCCATTTTTAAACCGATGTTACACATAATTTTTATACATACTGTTATTATTAATTTTTTTACATACTATTATTAATTTTATCCTAATATTAGTAATTTTATCATACTATTAATAATTTTATCATATTATTAGTAATTTTTATCATAATATAATTCATACACATAATTTTTATAGATGGTACATGAAAATATGTTCAATTTTTAAAATAAAAAATAATAATTAAGAAAACAATTAAATACTAACTAGATTATTTTATTTTGTCGATCTCTGTTCTTAAGGTTATAATATATATATAAACGTATATAAACCATAGTATATAGTATAAAGAAATATAATTATACAAAATATAATATATATATATATATTTTTGTTCCCTTTATCTTATATGCAACAAACAAATTTTATTAATTTTTTCAAGAGCAATAGATTTGGTTCTAAGTGATTTAATTTGAAATTTTCAAAAATTATTAACTTTTGAACTAAAATTTTATTTTAACCTTTATTCATTTAATAAAATGTTTTTTTTTTTTTTCTGTATAGAAAAAACTGCATTTAAATCACCACAAATTTGAAAAATATTTTCACATCCCATAACGATCAAATACATATCTATGGATTTAAAAAGTTTTAAAACCTTCAACTATAAAAACCACTTAAGTATTGAAATATCAGAGCTTTCTTTTTTTTCTCCCGACTTTATTGCTAAGGCGTCGCTTATATTTGGGATGCGTGTCCCGTTTGCCGAGGGGGTGTGATGTTCGTGACCAGGTATCTGAATTCAAGGAATAGAACCATTCAATCATTGTTTTGAGGTATCAAGCACCCCCTCCCCCCATCCTTCCTTCTTGGGGAATTCCTTCTAAAGTTTAGAGAAGAAGGGGGAAGAAGTGGTGACAATCTGACCATCAATCTTTTTTGTCACAACAGAGATACGTTGGAAGATTGATGGCGCCCAAGTTGCGAGATTTATTTTTTTGTGCCATGGTAGACATGAGAGGAAAATCCCGATTTGGCGTTCGAACGAGAAATTTAAAACTTTGCTCGCTGTTTCTTTTTCTGTAAGGGTGCCTTCGATAAGTGAGCAAGAAAGTAATATTTGCTGGAAAATTTGAGCTCCAGGATGGTACTTGTTAAAAATCGGGTGTTAAAGTGACGAAACGCGAGTAGAACTTGATGCCTAAAGTGTTAGGAGATTTTCTTGAAATGGTTTTCGAGAATGGTTGAAGATTCAACTAAAAATAGGAGCTAGAAAAGTTAAACTTGTTAATGTATCATATTGTCAGAAAATATCTTGTCTTTTTTAACGTAGCGTTAGAAATTGTTATAAAATTTCAAATCTGGTTGATGCTTACAAAGGTTTGTATGTATGTTAGTGTTGGGGTTTCTTGAGTAAACAATATTTTTAAACCTTTTAAAATGTACCAAATAAATAACAGTCCGAAAAAAAAAAAAAAAAACTTTTTATTTTTGTAAAAAATATTCTTTTTTATTCATAAAATAAAAAAATAGTACTTGTATTTTACTGTCTTTTATTTAATTTAATAGTACAAAAAATAATTTAAATATTTCAATTATAAACGTATTATTTCTGGAGGTCAATCAAATGAAATCGAGTTGATGAATTCGAATTGATTGAGTTGATCAATTTCGAATTTCCTGAGTTAATGTTCCTGTTTTAAACCTTTTCAAATGTATTAAATAAATATCAATTCAAATTATTATTATTTTTTTATTTTTTTGAAAAAAATTATTTTACTAATAAAATAAAAAAAAAATAGTACTTCTATTTTACTGTTTTTCAGTTCATTTAATAGTACAAAAATAATATATCAGAAATGTATTATTTCTGGAGGTCAATCAAATAAGATCGAGTAAGATTGAGATCAAGTCGATCAATTCGAATTGAACTAGTTGATTAAAGATTGAATTTTAATTGGTGTTTTTTAATTCGTTGCGAGATTTATTTTTATTTTTTTTTTTTATATTTTTTTGCCATGGTAGACATGAGAGGAAAATCCCGATTTGGCGTTCGAACGAGAAATTTAAAACTTTGCTCGCTGTTTCTTTTTTCTGTAGGGTGCCTTCGATAAGTGAGCAAAAAAAGTAATATGTGCTGGAAAATTTGAGCTGGCTGCTTCTCTTGGCTTTCTCCAGGATGGTACTTGTTAAAAATCGGGTGTTAAAGTGACGAAACGCGAGTAGAACTTGATGCCTAAAGTGATAGGAGATTTTCCTGAAATGGTTTTTGGAGTATGGTTAAGATTCAACTAAAAATAGAAGCGAGAAAAGTTAAACTTGTGAATGTATCATATTGTCAGAAAATATCTTCTTTTTTAACGTAGCATTAAAGATTGTTATCGAATTTCAAATCTGGTTAACATTCACAGATTTGAAGGTAAATTTACAGATTTGTTGGGGTTTCTTGAGTAAACGATGTTTTAAAGAAATATCAAATATAAAACGTATTAAATAAATATCAATCAAAACAGTTTTTATTTTTTTATTTTTATGGAAAATTCTTTTACTTTAAAAATAAAAAAATAAAACAACATTTAATAGTACAAAAATAATTTAAATATTTCAATTATTATAAATGTCTTATTTCTAGAGGCAAATCAAATAAGATTTTAACAAGTTCTAATTAAAAAAATGTTTTTTTTCATAACCGAAATCTTTCTAGAAAAAAATTATTTATATATAATAAATTTATGATAATTGAAATACTTAATTTATTTTTTCTACTATTAAATTAAATAAAAAGCAATAAAATGATAATTCCGTATTTTAATTTTAAAATTAAAAAAAAAATTGCATACTCGATGATAGAATTCGCACTACATATTATAGTAATTATAATATAATTATTATATTCTCACCTTAATTTATAAAAAAGAGATTGTTAAATTTTGAAGAAAGAGATCTTTTTAAAATAATTATTTTAAATTTAATATATCATTGCATTGCATATTGTGATATTAAGAAACACTTATGAACATTCAACATTTAACATTATAAGCCAATGAAAAGGTGAATATTAACATTTTATGAAATTAAAAATTTTTAGTTAAAATAATTGAACATCATAAATCTTAGCTTGTTATCTTTTTCACATTTAGCTTAACTTATCAGAGCTTTTAAAATGCTAGCTTGATACTTTAAATTCCTAAATTTAAGCTCATTTTGTGTATACCACTACAAAATTTAATGACGATTTTCCGAAAATCTATTATTCACATTTTTTTTCAAAATTTTGCTTACGTTGAAAAATTATTCAATACCAAATAATATAAGGTTCAAAACTTTCAATAAAATGTGACATTTTAATTTTAAAAGATAAATCAATGCATTTTCATCCACAATTATGTTGTACAAAATACCCTTTAATAAAAGCGAAACATTATAGAAATAGATAAACCAATATTAGTTCAGGGTAATAATTCAAGAAGCGTATTTCTTTCACAATTCAATGCGATAACTGTCGTTTGAATAAAAATTCAAATCCTTAAAGAAATATGCAAATCAGCTTATTCCTTTACCGTCCTCAACAGCTGTTGTATTTTAAAGATGTTTGACATTTTTAACTAGCCTTGATTTAAAAAGTAAGTTAAATTTTTTTAACAATATCAAATAAGCATGAAAGGGAAAGACAGATATAAAAATGTTGTTACCTAAAGCATTTCACAGAAATAATCTTGTTTGAATAGAAATCTTTTGTTAAATTTTTAATGCCTTTTGTGTTATATATGTATTTTTTTTGTACGTAGTTATTTTTGCTGTGTTACAGCGTGAAAAACTTTTCCATTGGCTTATAAATATGAAGAAGTTGTTTTCTGTAAATTCTATTTCAAATACGACTTATGTGTATCTATACTTTATTGTTTCCTTTTTGTAATTCTGTTTTACATTTAACTGTGAATTTATTGACATCATAGCATAATTTTGAAGTTTTCAGACTATGTATTTTTAATATAAATAACTTTGATTCAACTTTTTTTACTTCTTGAGTAATACATACTCATATAAACGTTTTTTAAGAAAAAAAAATTAATTAAAAAAAAAATACTTAACATAAAATATCGAGGCGAAAAGCTACATATGATTCAATAAAATTAGCTCATCATAAATAATAAATTCCAGAATAATTTATATGTTTAAATATCATAACACTTATATCATTAAAATTATTGCGATAGTTAAATGCTAAATATTATACCATTATTGTCTGTTTAATATGTTAAAATAATTTATATGAAAGCCCATATTAATAAATAAGTTAATAATATATATTATTACATAAGTTAATTAAGCACTACATTAAGAAAAAAAGTTATAGTAAAATATAAGGTAATTATGGCATATAATTAGCCACTATATATCACTTCTCATAATAAATAAGCAATTGTAAAAGATAAAATAGAATATGTAAATTATTAATCAATTAAAATAAAAATTAATTTGCATATTTACAAAAAATTACTAGATTTTAGGTTTCTGGGATTTGGGAGGGATGACTTTATTGTTAATAGGGATTAAGCAATTATTAAATAGTTAAACAATTAAACAATTATTAAATAGTTAAACAATTTAACAATTATTATGCAAACATTTTTGGGAAATGTCCCATTACAAAAACATATCAAATGTTTTACAGTTTTGTAAATCTGCGTAAATAGTAATGACTCGATATAGGTTTTAGAACAGTTCAAATATTTAGTCAGGTATAGATTTAATCTTAATAACTTACAAAAATTACTATAATTTTTTAATGAATCTTTTTGTAGATTTGCAGGTAATAAAATACCAAATAGAAAATACTAAAATTACTCAAAGTATACTACATTCTCATTCTATAATTAATTTAATAACACTACAAGGCATCCCATTAAAAAAAAGGATGGTGAAATCTTCCAGCAGAATAAATTATTTCCCCAAATTCAGATATCAAAATCACCTCTGCAAAAGGGGCTTTAAACCCCAAAACCCTTTTATTCTCCAGACGGGAAAACGACCTCTCTAAAAACAGACGACTCGTCGACGAAAACGAAAAATTACGACTTCCTCCAAGTCTTGAGAGCATTCCAAGCCCCAGCACAAGCGTCCCTTTCATAACCCTCAAACACAAAGCCCCATAAATCACGACTTTAAGCCCCGGCATTCGTCGTCTTAATTCAGCCCCGGTACCAATCCCGAATTAATTAAACACTTCTGTTCCCTTTTCGTGATCATAATTTTGGGCGAGAGGTGGAATTTTCAACGGCTTTTGGATTCAGAGCTGAATTTTCTCTCTTTTTTTCTTTCTTTCTGTGTGTGCGGTGATCTCTCCAGCTAGCTATAAGAATGGGGGAGAGATGGGGGAGGGAATGGAATCATAAGCTATAACCTGCGAGTGGGCAGGTAATTTCATCTCGTGCCTTAATTTGAGCATTCTGTGCGCCCCCTCTGAGAATGTGTCCTCCGAGGAGTATTAGGGATGTTCTCGAATATTCGTTCTTGGTGAAACACATTTTAATTTATTCTCGGATTAAATGCAATTAATCATCTGGCATGTAATTTGGGAGAAAGTGTAATTCTTGACCCTTTATGTGGATCGATGGTGTGCTACATTGCAAGTTCTTATATATACAAGGAAAATGTCATTACTTTATTTGTCCCTAGTTATTTGCATCCTATGAATCACAAATCCATTTTTTAATTAAAATATATTTAAAAAATATCTAAGTAAGATACCGTAAATGTGTGTATACATTGTTGGAATCTATGTACATTGTTAGAATCTATGCACATTGTTGGAATCTACGTACATTGTTAGAATCTATGTAAATTGTACGTACATTGTTAGAATCTATATAAATTGTACGTACATTGTTAGAATCTATGTAAATTGTACGTACATTGTTAGAATCTATGTAAATTGTACGTATATTGTTAGAATATATGTAGTACATTGTACGTACATTGATAGAATCTATGTAAATTGTACGTATATTGTTAGAATTTATGTACATTGTACGTACATGTTAAAATCTATGTCTACGTTAAAATCTATCTGGATATTTTAAGAGATATCATTTTGTAGTACAGCAGGTTTTATAAGCAGTTAACATGTTCAGTATAGCACTGATTTAAACTTAATTACTTACAAAATGGCAATAATTTCCTAATGAACCTTTTGTAAATCTGAAGGCAATAAAATAATTGGTATTGATCCCATTGAAAAAAATATATTTAGTGTTTTACAGTTTTGAAATTCTCTGTAAATAGTAACATGCATATCTGCAGGTAATAAAATACTAAAATTACTCTAAGTATACTATATTCTCATTATATAGTTAATTTCCCAACACTGCTAGAGATCCCATTATAAAAAATTTAGGTGAAATATTCCAACAGAATAAATTAGTTCTTGAAATTTGTATATCAAAATCACTTCTGCAAAAAGGGCTTTGAGCCCCAAAATCCTTTTATTCTCCAGACGGGAAAACGATCTCTCCAAAAACAAACGACTCGTCGACGAAAACGAAAAATTACGATTTCTTCCAAAGGATGAGAGAGCATTCCACAAGCCCCTACACAAGCGTCCCTCTCATAACCCTCAAACACAAAGCCCCATAAATCACGACTTTAAGCCCCGGCATTCGTCGTCTTAATTCAGCCCCGGTACCAATCCCGAATTAATTAAACACTTCTGTTCCCTTTTCGTGATCATAATTTTGGGCGAGAGGTGGAATTTTCAACGGCTTAGAGCTGAATTTTCTTTCCTTTTTCTTTCTTGCTGTGTGTGCGGTGATCTCTCCAGCTAGCTATAAGAGAGGGTGGGAGGGTGGGAGGGAAATGGAATCATAAGCTATAACCTGCGAGTGGGCAGGTAATTTCATCTCGTGCCTTAATTTAAGCATTCTGCCCCAGAGAATGTGTCCTCCGAGGAGTATTAGGGATGTTCTCGAATATTCGTTCGTTGGTGAACACATTTTAATTTATTCTCGGATTAAATGCAATTAATAATCTGGCGTGTAATTTGGGGGAAAAGTTTAATTCTTGACCTTTTATGTTGATCGAGGGTGCTACATTGCAGGTTCTTATATAAAAGAGAAATGTCATTACTTTATTTGTTCCTAATTATTTGCATCTTATAAATCACAAATTAATTCTTTCTTTACAATATTTTTAGAAATATTTAAGTAAGAAATCGTAAATGTTTGTACATTGTTAGAATCTATGAACATTGTTTGAATGTAAGTACATTGTTAGAATCTATGTACATTGTGAGAATCTATGTACATTGTTAGAATCTATGTACATTGTTAGAATCTATGTACATTGTTAGAATCTATGTACATTGTTAGAATCTATGTACATTGTTAGAATCTATGTACATTGTTAGAATCTATGTATATTGTGAGAATCTATGTACACTGTTAGAATCTATGCACATTGTACGTACATTTTTAAAATGTATGTAGAAATATACATGGACATTTTAAGAGAAAATATATTGTAGTACAGCAGGTTTGGAAACATTTCACATGTTTTTCTAGTACTGATTTATTCTAAATTACTTACAAAAATTGCAATAATTTCCTAATGAATTTTTGTATATCTTCAGGCAATAAAATATTTGGTAAATAACCCCTTTACAAAAACATATCCAATGTTTTACAGTTTTCTAAATCTGTGTAAATGCAAATCTGCCGGTAATAAAATACGAAATAGAAAATACTGAAATTACTCAACGTAAACTACATTCTCATTATATACTTAATTTCCCAACACTGCTAGAGATCCCATTATAGAAAAGGAATATGAAATCTTCCCTCTGAATAAATTAGTTTCCCAAATTTCGATATCAAAATCAGCTCTGCAAAAGGGGCTTTAAACCCTAAAACCCTTTTATTCTCCAGACGGTAAAACGAACTCTCTAAAAACAGACGACTCGTCGACGACGAAACGAAAAATTACGACTTCTTCCAAGGCTGGGGGAACATTCCGAAAGCCCTAGCAAAAGCGTCCCTCTCATAACCCTGAAACACAAAGCCCCATAAATCACGACTTTAAGCCCCGGCATTCGTCGTCTTAATTCAGCCCCTGTTCCAATCCCGAATTAATTAAACACTTCTGTTCCCTTTTCGTGATCATAATTTTGGGCGAGAGGTGGAATTTTCAACGGCTTTTGGATTCAGAGCTGAATTTTCTCTCCTTTTTCTTTCCTTTCTGTGTGTGCGGTGATCTCTCCAGCTAGCTATAAGAGAGGGAGGGAATGAGTGGATGGTGGGGGAGGGGGAAATGGAATCATAAGCTATAACCTGCGAGTGGGCAGGTAATTTCATCTCGTGCCTTAATTTAAGCATTCTGCCGCCCCCTCTGAGAATGTGTCCTCCGAGGAGTATTAGGGATGTTCTCGAATATTCGTTCGTTGGCGAACACATTTTAATTTATTCTCGGATTAAATGCAATTAATAATCTGGCATGTAATTTGGGGGAAAGTGCAATTCTTGACCCTTTATTTGGATCGATGGTGCTATATTGCAGGTTCTTATATAAAAGGGAAACGTCATTACTTTATTTGTCCCTAATTATTTGCATCCTATGAATCACAAATATATTCTTACCGTACAATATACATCAAAAATATCTAAGTAAGAAATCGTAAATGTTTGTACAGTTTGAATGTATGTACATTGTACATGCATTGTTAGAATATATGTGAATTGTACGTACATTGTTAGAATATATGTGAATTTACGTACGTACTTAGAATGTATGTGAATTGTGCGTACATTGTTAGAGTTTATCTGAATTGAATGTACATTGTTAGAATTTACGTGAATTGTATGTACATTGTTAGAATGTATGGGGATGGTACGTACATTGTTAGTATGTATGTACATTGTATGTTGGTTTGCATATGTTAGATTATATATGATAATCATTTATATTTTCATTATTTATTTTCGTATTATTATATTTATTATTGTTATATTTCATTATATTTTCATTTTTATGATAATTATTTAGATTATTTTTGTTTATAATTTCTAAGCATATATTATGTTATAATTGTAAAAAAAAAAAAATCTATTTACGAAAGGAATGTTACATCTATTTTTAGTTATTTTCTAAAAAGAAAATATATCTGGAAATTTTAAGATATCACATTTCGTAGTACAGCAGGTTTGAAACCAGTTGAAATTTTCAGTCTGGTACTGATTTAATCTTAATTACTTACAAAAATGTAATAATTCCCTAATGAATGTTTTGTAAATCTGAAGGCAATAAAATAATTGGTAAAGATCCCATTGAAAAAAATATATTTAGTGTTTTACAGTTTAGAAAAATCTCTGTAAATAGTAACATGCAAATCTGCAGGTAATAAAATACTAAAATTACTCTAAGTATACTACATTCGCATTATATAGTTAATTTCCCAAACACTGCTAGACATTCTCATTATAAAAAGGAAGGTGAAATCTTTCACCAGAATAAATGAGTTCTCCAAATTTGGATATCAAAATCCCTTCTGCAAAAGGGGTCTTTAAATCCCAAAACCCTTTTATTCTCCAGACGGGAAAACGACCTCTCTAAAAACAGACGACTCGTCGACGAAAACAAAAAATTACGACTTCTTTCAAAGGCTGGGGGAACATTCCAAAGCCCCAGCACAAGCGTCCCTCTCATAACCCTGAAACACAAAGCCCCATAAATCACGACTTTAAGCCCCGGCATTCGTCGTCTTAATTCAGCCCAGGTACCAATCCCGAATTAATTAAACACTTTCTGTTCCCTTTTCGTGATCATAATTTTGGGCGAGAGATGGAATTTTCAACGGCTTTTGGATTCAGAGCTGAATTTTCTCTCCCTTTTTCTTTCCTCTCTGTGTGTGCGGTGATCTCTCCCAGCTAGCTATAAGAGAGGGGAAGGGGTGGTGAGGGGGTGGAGAGAAAATGGAATCGTAAGCTATAACCTGCGAGTGGGCAGGTAATTTCATCTCGTGCTTTAATTTAAGCATTCTGCCAGCCCTTAGAGAATGTGTCCTCCGAGGATTATTAGGGGATGTTCTCGAATATTCGTTCTTCTTGAACACATTTTAATTTATTCTTGGATTAAATGCAGTTAATAATCTGGCATGTAATTTGGGGAAAAGTGTAATTCTTGACCCTTTATGTGAATCGATGTTGCTACATTGCTGAATATAAAAGTGAATGCTAAGAAAAAGTCATTACTTTATTTGTCCCTACTTATTTGCATCCTAGAATCCACAAATACTATCTTTATTTACAATATGCTTAACAAATAGCTAAGTAAGATGTCGTAAATGTTTGTACATTGTTATAATCTATGTACATTGTTAGAATGTATGTACAATGTGGTTGCTGTTATATGTTGTTTTACATACGCTAGAATATATATGATAAGCATTTATATTTTCATTATTTATTTTTGGTGTTTTTATATTTATCACTTTTATTTTTCATTATATTTTCATTTATATGATAATAATTTATCGTATTTTTATTTGTAATTTTTAAGCATGTATTATTTTACAATTGTAACAATGCGTATTTATATCAGGAATGATACTTCTGTTTATAGTTATTTTTAAAAGGAGAAATCTATTTGAAAATTTTAAGAGATAACATTTTGTAGTAAAGCAGGATTAACATCACGCTTTGAAAATAAATAAATAAAAAACAGGTTCAATAATTTATTAACTGGGCTAATTGCAATAAGTCAATTAAAATAAGAAATCTATCTGGAGATTTTAAGAGGTAATATTTTGTAGTACATCATGATTAAAATAACAGATTCAAACAGGATTTAATTCATAAAGAAATTAATAAAACAGCTTCAATATTTATTAACTGCGGAAATGGCACCGTGGCAATATCTATGATTGGGGCATTGATCTTGGCTTGGCTCTATGATTGCGGCAAAAGAAGGTTGCAACTTTTGGGATGTTTGTTCATAATTACAGTATCACAGTGGATGTATAGTGTATACCATTAATAACACTAGATTTGCTGTATCTCTGTTATTCTGGAGGAAAATTACATAAAATAGAAGTGCCAGTATTTAAAAATAAAATTTTTAACCTTTTAGTTCAATATTTAATTCCATGAACCACTTTGATGGCGATATAGTGTCTACTACCCCTATTTCATAATATTAGTTTTATAAAGAAAATGAAAAATATAATAGAAACCTATTGCATTAAAATAACTAAATAAAGTATTATCACACTGTAATATGTTCATTAAATAGGAGGCATTCCTAAATTATGCAATTGTAATGTTACATACGATGCTATTATAATTTAAAGGCTGAATCATACAGATGGATCATATAATTCAACAGACATCCTTCAGCATCTAAGAAATAAGAGTAAAAATTTTTTCTATACTGAAATATATATCTGTTATACAGTTTTCTGATAACAAATAAAATAATAATATTTTTATGATTTATTTCGCTCAATCATAAAGGAAGAACATGCTGGATTTAATTAGAAATCAGTGAAGATAAAGACAGTGGATTAATTTTTTTGTCCGAATTTACTTTCCTCTTAACATGCTTCTATGGTAATGAATGAAATCAATCTACTTAATTGTCTGTTAATTACATTGATTTATAATCTCTTATAATTAATCAAAACATATAAATTAAAGTTTGCAATTATTATAAAACGCCAAGTACGTTACAATTATTACAAAAACAAACAAAAATTTCAATTATTACAAAAAACAAAACAAAAGTAACAATTAGTACAAAAAAACAAATAAAAGTTACAATTATTACAAAAAACAAACAAAAGTTACAATTATTACAAAAAATGGTCCCAATTAATATAGGCATATAAATATTTTAATTACAGGTATTAAAAAATTAGTGAAGATTGAAAATTTTATGACTCCTTTAAATTATTTTAATTTTATTTATGTATTTAAATTAATTTTACAACATATTTCTCGCTGTCTTTACAAGATTAACAATAATGGTATTAATTCCTCTTGACCTTAACATTGACAGAATATTTCAGAACCACACTTTTTAAGTTGCCAACAAAGTGAGAACTAGCATCGATTTTTTTGAATCCGTAATCATAAACCATTACTCTGCATATGTAGCAAAAAAGGAAGATTTTCATTCAATAATACCATTACCAACACTTAACCATCTATTACAATCTGCCATCCTCTTCCTAGTAGTTCCTTCATCAAATCGTCGCTGCACCCAATCAATATTAATAACCGTTCTCCTTCCAGCTACTGTTCGCGAGGCCTTGCTTTTTTTAATTCAGTTTCATCAACTTTTAGGGCTAAAAAGTTGTGTGTTTTCTTTAATCAAGATTGGGGGAAAGGGGGCTTTCCCTTAATGGGAATCCTCATCAAGGGCCGCAGACAATCGGGGTTAATGAACAGTTCATAAAGATAATTAAGACTGCATAATTTCATATTCCATTACCCTTCTGACGCAGATGGGTCGGATGGAGACGAGAGCGATAACAAAGAAGACGCAACAAAGGAAGGAGCAACGCGCAACGAAGAGTAATTTCGTTCAAAAAACAGTTGCTGTTTTTACGATAACTGCTCTGAACAGTTTAGCGTCAAAGAATGCCCCTGGTAATGACTTATTACATTAATTACGATGCTGCGTTTGTAAATATCTTATTAAGTGCCGATGAGAAGATGGATTCCGATTTAGTAAGGCAGATGGTATGCGATATTGAAGGCAGTTAGTCTTAAAGCATCGTTATAAGAAAATGCACATCACTAAAAAGTTACAACCTGATTTTTTATTTCAATCTTAGTCCTGCATCGTCTTTCAGTGAATCCCTGGACACTGTGATATTTTAGATAATTGCCAGGCAGACTTGCTGGCTAAGAAGGGCACGCAGATAGTCCAGCAGCCAAATATTTTCAACTGCCATTTCATGAAACTTTATATCAAAAATCAAATGAGATTTAGATGGACGGCTCACTGCCCGCATCTCCTCTAGGAATTGGTCCGACCTGATGGCCAGTTGGCTAGAGCTCTAGCATTTGGTACCACCAGCTTCAGGTTCAAACCCTGGCGAGACTGAAAATAGATGCTAGACGCCTTACACATATTGCCCCTGTCTCCATAGTATTTATTCATTTATGAAAACTGAGACTGCAACGGACACTACCAGCGGATTCGAACCTAAATCCTGTATGCTACCTGTCCATATTACCAGGAACCAGTTAAATTCAATATTGAATTCACATGAAAGTTTCAGCATCTATATTTTGGGATATATTTTTAGTTTTATCAACAACAACCATCTAAAAAACATATAGAACAATCAGATTTTGTCAAGTCACCTTTTACTACATTAGAATAATGAGTTGATATGTTAAGAGCTAGTATGAAATCCAAATATTCTGTACCTTGAAATTATAGTAAGTCTTTACTAAAGAAAATAGTAATAAAATATTCCTATACATATACTATTCTATTCTAAGCTTTAAAATACCAATTTTATCCGTATATTATCCGTATTTTCTCAATATATATATATATCCGTATATTATCCATATACATCAATTTTATCCATTTTTGTTCGTATATAATCCGTTTTTATCCATATTTTACTGTATTTATTCAATTTTATTAATATTATTTTTGTGTTTCGTTAATTTCAAATTCCTTTTCGAAAATTTCGATTTAAGAAAACATAAAAATCAAACTATGCCATTTGTATTATCTAAATAGAAAAATAATTTGATAATAATTTAAATTTGATTTTGAATTACTTAATAAATTTTTTAAAATTCCAATAGTCGTTTTTATATAAATTTAACTGAAAGTTCAAAAATGTTGTCATTAATTCTGTTAAGTATACTCATACTATATCCTTAAGGGTATCATATTATTACACAGTATTCATTCTACGAAATTCTTCTTAAAGGTATTCAATTTACCATTTCTTATCATAAAAATTGAATAGCATGGGATGCCTTAATACTCATTTGGAATTTTAAATGTAACAAATTTTTCAGTACTTAAACGTCAGTTTTTCGTAGAATAATAGACCTAATGGGAGAATTTCCTGAATTCCCATACACTCGATGATGATGATTCAAGCCGGGTATTTCCTCCACAGGAACGACCTTCTTATGTGCAATTCCATAAAACGACTCTCGACGTAATTCAAATTCCATTTCCTAAGTGAACACCAGGGGGCAGACGAGGGTTGTTTCGCACCGTTGCCACTCCGTCATCCATAATTAAGTTTCAGTTCTGTTTGTCGGTCCATAATGCTCCGTTGTGCAGTTTCGGTGACAGCGCTTGGATGGGGTGTGGAACCCCTCAATCACATTTACCGATACGAGTCGCTCAGTCTTCGTCTCCATTCTTTTTTTTTTTTTTTTAACTGTTCTTTTTTTTTACTTCCCATTCGTAAATGACTTAACTGTATTAGAGCATTTCATTATGAAGCATGGGCTCCGTAGAAGTCATTTTACTCTGTCGAAAATCAAATAGATTATCGCCAAGTATCATTTTGCTTACAAAAACCTTAATACCTTAATAAAATGTATGCATTTCTAATTAACTCTGTTAATAATTGTTGTTTTCACGTGTAAAAGAATAGGATGTTTTGAAATGTATTAGTTATAATTTGCTGATGATATAATTTATCTTTCATTTAAATGGTGATCACTTTGATCTAAGTAATTCGCCACCATTAAGGAGAATTCAACGTTACCCTGACTTATTCAACGTTATTCTACACTGCACCAACATTTTTCCGCTACAGTTTAGAAAGAATCTCCCTAAGAGAGATATCTGAGATTTTTGCAGTCTTATTTCTTCCTCTTTAAGTTTAGTTGAAGGACATTGGGGTCTTACAAATTATCATGCCCATGGGTAACGTTAACACGGAAGCTTTTGGTTTGGCTTCAATTGATCGGTTTCGAATCGCTCCTGCAAATTTAGAAACCCAATGTGCTATCCACTCAAGTGCTTTGCCTTATATTTCTATCAATCATGTAAATAAAATTTGATCCATCATACATCAAATATTTCTATTTCCAATGTGGGGATTTTTATGCTTCTACTTGGTAGTGTAGTTGGGTGACTTCTTTACATAAGAGCAACATTTCTATAGGTGAACATTAGTTACTGGTATTTAATAAAATTAGCATGCTGTAGCAGTTTTTCTCTCGGGAAGAGTGGAATATATATTCTTCGTCAAGTATATAATAACAACCCACCACTCAAATTTGATAGCAGATAAGCAAGCTGTGGGTAGTTATATTCCATGCAATTAGTGTTTTGTACTAATGAGAACAACCTAAAACAAATTTAAATGAGATTTCTTAGCTTAATGAAGGAAATCATTTTATGTATTTCTTCTTCATAATAAAAAACGAATTACTCATTTCATTGCAAACCATTGTACTTTTTAAAAATTATCTTATTGAAAAATATTTCAGTTTAAAGTACTTTGCTTTCATTGAGACTAACTCCTAAATTACTGCCAAACCATTTATCTATAAATTACATAAATAGTTAAACATTAAAAACCAAACACACCAAAACTCTTCGTGAATGAAAATGTAATTCACTCAGATTTCATGACAAGAAAACTTTAAACCACCACAATCTTTCCCATAAACAAACAAAAGCAAAATCATATTTTGCTGTAATGAAACTTTTACAAATAGTTGTTATGAAAATGGAATTCAAACCGGTTATTGCAAGGTATAACAAAAAAAAAAAAAACGAACGAACAAAAAAACTACACAGATCTGAAACCCAATGAGAAATGGGTGGCAAAATCTATTTGCAGGCGCGTTGACTTGGCTTCCAGGAGAAATTCGAGGCACGTAAATTTCCGCAGCTTGGAAAACGATTGGGATAGAAACACCCCCTACCCTACTGCCCCCTCAAGTCAGAACGAGTTGCGCTCGGGTGCCGAGAGTTGGACAATAAACACAGTCAAATTCAATCGCAAATCTGGGTTCCGCCTTCATTTTTTTTCGCGGAAGCAACTTTTCAATTCTTCGAAATGCCAACTCCGGTTATTAGGGGCAGGAGCAGGCCCGCTTAGATGTGATTTACGGGCGTGGTTGGTGGAAGATTTTTTTTCCTTTCCAATTTCTGTCTTCTGAATCTGCGCTTCTGTTTGGTTGGAAAAAGGTAAAATTAATTTTAGATGAGAGGCGTGTTCGATCATGCAAAATGCGTGTAAATCCTAAACTTACTTGAGCGTTTCGGGGGATGGTCTTTCGAATGGAGTCCAGATATGTCTGGACTGCACAGTTAACGTTTTATGCCATAATACATTTATTTAATTAGACAGGTTTGAGTAGATTTGATTGACTAACCAGAGCGTTTATTCAAATGAAATCCAATTGCGGCTGATATTAAATTTTTACGCAAACCTATTTTTTATGATTACCTATTCTTTACCTATCACTTTACTATTTTTGTGGGATTTTTATTAAGTGGCATAATTATTCATCAATTGTACCACAGCCCAATGTGAGTCAAGGCTTTCCTTTGAAAAGATTTCCATGCATTCCTTTGGGAGGCAATGTCTTCCAATTCTTAAATTTCATACATACAGCAAAATCATTTTCGACTGCGTCTGTCCATCGCAACGTGGGTCATCCTATTATTCTCGATCCATGTGACTTTGCCAAAAACGAGCCTTTTACAGGACTTAAATTAATAATTTTAAATATATGATCATCCCAATTTAATAAATTGATCTCAATAAATTTTATAATATTTGGGTCTTTCTAGCATTTATAAACTTCTGCATTGTACCGCCTTCTCCACTTCCGCCTTCGCCTAATCACTTTCCCCAACACTTCCAAGAATAGCCCTTAAAATCTTCCGATCAAATATACCCAAATGGGCCTCATCAGATATTGCCAGAGTCGTTGTTTCTGGAGTCAGAATTAACTGCCTAGTGTATATTTAAACCAGGAATTATAACTAATGTATATATATATTTTATGACTGGTCTTTTGTATGTAATAGCATAATTAATAATCAATTAATTTTTTTGAAGAATATATATTGAATAATAGCAATAAAATAATTGAAAGTTATTTTAAGAAATTGGGATAAATTAAAAATTTCATTTTCCTTTATAAAAATATGTTATTTATAATGAAGGAAAATATGAAACATGCAGTAGAGTTTTTTTTTTCACTTTCATTTAACTATTTTCACAGTTGGCCAAGTAGTAATCTTCGTGAAGGAAAGGTCATGCTCTAATCCGTTGATATCACTGCTCCAGAAATGAAGAAACTCGATCGATATTGATTTAAATAACATGCATAAGAGTTTCTCATCGATCTTTAAGCTATTGGTGGGAGTTTTCCTGTATTTTTTTTATCATGCAATACGCATTATAAGGCAGTTAACCCACTTCAATGAATTCCCTTTATCATGTTGGTTGGTTTCATTACGTATACATACTTGCTACTATACAATTACATGCTGAAATGTCACGTCGTAAAACACCTGTACAGCCCTTTTGCCTATCAGTAGAAAAAATCCCCTCAACCTACACCATGAGGTTTTTAGTATTCGGTGTAAATCCATCTTAAGTGAAGCACAATGTTTACTAATGCTCAAGATAATAATAGCAGAAATAATTATCATTTAACATTTATTTATTTTCATTCCATAAACTATGAATAACTCTTTATATCGCATTTATCAAGAATTTCTGTTCCAGACTATCATCAAATTACAACCCTTTTACAACTCCCATCTCGCCTCATATTAAACACCCATTACCTCACTAATATAAAAAAAAAAGATCAATTACCGCAACCTCCTTGCAAGAAATATCGAGAAACAAGAAGAAACCCCAACTCTTAAAAGATCTGATAACTTTCCCCCATCCCCCCATTCCCACCGGAATCCTAACATGATTTTACTCTCCCCGACCCGAATTCGATCCTTCTCTCTCTAATTCACGAGCCCTTGCAGTGGAAGGAGATGCAATCGCAAAATCATTCCTGCCGGTTCTTCTGTGTACCACTGTCTTCGGGACATAACTGTCAGGGCGATGTTTTGGGGGTACACGTTTTACGACCCTCGAATACGGATCGTGAGCGAGTCGATAGCCGATGGGGGTCGGGGGAGGACTGTTTAAGACAAAAGGGAGAAGAAAAAAAAAAAGGGGAGGGTGGAGTTGGTCACTCGGCGCAGCTGTGGCGATTGTTTGGGAGAAGAAATCTCCGAGGAAGTAAAAGCCCACCATTTAAGGGAGGGAGATCCAATCTTGGCTGTGGCGAGGGTACTTCGTTTTCCTGGACCGAGCACCCCCTTCGTGACAGCTTGCAGTCGAAGGGGTGGATAAGAAAGTTATCCCAAGTGGGAAAGTGTTTTGGGAGAGATGCAGTTCCAGCTTCACACACAAGAACAAGGTTGTTAAACCTCTACGTATAACCTTCAACAACCATTTTTTTCATTTACAGATTTGATAAACATTTTTTTAGGCATTACTCTAGCCATTACTTAACATTACACTTACTTAGACATTACTTAACATTACACTTACTAAACACTTACTTAGACATTACTTAACATTACACTTACTAAACACTTACTTAGACATTACTTAACATTTTCATTTTTTCCTGGACCCAGAACCCCCTTCGTGACAGCTTGCAGTCGAAGGGGTGGATAAGAAAGTTATCCCAAGCGGGAAAGTGTTTTGGGGACAGAGATGCAGTTCCTGTTTCACACAGAAAAAGGTTGTTAAATCTCTATGAATAGCTTCAACCATTTAACATTTGCAGATTTGATGAACATTGTTTTAGACATTACTATAAAGCGTCCATGTTTTCGACAACCATGCCGAAGTAAATCCAACTTATACTACAGGTATCATACAGATGCTCTGTTGTATTACAAAAGCTCGACAAATATGCCATATTATTAATCGATTATTTTTATTTTTACTTTATTTCATATATATCTATTAGATATTTAGATAATATTTTGATAAAATTCTTATATAAAACTATTTGGAATAAACCTCCAAAATATCAAAATCAGCATCCAATCGAATCATCATCAAATAATCAATGCAATAAAACATCCAAAAAATCATTATCAATATTAATATAAACTTCAAAAAAACGTATATTCATTGTCAACATTAATATAAACATAAAAATGTATATTCAGTATCAATATTAATATAAACATAAAAAATGTATATTCATTATCAATATTAATATAAACATAAAAAAATGTATATTCATTATCAATATTAATATAAACATAAAAAATGTATATTCAGTATCAACGTTAACATAAACATAAAAATGTGTATTCAGTAAGTAAACAATTACATCACCATAGTTTTTTCTACAATTCACAGTATGCCAATAATGTAGACTTAAATGTCTAGAAAACATCTTAAAATATTATAATAATTTACCATTTATTCTAAAATTGCATATTTTATAAGAATTTTCTGAGTTCCTCAGACAGGAATTGTTATCTTAACAATATTAGGTCTTTTCAAATAATGTTAAATCATGCCTGAAATATTTACTTTTCTCGGGATATGTCCTGCAGATAATGGGTTTATATATTCATCCAATACCATCTGCAATTTAAATTTAACCAATCTAGATACTTAGAAAGTTTGTAACCATAAAATGGGCAAATTTCTAATTAGAGTTTATAACAGATTGAGCAAACTCATAAAACTGAACTTCTGGAAGTGTTTTATACCGTGATCAACGTATTAATATAATTTTATGATGACAAAACATTGTTTTAAATTGTTCCAATGTAACATGGAGTTCTTATAATTGCGTCCCGCTAATAATACCTCAATTATTATTATTAATTTAATATCTTGTATTTAATTATCTTGTTAAATTAGACGTTATGCATTTTTATTATTGTAATCAAAGTTGCTTAAATGATTATTTTTTTAAGAAAATTATGCGATATCGTTGATTTTAACACTTTTTTCTATGCTTGCCATTTATGCCACAACATTATTTATTCTTGATGTCGTTCGTTGTTGATATTGGGGATTTTCAGCAAATTTAGCGCTGTCAGTAAGAAACTTTGGGACACTTTTAATATAAAAAGTAAAAAAAAAAAAAGATTTCTTTTAAAGGGGGAAAGAGGTTTTTTCCATAGGAATCTTTCTATTCACAACTAAGTCATATTTTTACACTAAACAAATAGCCTATCCCAATAAACAATTAAAATAATAATTCTTGAAAAACAAAATATTCTTTTTAACATGGCGTTTAAATATTTTTTAATAAGTAGTTATAAAATTAATCAGTTCCAAATTTAAATCCCAATTTATTTTTTTATCAGGCATTTATTTATACTATAACATTATCATTATACTATAACATTATCATTATACTATAACATTATCATCATATTATAACATTATCATTTTTACTATAAATTATTATTTTTTGTCATTAGACAAAAAATTGTTTTAAATTGTTTCATTGGTTTTTTTTATGATTTAACACGCTAATAATACCTCAATTATTAATTTGATATCTTGTATTTAATGATCTTGTTAAAATAAAAAAATTATGTATTTTCATTATTGCAATCACAATTGCTTAAAGATAAAATAAATGATTTAGTTTTTAAAATAAATGATTTTAGTTTTAGGAGGCTTCTTAAAAATCGAATGGATCAAAATCAAAATAATAACGAAATTCATTACAATTTTGGCATGGTTTTATCCATAGAATTTAAATAATTTTTTCCAAGCAAATATATCTTCTTAGAAAAGATGATTTAAATTATATGGACAAAAAATCGTCACATCTGTAGGAAAATATTACCTAATAAAGAAATCAGCAATAAAATGATTTATAAATCTGGCATCTATAGTGAATCCAAGAACCCCTTTTAACCACTCATTTACTCAAGAAAATACTGGTTGGATTCTTGAATGGCTTGGTTCTTTACGCTATGATATTTAATTCATAAATTAATACGATACTTTGATTTATTAGTCGTAGCTCGACCTTCCGCCCTATGCTAATTATGTGCACGTGTTTTCCAAGTCATTTAGCGTCAAAATTACTTAACTTCTGATGGCAACCTTAATTTGATTTTTTTAAAGCTGCCATGGAATTTCTATCCTCCTGTAAAATTTGAATAATTTTCTGAATATTCTAAATATTTTGAGAATTTATTACAATATTAATTAAATGGCACAAAAGTTAACTGGATTATTTATTTTTATTGCATGTGCTTGATTTAAAAAAAATTTTACGTAACAATGGATCTTAATATAATACAATGATTTTTAATAATATCTGTATCAAATGAAATGGAATTTTCTTAATATACAAACTATATTTTGTTTGCCATATATACACTTTTAAATCACTGAATAATAAATTTAAATTAAGATTTATTAATTAAATTAAGCTTTTCCATTAGTTTCAAAAGTTAAGATTTAATTGTATATTAACAATTTATTTGAAAATTATGAATTAATGATTGTTAATGTCATCTTATATATTAAAACATTATTAAAAGAGATGATTAAATCCAGGGTATTTAATTAATTAAAATGTGAATTATTTTTATATTTTAAATTAAATTTTCGAAATTAATCTCTCTTGATTAATAACAAAACTCAATTCTCAGTATAATAAATAAATTCTTTTATATAGTCTTCTCAAATAGCGTCTTTGTAAAATAATTAATTAAAACTTTTCAAGCAATTTTTCAAATAAAACATTGTATCACATTAAAAGTAAAGTACTAATTAATTATTGCATTTGCAGCATTCAATAAAGAAAATATTTTATTTAATTATAATAATTTATATACATTTTGAAATACTTCTTTTAAAAAATAAAATACTTCTTCTAAAAATGGGAAATACTTCTTTAAAAGGAATTTCAAAATATTAAAGTTATACATATTGATAATTTATCAAATTAAACATAAAATATTGTAATCTACATACTATATAAGTTTTCACATATTTTGTTTTCTTAAAATGTTAAAATAGTATTTTTCATTAAATATTATAATCACATCTAGTATGCAGATTGGGCAACTGGATTGTAACTGGGTATGCTTGAGTTGAGATATTTTAGGGCACAAGTTGGAGAAGTCACAGCTTTATTTACACAAGCACCAATACAATTAGAGAAATACAAAATTGAACACATTTAAAAGACATATAATTATAGATTAGTGGAAGGATTTCCCTTCTAAGCCGAAAACCCGATACTAAGATACACGCTGGATGCACGACATATACTTCCTCTACTTCCAGTGTCTGTAGGCCAACTATTACGCAGAGTTGCGTTAAATATATTTAAGTGATTATTTACAGTCTCTCGGGTGAGAGACTGTAAACTGAATGTTTCTCAGTGGGAGCGCAGATTGCACTGTACTTCCTCTCCTATCGAATGAGAGTTTCGAGGCCTACTGACCATTTCTTCTGAACGCCATATAGGGCGCTCTTGCCACTGTGCAGGTGGAAGTACAGTTACAGACACACACACATGTGTATATACTTCTGTTTAAATGTTATGGATTTTTTTAATGTTTAAATGCTGGTCATAAATATCAATAAAATGTTAGTTCGATACTATTTCATTCAAAATTAAAGCATAAAAAAAACATGACATTTTCAGTCTGTTTTTTATGTTTTAAAAGTGCGAACACTTTAATTTGAGGGAATTTGACATTAAAACAGGAGACATATAGCAGATTCGACGTTATCCAGGTTGGACCCCCTAAGAGTAGTATTGTGCCACCATCATTAGAAAGAATACTTTAAAATGTTGTATTGGAGCATGTAACCTTCCTCCTCTCCACCTGCGGCCTGATGACCAATTGATTAGTGCCCTGGCCTTTGATTCCACAGGCTTCAAGTTCGAATCCTGAAGGTTGCATGCATGTTTGTTAGTGATTCGGAATCCATGTTAAACTGTAGTTCCCGGTCTAGTTAGCCTAAAGTGTGCACAAAATGACCGTAGAGCAACAAACCAAAGCCAAACCTCTCCACCTCAAAACGAACCATTTCTACTTGTTCATTTATCAAATCCATCTCGGCCATAGACATGCGATTCGTCTTCGTTTGTCGATTTTCAAGTCGAACTTTCCAGCTTAGATATCTAAAGTACTATCATCCAGGCCTTGCCATGAAATTATAATATAAAACAGTATAGAAAATGTAATCTATAAGGAAATTACATAAATGTTTTATAAGTATTAAAGTATCCCAATGATATTTTAGAAATTCTTTTATCTAAAAGCCATTTGAAATAAAAGTATAAATAATGTAATTATTTTTAAGATATCAATATGGATTGGATCTAAAAATATTACTTATTCAATTTCGGAACGGTCCCTGTCAGTATCTGTAGAAGCACGGTGCGAAGTCGTATCTCTTAGCTAAGTACATCGTAAACCTGCAGCTTTTCGCTACAGCTGTGCTAAGTTTGTCTGTTCTGGAGTACGCGGACTTTTGGGGCAGTGCCAATAATCACACCAGGACCATAACTTGGACTTACTCCATTTGCCGTTTCGAGCTAAATCCGGCCACTTGAACACCAATGGCGCAAAATTGTCACTTTACCACTCCGATTTTGTTTTTGTCGGGGAAAAACCGATAAGGCCCCTTTTACTGCTCCAAGAGAGTTATTAGTTTACTCCGTGTGGATTATGAAGCAGCAACAATGACTTACAGCTGTTGGCGCACAAAACGCGGATTCAATAGCTTCATTCGTAACACAGAGCGATTGCAGCTGTAATTTCACCCGTATTAATTTCATTGAAATGCTCAATATTTATAATATCTGTGATTTCTGTAGCATTAAGGTACTAGATAAATCTCCAAAGTATTTATTTAAAAGAATATAAATGTTGTATAAAATATAGGAAAACACTACATTTGTTCGAAAATTTTAAGTTGTATTTTAATAATTTAAAATATTTATTTTATATTTATTCATTTAATATTGGCAATGGACTTAACTTCAATATTTTCATTTGATTTTAATTTTAAAAAATGTTATAGTACCATGTAATGCATATTTAATGGCATACTAGTCTTTAAAATTTTAAAAGTTTATTTAATCTAAAATATGCTATTTTAACTGTTGCTTATTATGAATTATAGTCTAAATGAATTTCTAAAGCATATATTTATTATTTGAAAACTCATCACAATCATTGGCGCCACAGCTCATAGTAAGCCAAGCCCCGTCTGCTCGCTTGAAGATTTCTAGACAGTAGATGCTTTCTTTTTACTAGGTAGCCCTAGTTGTCAGCCCTACACCCAACAGCCATATTAAACAAGGACCTACTGTTTAAAGTCGATTCCGAATCACTAAAACATCCATGGCACCGCCGGGACTCGAACCCGAAACCTGTGGCACGGAGCCCAGAGCGCAAGTCAGTCGGCCATCAGGCCCCGTTTGAAAACTAGTATTTACTAAATTAAATAAATAAATGTTTTTTATTTATAATATAAAGAAAATAAAATTTCTAATATCTTTAAAAACGTTAATAATATTCTTTAAAAAACAGTATTAATAATTTTAAACATTCATAATATCTTAGAAGCACGAATGTATTGTTTTTAAAACAAGCTTAATAAAATATACACTCTGAAAAGTCAAAATCCTAATTTTAATGGGAAAAAAAAAAAAAATGAAAATGGTCAAAATGGAAAATAAACATGTTTTAAATTTAATCCTATACTAAATATTTAAAACGATTAAATGTAATGGCTTTGCAATCTCTTGGGATAATCAATTTAACCTTCTTTTTTTTTTATTTAAAAAAAAAAAAAAGGAAAACTTTGCAATTAGTTAAAAGATTCTACCTTTGATGTTGGTAATGAAAGTAAATGAAGTTAATGAAAATGTTTGATATACACCCGCATAATCTTTATTCCTTACCTTTTTTTTATATATTTGCTGCCGTAATTTAAAATGTGTTATTTGGTGTAAGGATTCATTTAAAGTAACACACAACATTGCGGAATCAATATTGGAATAGTGCTGTAGCATTTTTCCCACTGGAAGAGTTGTGACATTTCTTTCCCAGGATTGAGAAATGTATATTCTTTATCAAGTACATAATAACAACCTATCACTCTAATTTGACAGCAGATAAAACAGTGTTTGGGGTAGTTATATTACATACAATTAGTGTTTTGTACTAAGGAGAACAACCTGTCACTCAAATCTGATAGCAGATATTCGGTATCATGTATAATGAGAAAATTAGCGAATGTTTATGCGACCTTCATAGGTCGAAATAACTTCAGATTGGATATGATAGACTATGAGTTGTTCCATCGTGATAGATGATAGACCGCGAGCTAAGAAATGTCTACTCAATGAGAAGTGTGGTGAGCTGCCTCCCCCACTGTAGAGATCGTCTTAAAAAGAGATTTTTGGTGAAGAAGGAAGAGTTCTGTGACGAGTCGACCAGAAGTGTTGTTGTTGTTTTTTTCTCTCAAATCACTGAATAGGATAGAGTTTTCTGCCTGTTTTCCTGAGCCCCTTGTGGTTTCGTGAATCACGCCGTGTGATAGTTAATGTCTGCCGCAGACCATCTGTTTAGATTTGTCGTAGGCCCGAAAACTCTGATTATCTCCACATTTGGAGTGAACTACACTTTTGTATCTAATTTGTATCTTTAATTTTCATTTTTGTAAATAGAGTTATGTATATCTATATAATGTTTGTAAATAAAATTTAAAGTGCACCCTTGAACCTGAAAGTGGCCCTCTTCTTGAAGCCTTTATTGGTTTAGTACAGGTCGAGACATTAAGCTACAAAGACTGCTTAACGAAAACGTATGCAATACTTTTCCCCCTCGATTTCCTATGGGTCTATTTATGACTTCAAGTAGCGCATTAAAACTGCTTAATTCTTAATATATTCTAGGCTTTTTACATCCTCCTTCCCCCTTTACGATCTCTGGAAAAAAATCATAAAAACTGCTCTGAGACAGAATTCATGACTCATTTACTCCATGTCTCCCACCATCTAACGATCTGCTCAATTAATAGCTGTAGGTGACGCTGGAGCGTGGACAAACCTCATAGCAGCAGTCAGCCTATTCAGCTGACACCACAATCAGCGAAGGGCTTCCCCGCCTTTTAAACAAATACAAATCTCCCACCCTTCTAAAAGTATCCCTTAATTGAATTAATTCTCCATGATATCGTTAGGGATACCATCCCCTAGGCCACTAAATTCTGAACCACCCCCACACACACAGAGACGAAGACATACGATGACTTATTTGGGGGTGTTATTCAATTGCATCTCCCCTCTTGAAGAACTTAAGGAGCATTTTTAGGGGTGTGTATTGGTGAGTTGAAGCATTCCACCCCAACCCCGGCATCAAATTCATCCGGGGTCTTCTTGTGTGTTTGCTGAATTGGTGTCACGCTCTCGGGGTCCTAAAGCAGGAGTTGTAATTGAATTTGGCCGGGGTCATTTTCAATTAGATTTGACCCTGTTTGGGCGATGTCCATCCACTCTGCGAGGAAGTAGGGTTCCAGGATGACTTTTGTGGTAATTTACCCATTCATCACTAACAAACGGAAAATTAAGTGATTCAATGTAATCAAATTGTATTTGTTGTTCCGTATCTATTTCGTTCTTGCTTCTGTAGAGTTAAATTTCATCTCATTTTTACTTATTTATTTTGATTTTGTTAAAAAGACTTAAAATGAATAGTATGGTATATTATATAAAATGCAAAAATGTATCAGCTTCATAAAATTTAGTCCATCCTATTGTAAATAAGGATGATCAATTGAAAAAAAATGAAGCAAAAAGAAAATTAAAAAGCAAACAATCTTAATATAGTTACAAATACGCATTCAATTCTTTTATTGAAATATTGAACTGTAAACAATCCTTAACAACAATATTGAACTGTAATTAATCGTTACACAATGAATTATTGAACATCTTCTTAAAGAATTATTGAACATCTTCTTAAACAATGAATTATTGAACATTTTCATATACAATGAATTATGGACATTTTCATAAACAATGAATTATTGAACATCTGAAAAGAAATGTAGAAAAAGAAAATTAAATAGTAAATCTTAATAAAGTTACAAATAAGCACTCGATTCTTTATTGAAATATTGAACTGTAAGTAACTTGTAATGAACCTTACACAATGAATTATTGATCATTTGCTTATATTTTCGTTGGATTTTAATTGGGCATTATAAGGTAAGAAGAAGCATTGTATTATTGTTCATTAAAAGTAAATTGAAGATAATGTTTGATAAGAATATGATCATTAGTTTTTTTTTTACTTATATCAATGAAGTAGTAGGTTGAACGGCTCTTTATGCCTTTATGTAAAGGACATTTACTCCCGTTTCTTATCAGTGGAAGAAATATATTTTTGAAGTATCGGGGTCGAACAAAATAGGGGAGATCGAACATTATGATTTAAGTCAGGTTGAGAAGTGGTATGACACTCTTATATGGGATGACGAGAGTTTTTCTCACATAAAGGCCGGCCTCATGTTTCGAATATATACCATCAGCATAGAAGAAGAGATATTGTCATGTGGAAATTTTTCAACTGTAACATATTCCTCGTTCACGTGTAATGAGATAGAAAATCCTAAAATTAATTTCTAACCACCCTTAATTTACAGAACAATTTTTTACTGCAAATTTCTAGTAAATAACGGAGATCAATATGTTTGTGTTTTTATTAAGTTATTTTAAAACTAACAAAAAATATCACAACAATTTTATACTTTAATTTATTATGTATTCTTCTTTTTTTTACACTATGGATTTTTGAATAGCATGAAGTTAAATCTAAGAATTTTTTAAGGTATCTCACAAAAATTTATAAAAACTATAAAATATTTATATATAAAATTTTATTGTTCTCATTCATATTACAACTTAAAATTCCATATTTTCAGTTGAAATTTAATGTTTTCAAAATGTCAACCACAATTTGAACCAGAGGAGCCTACACTTTGATGCAAACTAAATTTTTTACAGCAAATTATTTTTATAATTGCTTAAATATATTTCCTGAACTGTAACGATATACTGCATCCAAAATTTGCTGCCATATTTTTCTCTTACCACTAACCGAATATACAGTTTATAAATTAATTTTTTTCTTAATTTGGGATTTTCATTACTTTGGCTAGCTTTTACACTCTTCAAAATGAAAGCCTACCACGCGCAGAAAACAACCACATCTGGCTAATGTTTAATTTGATTGGAGCCAACAAAGTATCCCCTCCAACCCAACAGCATCTCACCTCCTTGTGAATGTTGAGGCAGACGAGCATCTTCCGCAACCACCCCCACCCCCCTTGTCACCCTGGGGACCCCCTCCCCCTGCATCCTTGACTAAACAATGGAGTCATTCTTCCCACACGATCGAGCCAAAAGGTTCATCAAGGCAGGGTGCTCTGGAGCAATCTTAATTCTGGCCGAGGCAATCAGATCCAAGGAGGGGGAGAGAGATAGAGATCTTTACTTTAACCTCTGCGGTAACATTTATCCTGCCTTTTCGATGTAGCCAGCGATTTCTTGCGACAGATGGAACCAGACTGCGATATCGGTGAGAAATGATGGCTGGGGCAGTCCTATTAGTCTGTGGTACTTTGTTGATGCAATGAGTAATTTTTATTCACTAGCATGTATAGCAGATAATAATATATATGTACAATACGAGTACATGGATCACTTTCTGTTTAATGTTTAAATAAAAACAAATATTGTTGGTTATATTAATATTAAATAGTAAAAATATCGTTCATATAATATAATCAGCCATATCTAAGAAAAAGCATGCATTTGAAGGCAGTATCAAATTTTCTGGATAAAATCATTTGAAATTTTATGAAACTGTTTATTTCTAAATTTAAGAAATTATTAAATGTAGTATTACTATGTTACTAAAATTAGGATTGATAACATAGTAATATCAGTTATATGATTGATAACATAGTTATAAGATTGATAAAAAAATTATAGGATTGATAACATGATATTAGCATAGTTATAGGATTGATAACAAGATAATAGCATAGTTATAGAATTTATAACATAATAATAATATAATTATAGAATTATTAACATAGTAATAGCATAGTTATAGGATTGATAACATAGAAAACGAAAGATGATTTTAAGCATACAATATATATACAATACGAGTATATGCATTGCTTTCTGTTGTTATAAATTAAGAATTATAAATGCTTTAATAGTTTAAAAATTATTGTTATGCATATAATTAGACGTATCTAAGCAAAATCATGCATTTAAGTCAGTATTAAATTTACGGGAATGAATTATTTAAAATTTTATTAAACTGTTTCTTTCTAAATGTGGAAAATTACTAAATGTAATATAATTATGTTGCCAGAATTAAGAGTGATAGCATAGTAATAGCATAGCGGTGAGAAATGATAGCTGTGGCTATCTTATTAGGTTGTGGTACTTTGTTGCTGCAATAAGTAATTTTTATTCATCAGAAAGACTAGCATGTTTATTAGATAATAATATATACGTACAATACGCGTACTTATATTGTTGTTTATATAAATTAAGAAATATAAATGCTTTAATTGTTTAAATAAAAAATATTATTATGCATTTATTTAGACGTACCTAAGCAAAAGCATGCTTTTGAAGACACCATTAAATTTTCAGGACTGAATTATTTAATATTTTATAAAATTGTTTCTAAATATAGGAAATTATTAAATGTAACATAACTATGTTACTAGAATTAAGATTGATAGCACAATAATAACATATCCGTGAGAAATGATAGCTGAGGCTGTCTTATTAGGCTGTGTTACTTTGCTGCTGCAATAAGTAATCTTTATTCACTAGCAAGACTAACATGTATAGTAGATAATGATATATACGTACAATAGGAGTACGTGTATTGCTTTCTGTTTTTGTAAATGAAGAATTATAAATGCTTTAATTGCTTAAATAAAAAAATATCGTTATTAATAAAATAATTAATAATAAGAATAATTATTATATAATATAATCAGCCATATCTAACAAAAAAGCATGCATTTGAAGGCAGTATTAAACTTTCTGGACAAAATTATTTAAAATTTTATAAAAGTATTTCTTTCTAAATATAAGAAATTATTAAATCTAACATAACTATGTTACTAGAATGAATATTGATAACATAGTAATTAGATTGTTAACATGGTAATAGCATAGTTAAATTGATAACATAGTTATACGATTGGCAAGATAGTAATAACATAGTTATAGGATTGACAAAATGGTAATAGCACAGTTATAGGATTGCAAACATAGAAATCAAAAGATGATTTTAAAATGCACATTTTTCAGAGGTTTTTCATTCGAAGAAAGAAAAACATCTGAATTAAGTATGTTTTTCTCGGATATCATGTTATTGAGCATGTAAAAAATGTGGGATTCTATCTGATACAAAAATAGAGACAAAGAAAATTCATGCAAAAATTTAAAAAAAAAAAAAATTTTTAAGATAATAAAGTAATATTCAAAGATATACATTATTCGTTAATATTTTTGAAATGAAATATAAATAATTTCTTTGTAATATTTAAAACATGTTTCATCATAAATAAGATATATGATACATATTTCAGAATTGTAATAAAATCCTATTAAGGTATAGTTTCAAGTTAGTTCCATAGTTTCATATAGTTAATTCATGTTATTTAACGACGAATAAACATATACTGTTGTACTCATTTAAAATACAATAAAGCGAAAAAAAATTGCGTATACAAAAAAATCCACCATGGTGATTTCTCTCTTAAAAACTCTTCTAATACTTTACTTTCACAGCACATTAAATCTAACCAAATGCTGCAAAATAAATTCGATTTTCATGACTGACAATTTCATCCTTGAAGTATCCTGACTATTTGCAACTCAGTGGAGAAAATACTAAAGTCTCCATTATTCTGCAATTTATCAAACTTTTATCCACTAATGAATGAGGAAAGTGTACTAAACCTGGAAAGTGTCAAATACAAGATGTATTTCCTGGAAAATTAGGATCGATGTCTGTATGGCAGTTTAATTTATGAGATTAATGGACAACCCGCTGTCGTCTGCTATTACATATATTCTTTTTTCTTTATTCGTCTGTTTTAACCAGACAGCATGGTGTTGTCGGAGGAACTCCATAAAAACAAATTGAGAAATATTTATGGAATGTTCATCGAGTAACATCGTTTGCATTGATGCTGGGCAGAAGAAAAATAATTCCCCAATCTCCCTTGGCATCAGGAACAGGATCAGTTTTTATGGCGATCGCTCAAACGGCGGTTTTTGGAAGAACAAGATGCAAAAATAATTTATGATCACCATTCTCTTTTCCGAAGTGAATTGCTTTTTCTGGTCTACATCTTATTTTTCATGGCATATTGATTCATTTCGAAATCATGTTTCGCTTCTTGCAAAGATCCAGGGACGTTCTTCAAATGCAACGAGTTCACTTAGAAGATGGATATTTGACAATGAACGTAATTTTTCCCTCACTCGATATATTTGATGCGGGATATCTTTATTTCGCAAATCATTTGCTCGTAATAACCTCATACATATTTTTTATTGCGTTCAATTTCTTTGCTGGTTATAAAAATCAATAACTTTTTTTTTTTGTTAATTGACCTTAAATGTATTTTTATTGAATGGACATAACGAATCTTTTGCTTTATGAACTAAAATGCAACATGGAACACTAAATTAATTTTTGTGATTAGTAGACACTTAAAAACTTTCCTATGTATAAACAAGTATTATAAAAAAAAAAAAAAATTTAAAATCAATTCCTACTTTTTTTTTCACTATATTACAGAAAGTCCTTTATAAATAATTTTCATTCATTTTTTTTAAGTTTATATGCCGCCATCTATTGGTAGATATATGCATCTTAAATCTAAAAAAAAAATTTAAAATTAATTAATTAAATTTAATTACTGAATTAATGTTTGAAAAAAACTGTATTAACATCCAGTGTCATCCACTACAAGCTCAAAAAAAAAATGTATTTGAGTGGATGAATAAAAAGTATTTTATTAATGATTGAAAATTTGAACAAGATATATATAGGGAGAGTGTGAGCTAATAGAAGGAATGGAAAAAGACAGTAACATTATAAATGGAGGAAACAATAAGGGAAGGAAAACGTTAACAAACGCTTTAAAAATAAAGAAAAGGAAACGTTGTAAAAATTAATCAAATTGTTTTAATTAATCAGACGTTATCAAACGTTATAAAAATAAAGAATGGCAAACGTTTTAAAAATTAATCAAATTGTTTTTAATAATTAACCTTGAATATACTTTTTCTTGAACGAATATAACGAATCCTTTGCTATGTGAACTAAAATGCAACATGAAACATTAAAGAATTGGGAGCCTGATGGCCGAATGGCTAGCGGCTCTGGCGTTCGGTACCACAGGTATGGGGTTCAAATCCCGGCTTTGCCCATGGATGTGTGTAGTGGTTCCGGAATCCACCTTAAGCTGTAGGTCCCGGTCCTAATAGGATCGTAGAGCGTTGCGGGAGCGTTGTTACTCCGCGTCCGTGGCTTACCATCAAGCTACACGCGCTCCTGGGTAATGCAAAGTGAGTAACATCGGTGCAGCCCTTATGGCGAAGATCACGGTCTATTTGCCAGCTGCATTAAGAAGAAAAAAAAAAAAAGCATTAAAGAATTTTTTTAGATTGAGAGACACTGATAAACTTTCCTATGTATGAAAAGGTAGCAGCAACATATTTAAGGGAGGGAAAACGTTACAACAATAAACGATAACAAGCGTTATAAAAATCAATAAAATTGTTTTTATTAATTGGTCTTGAATATAATTTTAATTGAATGGATATAATGAGTCCTTTTTGTGTTGACTAAAATGAAACATGATACATTAAACATTTCTTTTTTGGGATTGGAAGACTCTTATAAACTTTCCTATGTATGAAAAAAAGATTGAAACAACATAAATAAGGGAGGGAAAACTATGGCAAACGTTATAAAAATAAACGATAACAAACATTATAAAAATTGATAACTTTTTAATTAATTGGCCTTGAATATAATTTTAATTGAATTGTTATAACGAGTCATTTGTTGTATGAACCAAAATGCAACATGAAACAATAAACACATTTTTTGGATGGAAGACACTTATAAATTTTCTTTGTATGAAAAGATAGGAAAAATAAAAGATGGAAAACAATGATATAATAAAATCTAGATTTTTATTACAATATCATATCAGTATATATAAGTTTATAAATTTTTATCATTTCATAATTATTTTAATTTTTTTAAAAATTATACCTTTAAGATATATTTAGAATCAATTCTTTTAAAATGTTTGTATAAAAACATTTTTTTCAATCAAATTAATATATATATATTTTTGATTTTTATTAAAAGAAAAATCTCTTATAAATAAAGAAAATTAAAATGCATTAATCTTCTTGTTAATAATAATAATTTTTATATAATAATATTGAAAACTTTTTAATATTTTTCGTCAAAGTCTAAAAGAGAAATCACAAGAATATAAATACATAAAAAATTATAAATTTTTTTCTTTATTCAACCAAATACTTAAAATTTATAAGCAAATCAGAAAACAAAATTAAAAAATTTAATGAAAAGAATTATTTCCATGTATGAATTACTGTTTACTATAAATATCATATTTAGTAGTCAAAATGAAAACTTTATTAATTTTATGCCATAAATGATGTAACAATATATTTTTAGTGAAAATAAAATTAACTTAGCATAAAAGCATGAGACAAAAAAAAATATTTATTATTTTGCGAAAAACAAACCTCTAAAAATTGCAAAATGAGAAAAGAGGAAATAACATTTTTAAATTTTCATTTCTCACTTTTCGAGAAATTAAAAAGCAAAAGCAACAGCAAAAGTGCAGATTTACGTTATTAAAGAGCAAAACATTTACGAGAACGTATTATATTTTTATTTAATTTAATCAAGAAAGTTTTGCATCATAATTTAATTAGAATTCAAACAGCAGATCTCTAAGGTGCTGTTAAGCTGCAAATAACTCATTTTTTGCGATAAATGTTGCTCATACAATATGCACTTACAGTTATTTAGAGTTTCAGTTTTAAACTGAAAAGTCAGTTTTTAGTTGTATAAATTCCGCTTTAATCTTACTCAGTTTTTTTTTCTTCACTGTCAGTGAGGTATTTGTTAAATAGAATCGTGAATTGTTTGACTGAATTAAAAATCATAAAGTAGGAAGCAGTTTTGCGAACACTTGTTCTAGATTTCAAAACACAATAAATTTGAATAGAAAATTTAATTCTTCTGTTTGTCTTGGGAAATCAACTTTTACAGGGCTTTAACCATTAATTCTTGTATAATAGTTTTTCTTACTTGTTCAACTCGTAAGACAGTAATGCTCTTTTTTCTTTAACTGCTATGCTCTTTATATTTTTATTGCCTTTTATATTGTTTAGATGCAATAGCATTTATACTTCATGTCGCCTGACTTGAAAACT
This sequence comes from Caerostris extrusa, assembly GCA_021605095.1. NCBI lineage: Eukaryota > Metazoa > Arthropoda > Arachnida > Araneae > Araneidae > Caerostris > Caerostris extrusa. The sequence goes on along the minus strand of BPLR01005157.1, from coordinate 15,274 downwards.
TGAGTAAAGTTGTTAATGTTTTGATTAATTTTTATTAATTTTAAACAACTTTTCTTTTGTGTTCTTTTTTGACAGAAAAATAATGGATGTAAGTTAAAATAATTTAAATGAGCAATTTGGAAAATATAAAATCTTTTTACTATAATATCTTCAGAGGATTTGGTTTGTTTTTGTCGCTGTACTGTCATTTTTCACACAATTAAGGCTGATTAGAAAATAGAACAGCACCTTAATTTAGAAAAGAGAGGTGCTGTAAGGTGCTGTTAGACCGAGACTTTCTGTTTAATGTGGATTCTAACTACTAACCTCCAGGACTCAAACCAGATCGCTAGCTAGTTGGCCATCAGGCTGCCTACAGAAGGTGTTGACATATTTTGAACATTATATACATATATATATATATATATATATATGGACCTGAAGGCCGAGTAACTTGGTGCTTTGTGCCCCCCCCCTCCCCAATAGCTGTTGCGCCAGAATTAGTTACTAATAATAACTGAGTTACTTTACTTTGTTAGTGGTTCCGGAATCCCCGTTAAAACTGTAGGTCCCAATCTAATTAGGTAAAAGAGTGCAAAAATTGACTGTGGGCGGCAAACAAACCAAAGGATTTGAAATATCAATGTTTTTTTTCCCCTTTAATAATGAAAATACTTACAAATAAATTTTTTTATGTGAAAATTTTTTTTTAAAATTAATTTTAAACTAGTTACTGCACCACAATTGTTTTACTACATACTTTTAAACTTGTTTCATTGAAATATCACTGCCATCGAAAATATCATTGATGTTTTGTCATCAATTTATGAAGATATAACTTTATATTAACTAAATGATATATCATGATGTAATAAATAATGTAATGTAATCTATATATAACAATAAATATTTTTAAAACACAAAATAACATTCTGTTTTAACTTAATTAATTAAAAAAAATTTCCAATTTTCAATTAAAATGTAAATTTATGTTCAATTTAAAGACTTTAAACTGTAAATAATTTTTGTTCTATGTGTCTCCTAAAATCAATTTTTAACAGCGAATTTACAATTTACAGTTTTAATCAATAACCCCAATAATTAAAATTTAAATAACATATAATAATGTCTTTATTTAAATTATGATATAAAGTACTTCAAATAAGAAAAATGCATTATAAAATGCTCAATCCTTCATGGTAAGCCTAAAACATATTTCATTTGATGCATTTTTTTCCACTGAATAAACCAACATTTAAATACCCGACCAAAATATGACTTTCCATTTGGAAAACCATAGCACAATGAAGTATTCATTTTTTTTTTTTTGTCAAATATTTAAATATGAAACATTGCTTTAACTGCTCCAACCTTGACAAGTGCAAATCCATCTTACAATTTCGAGTCCACCAAAAGTACGAACAATAGAAAAATATGGCCGCGTCGTTGGCGCTGCTCTTTAGCGAAAGATAGGGTTCATCTTATATGACACGCAGCTATTAATTTCCCTCGAGTCTTCCACTATCTTTTTTTATCTCCTCTTAATGTATCTGTTCTTTTCGCTGATCATTTTTGTGTGGTTAGCCTCGTGTTTGCCTTTGTGGTTCCGGTCCTTCTGGTGGAGAATCAAATCTTGGATTCCTTAGCTAAGCAAAATTGTTCCTCAATGGTGGGGCATTTTCTTTTCTTTGGATCAGAAAGAAATTGATCAAATTTTTGATGGATTTCCAAATAAATTTGAATCTTTGATTACGTTGCTGTTTATTATTACTGAAGCATTTAACTCTAAGAAATTTCTCATCTATTGGCAACTTCTGTCTTCTTATATTATTTATATGTTACACATATCTTCTGATTTTTGATAACATAATTTATTGTGGATTCAGTGTGAATCTTACTCTGTAATCATACTTTTTGATGGATTTCCAAATAATTTTGAATCTTTTATTACATTGCTGTTTATTATTACTGAAGCATTTATCGCTAAGACTCATTTATTGGCTACTTCTGCGAATTTATTATGGATTCAGTGAATCTTATTCTGTAATCATACTTTTTGAATTTCCAAATATTATTTTAACATTGTGTTTATTATTACTGAAGCATTTAACTCTAAAAAAAAAATTTCTCATCTATTGAGCTACTTCTGTCTTCTTATATTATTTATATGTTACACATATCTTTCTTGATTTTAACATAATTTTATGGATTCAGTGTGAATCTTACTCTGTAATCATACTTTTTTGATGGATTTCCAAATAATTTTGAATCTTTTTATTACATTGCTGTTTATTATTACTGAAGCATTTAACTCTAAGAAATTTCTCATCTATTGGCTACTTCTGATAATTTATATGTTACACATATCTTCTGATTTTTGATAACATAATTTTATTGTGGATTCAGTGTGAATCTTACTGTAATCATACTTTTTGAGCTTCTTTCTTTTATTACATTGCTGTTTATTATTACTGAAGCATTTATCGCTCATTTATTGGCTACTTCTTCCAAATTTTATTGTGGATTCAGTGTAAATCTTACTCTGTAATCATACTTTTGATGGATTTTCCAAATAAATTTGAATCTTTTATTACATTGCTGTTTATTATTACTGTAGGATTTCTCATTTATTGGCTGTCGAGCTTTTATCTCATAGGTGTCTTCTGACTTTTTTAATAACAGAATTTTTATACTTCTTTACCTTTAATAATCAAATTTTAATGTATAGAAGATTTATTTTTATTTTACCACTAATTCAATTATAGAGTATTAATAATGATGGCGGTATAATCATTATAATATATAGGATGTAGAATATTTAATAATTATACATAAAATGCAAGTTGAAACGAAGAGTATTTTTAAAAATTTTCAGATAAAAAAAGATAATTTTTTTTTTTTTTTGTAACCATTAGGAATTTTAGTGAATCTATTGGATTTTTATTCAATTAATTCCTTTATTATAAGATTCACATACTATTATTGGTAATTATTTTTATCGAGGGTTAATTAAATTGTATTCTCTATAAAAATAATTGTCCTTTCTCTTCTTGTAAAATATCATGTTTAAGTTTATTTCAATTATAACTAAAATGACAAAATATCAGAAATTTCTTTTCAACAACAACAATAAAAAAGAGGATGAGTAACTCCAACTCTCTATGTTTTCAAACACATGTTTGATAACCTTCATTAAATTCGAATGGTTAAAACCTTCATTTACCATTCGAAATAATTTACACAATGAAACAGTAAAATAAAATGCTTAAGTTTGTTTCAGTTATAATTAAAATGAACCGTTGCTTTTTCTCTTATTACATCTTTCCCTTAAATACAAAATATCAGAAATACCTTTTCAACAACAACAACAAAAGGGCATGACTAAATCTAACTCTCTACGTTTCCAAACCTACGATCGAAAACCTTTATAAAATTCGAAAAAGCCTTCATTTAGCCATTTATTTACACAATCAAAATTATTTGAGTTTATTTAACAAGTTTATTTCAAATATAATTAAAATGGACCTTTATTTTTCTCTTATTACTTTTCTTAAATATAAAATATCAGAAATTTATTTTCAACAACAACAACAATAAAAAAAAAAAAAAAAAGGACGAGTAAATCCAACTCGCTACATTTTTAAAAAATACACGAAAACCTCATTCAATGGTTAAAACCTTCATATAACCATTCGACATTAAAATGAATTGCACTCCACCCCCACCCTCACTCAAACTTCCTTTAATTAGAATGAAGTTTTTAACCATTATAATTTAATGAAGGTTTTAACCATTTGAATTTAATGAAGATTCTCCATTGTGTATTTGGAAACATAGAGAGAATTGATTTAGACCTTTCTTTAATTTTTTTATTGTTGAAAAGGAATTTCAGAAATTTTGTATTTAAGATAAAAGTTGTAATAAGAGAAAAAATAAAGATTATTTTTAATTTTTTTAATTATAACTGAAATAAATTTAAGCATTTTATTGTAATTTTTGATTGTGTAAATGATTTAGAATGGTTACAGGAAGGGTTTCAACCATTCGAATTTAATGGTGGTTTTCCGTCGTTTGCTTGGAAACGTAGAGAGTTAGATTTAGTCATCCTCTTTTTTTTTTTTTTTTACTGTTGTTGTTGAAAATGAATTGCTGATATTTTGTATTTAGCGGGAAAATGTAACAAGATAAAATTCAATTTTGATTATTCAAATAACTAATGATTTTATTTTGATGTTTGATTGTGTAAATCATTCTTTTTATTTAAACATCCTAAATTCTTTTTAAGTAACCTAATAATTAATGTTCAAAAAAAATGATCCATATATTTACCATATCACTTTTATAAAAATCTTCTCATAAATTTTAAGCACTCCGTAAATCTCAAAGATATCACTCTAAAACCGAATCTCAAAAAATTCTGCATCTTTGGTGCAGAACTTCTTCCTTCTCATTAGAACACCCACTGAGAGAGAGATAGAAGAGAAAAAAAAAAAAAAAAAAAGAGAGTAAGAAATCTGAAAGGGGGTGATGGAAAAGGAATAAATACAAGACTGAAGACGTCCCTAATCCTGGTTCTCTTCTAAATGTGTCCGTCGTGTTTCTTTTCAATCCCTAGTTCCCCAGTGTGACCAAATCCCCAGCGACGCTCACGGAATTTTGATTCGAATGTACTTTCCCCAGAAACTAGCATTTCCGCCCCCACCCCCACCCTCACAAACCCTCACCAAACTTCCTCCATCTCTTTGTTTTTCGGTGAGAAATTGACAAAGACTTCCAATGTGCAAGTGTGGACGGGGCTGTAAGCTGCTGGCATGGAGTTATTTCTTTGGTTTTATGGAGTGCCTATGCTGAATTTATAATAAGGATGTATAAGGAAGAGATTTAATGAAGGTTTCCCATCGTGTGCTGTGAAGAGTAAGGAGTTGGATTTACTCATCCCTTTTTTTTTATTATTGCTGTTGTTGTTGGAAAGGAATTTCTGATATTTTGTATTTAAGAAAAGATGTAATAAGAGAAAATGTAAAAGTTCCTTTTAATTAAACAGTGTTTGATTGTGCAAATGATCTCGATTGGTTAAATGAAGGTTTTAACCATTTGAATTTAATGAAGGTTTTCCATCGTGTGTTTGGTAACGTAGAGAGTTAGATTTAGTCTTTTTTAATTGTTGTTTTTGTTGAAAAAGAAATTTCTGAATTTTTTTATTTAACTGGAAGAGATGTAATGAGAGGGAAAAGTAAAAGTTCATTTTAATTGTAATTGAAATAAACTTTACTTTTCACTCATTACATCTTTTATTAAATATATTTTAGAGTAATTATAACATAGAACCTTTGAGGATAATTTAAAATTATATAAATATTGACTAAATTCCATTAATCTTTTAACAAGAAGAAGCAAAGTTGAAATTTCCATATCACATATTTAATTTTTTACATAAAAGAGCTATGTAAAAATATATTAGATTATTTATAATATGCAAATTTTATAACATACAATTATATATCATACATTTTTGTAAATGTTATATTTTATGAAAAAAAAAAAATAATAAGTTTTTTTCAATTCTTTTAACGTTTTTTTTTTTATTGAACATCAACAAGCATGACTCACTTTATGAGAAGAGGAAGTTATCTGGTAGGAATAACTGCCCTAGATTGGCGTGTCGTGAGAGACCTTGAATAGTCCCACCAAGATTATCGATGTGAGTAGCTTTAAACGCACATTTACACGTATTGTATCAAAAATTATCCGGAAACTTTTTTTAGAGTTAAATTGGTTTACTTTTATCAAATGCATTACAAAATTCATTTGTTAAATGGCAGAACAAGTAAAAATAATAATTGCTGAAAAAAAAATTATTTCAAATCCAATTTAAATTGTCTCTTTCTCATAAATTTTACAATTAATCTACAGACTTTGAAGGTAAATTAATAAAACAAAATAGTTTGATTAAAATGGGCCTGAATCGCCGAGTGGCTAGCGCTCTGGCGCTCGATACCGAAGGTTTCAGATTCGAGTCCCGGCGGTTGCATGGATGTTTGTAGTGGGTCGGAATTCACTTTAAACTGTAGGTCCCGGTCTAACATGATCGTAGAGCGTTGTGGGTGTACTATTACTCCGCGTCCGTATCTTATCCCGAAGCTACACGCACCTCCTGAGTAGTGCTAAGTGAGTAACGTCGGTGCAGCGTTTGCTTTAAGACATCAAAGACAATTGTGACAAGTGTTTGCCAGCTGCATTAGAACAAAAAAATATATTTATTTCATCTTTTGAATAGTCCTTATTCTCATAGCATATCTTTTATCCATAGTGTTTTTGGTAAATAACTATGCAAATATATATTTGATAGCCAAGATCTTTTGTTAAGTCACAATTAAAAAGTAAAAAATGAGCATACTTAAACAAATGAAACTTAACAACTGAGCATACTTAAACAATTTTTTTTCCCCTTTCTTTCTCAAGTCCCTTTTTTTTTTTAGAAGCAACTTTCTTTAACATCACTTTTTTCCTCTTGTGCTTAAAACATGAAAGACATAAAATATTTCCCAACTTATCGACGACTTTTTCTGCTTCTCTGCACCTCATTTCCTGGGGATACAATCCCAGAGGAACATCGGATCCAAATGCACAAGCCAATACAGCACGAAATATTCCCCCATCTCAGGATAAGAGAACATATTATTATAGGTATACTCAACTTGATTGCCCCAAACACCCCAAACCCCTCGCAAAAATTCAAACTCTTGTAGGTTTTTCACCCTGAACTTCTTTTTTCCCCCTTGTTTTATCACCCCCTCCATTTCCTTTTTTCACGTGACTAGAGGCTGAAACTAGTTGAGTAACAAGAGATTATGGCAATGCCAGCGGCCGGTTATAAGTGCCGGCGCAATTTCTGGGCTTAAGCTCTCAGTGGCCAGTATTAGACGAACTATTTCACTTCAGAACGAGTGTTTTTGAGATTTGATACCATCGTTACAATGAGAAGATGAATTGCCAGTAGTTAGAAGAGAGAGGAATTAATTCCTGCAGTCGCTGTCATCACAAATTCAATTCAGGTCTCGATGAAATACTTTGTCCAAAGAGGAGATGTTTTGGATGGTACTCCAGGAATTTGAGGCCATCATAATCGTAGTTCATTTATTCACCGAGTGGCTAATGAAATTTTTGCGAGCTCTTAACAAGTATTTTGGATGTTGTTCATGTATTGAAAATGAGAGAGGTCGAAAAAACAGTGAATTTCTAGAAATATTTTTTAAAGAGCCAATTTAAAGATATTTTTATTTTTCAGCAGTCGTGGGTATTTAATTACATTGAGGAAATTCAAATTAATATTTGTAAAGGATAGTTATTAAAACGATTGTCCTTTAAAATAAGATTAATTTCAGGAAGGAACAACCGATTATTAGAAAATATTTTAGAGAATTTTTTTATAATTCTGCGAAATAAAAAATATTGTTACTAATTGTAGATTGCTTTATTCGTATTAGTATTTAATTTCTTAAAAATTTTTCTCATTGATTTTTTGAATTAATATAAATATAATATATAATATATATCCATAACATATATATATATTTAATGCATATACTTTTATTATTTTACTACAAATTCAAGCATTTTTAATCATTATATATTTTAAAAATTAACAAATTAATTTTTAACGTATTTACATTTGCATGTTTATAGAACATGCACTTTTATAAGAAGGCGATGAAATATAATTATTCATATAAATAATTTCAAACTGGATTAAAATATAAGAAAATTTTCTACATAAAAATTTGTATACATTTTTTCTTGACATTAATTATATTCAAGAATAAAAATTTGAAGCTTCTGTTATTAATCTAAAAAAAAAATTTAAATTGCACAATTGAATTTCCAAATAAACTGAAAAACATTTCTATTAAATAAAAAATTAACGTTTTGGTTTATTAATTTAGTCCTCATATTCCTTGTTTTAAAACAATAATAATATTAGAATAAGTAGATATCCACTATTTCAATTATTTATAATCAGATATTTTTAAGAGCTTTTCAAATAAAATTATTTTTTTTTCAAGAAATAATGTTTGAGGCTGCTGTTATTAATTTGAAAATAATAATACTGCACAACTCAATGTCCAAATAAAATTAAAAAGATTCTATTAAATAAATAATTAATATCTTTAGTTAATTTAGTCTTCATATAACTTGTTTTAAAAAGTACAAAAATTAGAATCAGTAGAAACTGAAACATACCAATTACTTATAACCAGGCATTTTTATAACTTTTCAAACACAAAAAGTAATTACTGTGTGTATTAGCTTCTTTGTTGAAGATTCCAAACTATCTTCAACTTCCATACATTGCATTCTGATTAAAATTCACAATTGTTCCCCACAGAACAATTACGGTGTTTCTTGTTCAGCATATAAACTATGGCAATGAATCAAAAAATTAGGTATTTTTCTGCTACGGGCAATTCTTCAGCAGCTTGTGAAGGCAACTTCCAAACCCCAACGAATCCTTCTTCCGAGAATCAATGCCTAGAAATCCATTTTCACAATGCCTTTTTTAAAATTAAAATAAAAATAAAAACTTGATTATGTTGATATTAATCTGAAAAAAAATAATAATTTGCACAATTCAGTTTCCAAATAAACAGAAAAACATTTCCATTTAATAAAGAATTAATTGGTTCATTAATTTAGTTAATTGGTTTATACTTTTTTAATATTATTATTATATTATTTTTGTTAATTAATTGGTGTATTATTTTTTTCTTGGTTTATTGATTTAGTCCTCATATTCCTTGTTTTAAAACAGTTCAAATATTAAAATAAGTAGAAATCCAACTATACAAATTACTTAGAACCAGGCATTTTTTGAGCATTTCATAGAAAAGTAATTACTGTGTATTTGTTGAAGATTCCAAACCCTCTTTTCCTTCCATACATTACATTCTGATTAGAAATTCAACATTGCTCCCCCAGAAAAATTACGGTGGTTTCTTATTCAGCATATAAACTATGGCAATGAATCAAAAAATGAGGCATTTTTTCTTCTACAGGGCAATCTTTCAGTAACTTCCAAACCGCATCGATGAAGGGCAGAAATCCTTCCGAGAACCAATGCTGAGAAATCCATTTTCACAATGCCATATTTTTTAAAATTAATTGCATTCAAAAATAAAAATTGAGGCTGATGATATTAATCTGAAAAAAAAAATAATAATAATTGCAAAACTCACTTTCCAAATAAGTTTTAAAAAAATTTCTATTAAATAAAGAATTAATTGTTGTATTAAATTTAGTTAATTGGTTTATTATTTTTTATATTATTATATTATTTTGTTAATTAATTGGTTTATTATTTTTTTCCTTGTTTCTCGTAATTTAGTCCTCATCATATTCATTGTTTTAAAAACAGTACGAATGTTAGTATAAGCAGATACCCAACTTTTATAACTTATAACTTTTATAACTTTAACTAACTAACAACTTTTATAACTTTTTTTCCAACTTATAACCAGATATTTTTAAAGATTTTCAAATAGAAAAAAAAAGTAATTAATGTGTATATTAACTTCTTTGTTAAAGATTTCAAACCATCTTCCCGCCTTCCATACATTGTATTCTGATTCGAAATTCACAATTGTTGAAATTCACGTTGTATTCTGATTAGAAATTCACTAATGTACACCCCTCCCCCGGAACAATTACGATGTTTCTTATTCAGCATATAAACTATGGCAATGAATCAAAAATGAAACAGCAACTTAGATATTTTTTTAATTCTACAAGGCAATAATTCAGCAGCTCGTGAAGGCAACTTCCAAAACCCCATCGAATCCTTCTTCCCAGAATCAATGCCAAGAAATCCATTTTCACAATGCCTTTTTTTAAATTAATTGCATTCAAGAATAAAAACTTGAGGCTGATGATATTAATCTGAAAAAAATAAAATAATAATAATTGCACAACTCATATTATGATGATATTATCTTGCTTCTTTGTTGAAAATTCCAAACCATCTTCCCTTCCCCTTCTGATTAGAAATTCACAATTCTTCCCCCTCAGAACAATTACGGTGTTCTTATTCAGCATATAAACTATGGCAATGAATCAAAAAATGAGGCATTTTTGTTCTACTAGGCAATCCTTCACCAACTTTGTGTGTAAGTTCCAAATCCCATCGAATCCTTCTTCCGCGAATCAATGCCAAGAAATCGTCTGCCGAAGCACATCACGTAGAATGAGGGAATGCTCTTATGAAGCAGTTCTACTCTCCGTCCATTTCCTATTTTGGTTTATTAATTTAGTCCTCATATTTCTTGTTTTAAAACAGTACAAATATAGAACCTATGAGCAACCTAACCATATCAATTACTTATAATAAGGTATTTTTATAACTTTTCAAACAGAAAAAGTGATTACAGTGTGTGTTGAAGATTCCAAATCCCCTTCCCCTTCCACACAATTCATTCTGATTAGAAATGCACAATTGTTCCCCCTCCAGATCAATTACGGTGGTTTCTTATTCAGCATATAAACTATGGCAATGAATCAAAAAATGAGGCATTTTTTGTTCTACAGGGCAATCTTTCAGCAACTTGCAAACCCCATCGAGTCCTTTTTCCGAGAATCAATGCCAAGAAATCGTCTGCCGAAGCACATCACGTAGAATGAGGGAATGTTCTTATGAAGCAGTTCCACTCCCCGTCCATTTCCTGTTTCTGGCCCCAAATCCCCCAGCGCCATCGCTGCCACCATTTAATCACCCTCCCCACTAATCCCTATTTGTTTGCCCTTGTGCTTGCCTTTTTCTTTTTCCCTTCACACGTATTATCTTGCGCCATTCCAACCTCTAATACTATATCAATAACATAAAAAAGAAGGGCCCACTCTTCAACTCTCGAGGCTTAGAGGTAGGGCGGAATTATTTCACACAGTACATCACAGAGGGAAGCTAAAACCCCTTTTTCTATTATTTATTGGCATATGAAGTTATTTACTTTGCTTTTCTCTTTTCTCTCCTTCTACGTTTAATGCTGTTTTGTTTTTTTGCTTCAACTTTGCGAAGAAAAGGATTTGGGATTTAATGGGTTTTCATAAGCGTGTTGGGATTTATTGCCTGTAGTAGAAATTCAGAAGATTTGTTGGCTGTAGTAAAGTTATTTTTTGTTTCAAATTTAAATTAAATACTTAAGGCTATTCTGTACTACATTCTTCTAGTTTTTTATTTATTTTTTTTTAAAGGTTTCGTTGTTGTGTTGCGTTTTATATTAGATAATATTTTTTATGGTTTTAATATTAAATCTAAATTAGTATGATTTATGAGTAAAGATATTGGTTGAAATAGTTTTTTGTATGGAAAAAGATAAATCTATTTTTGTTGAATTTTTATCATTACGTTAAGAAATTTTATTATAATGATAAATGTTCTTGCATTACATTAATTACAATTATTAATGAGTTTTCTTTAAGACAGTTTGTTCAAAAATGATATTTTCAAAAAATTTTTCTTTTTTGTACATTAATTACATGAATATAACGAGTGGGAATCCATGTGCCCAAAGTGTGCGCCGGTGAGCAATTCAGTGGGAATGTGCAGGCTAAGGTAATCCGCTGGTCGGCTTTGTTGTAGATACTGTTTCAAAAACACAAGGAGTCTTGCCTCGTGAGTCGGACTATATGATGTGAGTTTTCGGGTTTTCTCCGTGCAATATGCATTTGTAGTTCCAACTAAAAGTGCTTGTGTAAGGCACTGTCCTCCTTGTTCAGCGACCCGAAGCCAAGTCAGACTTCTACCTACGAGTACTCCATCACAACAAAAGCTGTACATCACCGTTCATGAGACCACACGGGTTCATGGACTTATTCTAGATGTTGCTGTCGATAAAATGGGACAAGAAATAACAGCATGAGAATTAAAAGTGAATAAAAAAATGTGGCCTCTCTATAGAAATAATGTTAAACTTCCTACTGTTGAATTTCATTATTTCAATTAATAGCTTGTGTTGTGTTTCAAATTTATAAATAAATATTTAAAAATAAAATTATCTATTTTCAATGGTTTTATTTTGTTTAATGTTTACAAAAATAAATTCGTGTTTTTATTACCTAACTAAACAATTTAAACAATAGTAATGAAAGAATTGTGAAAAAAACGAATGAACATTACTTCCGAGACTAGAGCCAGAAGAATCTTATAAACTAACGCATTGAATCGCTGATCTGGTGAATCTCAGTTTGGAGCCTGGTAAATGAGCCTGACCGAAAAATTACGCTAACAGTGAGAAGATGCTCACACAAATTCTGGAGTTCCTCTTCTAGGAGTAGGAGAATAAGAGCTAATTATTTCTTATAGCTGTGTTCCTTCCAAATTATGCCAAATTGTACACGATGTAGGAGATTTTTAGCTGAACAATGTGGTAATAATGTATATTCTACATATTTGTGAATTGACACATAGAAACAATGCTTTCGGATTACTTCTATAATTATTATTTTGAATTGAAAACTGTTTAAATTTTCAATTCCTTCTATTAGCTCACACTCTCCCTTTATATATCTTGTTCAAATTTTCAGTCGTTCATAAATACTTTTTATTCATCCACTCAAGTTAAAATACATTTTTTTTTTGAACTTGCAGTGGATGACACTGATGTTAATACAGTTTTTTCAAATATTAATTCAGTAATTAAATTTAATTAATTAATTTTAGTGTTTTTTAGATTTACGTTGCATATATCTACCAATAGACGGCGCCAGATAAACTTAAAAAAAAAAGAATGAAAATTATTTATAAAGAACTTTCTGCAATAAAGTGAAAAAAAAGTAGGAATTGACTTAATTTTTTTTTATATTACTTGTTTTGTATATATTGTAAAAGCTTTAACATAGGGGCCTGATGTCCAAGTGACTAGCACTCTGGCGCACGGGTCCGCAGGTTTCGGGTTCCGTGCCATGGATGCTTGTAGTGGTTCGGAATCCACTTTTAATAGGTACCGTCTAATAGGATTGTTGGGATTAGGGTTGACAAACCTACAACGTAAAAAAAAAGAAGAAAATATTTCCTGTTTCGCAATCTAGTAGTAGTAGGCAGAAGGTCTTGGCCTATTATGGGACAATCGTGCCAATGAAGAAGGAGGAAAAGGAAAGAAGAACACGTTAACAATTGTGCATCTACAGTGCATCGTTAAAGATATCAATTCTATACTATGTTTTTCTCAACAAATAATAACTGAGCATAAATCATGCGTATATAATCGTGAGTTATAGCACCACGCATCGAAACCTTATGATGAATTTTTAAATCGCAGTGCGTGCTCGTACACTTTGACGGCTTTTAAAAGCACAATCTTAATGACCTGTTACTCAAACAAGAACAGCCTTCTGCAACGCCGCTGAGTTGGACGAAAAATGATCTCGTGTTAACACTTAATAACACTGAAAACCAGCGCAGGTTGCCCTCCCTCCCTACCGCCCTACATCCCCATTTAAGAATCCGTTACAATATCCCATACATGTTTCATTCTTTTCATTACACTTTAACGCCGTATGCAAAGTCGTGTGTGGCCGCTTTATTTATTCTTGTTTGTTCGGAAAACGTTGTACAGTAACATACAATAGCAAAAAAATAAATAAAAGTTGGCTGAATAGCTGGCAGGGCGAGTCCAGGGTGGCTGGAAGGGGTGGAACGTGAAGTATTGCCCCTGTCCGGATGGGCGCGTTTCCTGCTGCACAGGTGATGCATAGGATCCAGGCTCCCTTCCACTGTTTAGGCTCCCAGATAGGAAGCAGTTTCTCTTGACGGCAATTTGCCTACAAAGTGCCACAGCAAATGTGCAATCTAAAATGGTTGTTTGGGATGGGTGTTATCTCCCGGGCGTTCCCCTCTACTGGATTCTGGGAGATTGCATTCGGATCCCTATGGATGGATGGATGCTGCGGATGCGAGTAGTTTTCGTTATTTTTACGATAAGAAAACTACTCGTTCTGCTTTTGCTCGGTGCCGCTTTTTAACGAGGCTCGTAAATATGCGTTGATACATAAAATAATTCGCCTAAGCGCAATCGTGGGGGAAGGGGGAATAAAAATGTGCCCCGATGAATGCTGGGAGCAGTATTTGCCTGGGTAACTCAATGGGGGAAAACTTTTGTGCTTTTACGATGGGAAATTATTTATCAAACCCATATTGATATTATCATGTAAAACATGTTTCTTTCCTTCTCCCATTCTTTTGTTTAATAGGGTGGAAGTAATATTTAATTTATTTAATCAGTCATGTTTTTAAAAAAAAAACTATGCTCTATTTTATTTTGCATAGTTCAAATAGTCGATTCTGTAAAAACACCGAAAAAATATTTTATAAAAGATGTAAAAAAATTATTTACCGCTTAAATTACAGAGTAACAAAATGGGTGTTGGTACTTTAATTTATAGATGATTTTTGAACACATTTAAATTCCCAAAGGTATATCATCTTTATTATTAATTATTGAAAGCTAGTACTTTTATAACAGGGGCCTAATGGACGAGTAGCAGGGCGCGCTGGAGCTCGGTACAACAGGTTTTGGGTTAGAGTTCCAGCTCTGACATGGATGTATTGTAGAGGTTCGGATCCACCCTTTAAACCAATGAGTACCGGACTAATATGATTGTTGGGTATAATATTGATAGCCTTGCAACGTAAAAAAAGAAGAAAACGTTTCTTGTCTCGACATCTACTACTCTCGAGCATCTACTACTCTCGATCTACTACTCTCGACATCTACTACTACCCACTCAAACATCTACTCTATGCTGGCGTGTTATGGAGCTATTGTGCCAATGAAGAAGAGAAGAACACTTTAACAATTTTTGCATCTACAATGCATCGTTAAAAATAACAAATCTATACCATGTTTTTCTCACCAAATAGCAACAGAGCATATAATCATGAATTATAGCAGCCCACATCGAAACCTCATGATGAATTTTTAAATCGCCGTGCGTGCCCATACACTTTGACGGCTTTTAAATGCACGGCAATCTTAATGACCTGTTACTCAAACAAGAACCGCCTTCGGCAACGCCGCTGAGTTGGACGAAAAATGATCTCGTGTTAACACTTAATTAACACTGAAAAGACCAGTGCAGGCTGCTCCACCACCCCTACACCCCCATTTAAGAACCCTTTACAATATCACATATATGTTTCGATTCTTTTCATTATACTTTAACACTTTGTCTTTTACGATGTTGTGCCCGCCTTATTTATTTGCTGATTCAGTTTCGGAAGCGAAAATTGTACAACAAGAAAACATGG